>JBAMHW010000020.1:7692276-7705011 GCA_037177495.1 Rhadinocentrus ornatus | reverse complement strand
TATAAATGGAAAATCAACAAAATTTTTATTTAGATACATACATGGATTATTATAATTTTCAAATTTGCTATCTACATCTGTATCATATAACCCTTTTGCAGTGAAACCTACTTTGCTTTTTTTTAAGGGTGGACCATAAAGTAATAGCACCTAGTACTGGGCACATTTTTAGAACCTACTCATCTGGGGTTTCAAGCCACCTGAATCCAACAAAAGTTGTCATGTACAGACTGCAGGCCACTGATCAGCCATGACCTGACATCACTGAACGAGTCACGAGAATGACTTGTTCACAAGACTTCCTTGCTATAATGACCCCCACCCACACTGAGGTGGTACCAGTGCCGTTGCCTGGCCTGGGCATTCCCGGCTCTAGGCCCGAACATTTTGCATCAAGCCCCGAATGTTTTTTCACCCCAGAAGGAATAAATTTAAATAAACTGAGCCACTTTATTTAAAAAGATGGTAGTTTTGTAATTTCCTGGCTGATGGAACAGTATGACCAATCACAGAGGACTTTTATGGAAGCGGGGAATCCTCTGTGTTTTATTGGCTGACAGCCCGACGTTTTATCTCTAATCTGAACTCTGGTGTTATTTCGATTGGTCAAAAATGGACATCAGACGTTTTTTATTTAAAGAAGAGAGACAACTTTTTAGTTGTGGTGGCTACCAATGAGCAGCAAGACTGCGGGCGCACGTGTATGCGTTTGTGTTGAAGCAGATGAAAACGGCTTTTCCATTTGTGTTGGATGTTTGTTTTCTAGATGCTGCTTTAGTTCAAATATAGATAGAAAAAGAACAGCTTTATTATAATGTTATTTACTGATGTTTTTGTTTACCTCCAGGTTACTGGCTGGTCAATAGTTAAAGTCCAGACCGTTTTACATCTCATGTTGCTAAACATTTATATTTGGAATATAAAACCAGTCTTTCATGATCTCACCTTTGTGTGGGTTTATACTTTATGTATTAATGAGGTTGGTGGTTCTTGTATGTGTGTGTTGCTCCAGGACAGGGGTGTTCAAGACTGGGAAGGAAAAATCAGAGTATACCACTAGTTTAAACTAGGCAATACTACTATGAAAGTAGTAGTTGCAAAGATGGAAAACAGCAAGTGAAAGAAGGAAAGAAGGGAAGTGATTGAAGGAAAACAAGTGATGAAGCCTATAGGGAAAGAGGGCAGAGACAGATTAGATGATAGAGAGGTAGTGAATACTACAGCATGATCTTTATTCTGAAAATTGCAAGTGACTGAATTTTTTTTTTTTTGCAGATGTGCACTAAGGAGCAAGTTGTGGAGATAAACAGCAGATATCTGGAAAAGTAAAATGTAAAGCACTTATTCTGGATAGCATTCATCTTTAATTTGTCTGAGTAAAAGAAAGAAAACCTAAAAATTATTTTTATAAATATTTTGTGAAATATTTTATAATGTAGTCATGACGTACACATTTAATTGTTTTTCAGGCAGCAGAAGATGGAAGGAAAGAGCAGAAAATGGAGAGAAAAGAGCATCAGACACAGCAGTACACCAGAACTAACTTTTGTGCTTGTCAGAGAAAGAAAAAAAGGGGGGGGGGATTTAATACTGATTTTAAAGATCTTGTTTACATTTTCACATGTAAGTTTGAAAACAAATACATATTGAAGCACATATTGCAGTATTTGGCTTTAAACAGGGTGACAAAATGCCCAAGAAATCCTAAATGAAAAGCTTTTTTTTACTGCGTTGGTTCACCGAGATTTCTCTATTAGGGTGTGGGCTGAGCCCCCAATGTTCCCAGGTCCAGGAAATGCCCCTGGGTGGTACTCAGCTGTAATAGAAAATTCCCTAAATCAAGTAGAGTTAAGTCAACTAAGTTCTAGTGGAAAAGAAACCTAAATGATCTTAAGCCTGCATTTGTACATTTATGTGAAAAAAAAGATATTATTTGAATCCTAACTGCTTTTCATTTTTTACTTTTCATTTCTCTGTTTTCAGTAGAAGTATGTTCAACTTTACCCACTAAAACAACACATTTAATACCAGGAAAATGTGGCTTGTTTTAAAATCCACCCCTTGACAAAGACAACTTGGTTGACAATTCTCCTTTCTCCAACAATCTTGTTTATTAATGTTGTTTATTATTGCCATTATAGAGATGCAGAAAGCATCACCAACATCACCTAATGATGTTTTTTAGCAACATTTATTGTGGTCTACTATACCCTGCATTAAGTGCCTTAACAATTGGGAACAAGATGGTCCATTACATCATTTTTTTTTCACTGGAACCAAAAGGTGATGTATTTGGTGTGGTATAATCACAAAATGAGCACTACATGTGTACTCTACTACACAACCACAACCCATTTTCTGGAAAATTGTCAAGCTATTAAAGCTATTAAATTAAGGGCAGCCTGTCCCCACTGCTATGACTAAGAAGATAAAATGCCCACAAGCTAGACTCACGGCACATTGTGTCAGCTTCTAGTGTTGGATGATCATTTTGCTTAACAGGACTAATTATCACATTCAACATGACTAATTTAATACAACATAAATTAGCGTGATCTTCCTTAGGCATCAAACTCCATCTTTATTCTTTTACATTATAGCTCATCTAAAACCCACTGTGTTTTAAGGAATGACAAAAAGATATTCATGTATTTCTTTTTCTACTGATATGTCAATAAGACACTGAGCAATTATAACCTCAAATAGAAAATTTACATTTAAATTTTTTTGATTAGGATTTATTGCAAAACCGTCACAGCAACATCCCCATTTTGTGCTCTTAAAGTTGGTTCTCCACTAGAGTAAGATAGCTGCTTTGTACATCGTTGGCAAGTCTGTTTGTACCAGTACCAGTAGGGTACATAATTTGTATGTAGTGCCATGGTAAGGAATCTCCAATGACATTTCTGTTATGGGACAGGTATATTGTCCATTTCTCACATTTGGTGTTGAACTTAGATTGCTTTAGTCTCAGTTTGTATGTGATTCTTTCCATATTGATAATCTCGTTCACTATATTCATCCAATTCCTCCTGGTGGGAGGTTCTTTTTTACACCAGGTCCTCGTAATTCCCTTCCTGTTTGCGGCTAGAAATATTTTCACCTGGAATCTGTCTTCGTATTGAATATCTTCACCCGACAGGTTACATAGACACAGAGCTTCAAATGACATCGGCAGTTTATAGCCCAGTATCTTTTCCAATGTAATCCATACATCATTCCAGTATTCCAGTATTCCAGTACATTTCCAAAAGACATGTGTATGGTCTGCATGTTGCTCCCCACACTGTCTTCAGCATGTTTGTTATGTTAATGCGAATTTGTTTTTTTAGTTTTAATAGTAATAAAGAATCTAACTGTATTCCAGCAAAATTCTTTCCACATCCTGGAGCTGGAGGTGGTTCGCTGAACATCCCATAAATTCCACCAATCATCATCACTTAATCTTGTTTTACATTCTTTTACCCATCTATCGTGTATATACAATGTTGAGGTTCCTCTGCTCTTTGTCATATCCTGATAAAGTTTTGAGATTATTCTCTCTGTTTTATTTTTGTGTGCATTACACAATGTTACGGTCACTTCGTTCAGCTCCTGAAGGAGATCTGGCTTGATTTCTTTCTCAAAGAAGTCCCTCACTTGTAGGAATCTGAATTGGTCAGAATCCTCTAAGTCATATTATCTTTTCATGGTGTGAAAACTTTTAATTTTTTCTTTGTCAATAATTGTGCACATTGCTGTTATACCCTTATTTATCCATTTTTCAAAGCTGCCATCTATTGTTGATGGTTTAAATTTAGGATCATAAGCCACCCAAGTAAAGATTTGAATTTCCCTGCCCAATTTGTATTTCCACATAACTGTAAACCATGTTTCCAGTGTAAATCTCGTAATTGGATCAAGCAAACCTTCGTATTTCTTAAACATATCTCTACTAGTTATCATGCTTTGAATATGATATCCCTCATTTTTTAACTCAATTTCTTTCCACTTAGCTATGTATTCAGAATCACACCAGTGCACCAAGAATCGGATCGGTGCGGCATAATAATATTCTAAAAGATTAGGTAGAGCTAACCCTCCTTTATCTAGAAAACCTTATCCTGGTTCTCCTGAGTCAATCCTTGTGTGCACTGAGTGATGGGCAGAATAATGCGTGTAGTCTCTTTCAAGAGGATGTAAATCCCTTAAAGACGTCAAAGTCCCAATTCTTTGCAGGCTGTATTTATGTATCAGGATATATGAGTTTTACTATTCTTCTTTGTACTAGTTGAGTCCATGTACTGATTAAGGACAACATTAAAGTCTCCCCAACAAATCAAAGTCCCTTCAGTTTTTTGAACAATAATTTCAAATAGATTTCTAAAAAAAAACTTTCCCCTCATCTGGAGGGGCATAAATATTGATTAATGTAACAAGTTGATCTTCAACTTTAGCCTTGACCAAGATATATCTCCCTTCTTTATCTTTTACCTCCTCAAGTTTCTCAAATTTTGTCGCGTTGCTCCCCTTTTTGTATGAGCTATAGAATGTTTTTTTAATACCGAGGTTCTTAAATTTTTCATGTTCCAGGTCCGACAGATGTGTTTCCTGTAGAAAGCTAATCTTTTCTTTTTTCAATTTTTGAATAACCTTCCCTCTTTTCATTGGATTGTTTAACCCTTTCACATTCAGAGGCACCACTTTAAGTTGGCTACCCTCCATCTTTTCTTCTCTTTGTTTCTTTTCCCCCTTTCCACTAACACCACACAACATTGACGAAAATATATACAAAAGTGAAGAAATGCTGCTTCCAGTAATTATGGGCGTCCTGAACTATGCCCGAGTCCCTGTTGGGGGGGAAGACCACCTGTAGAGGGGGGCCCCCTCACTAGAGATGGAGGAGGGTCCTGAAAAGGAACCCCCTTGCCTTCTAGGAATGTCCAACAATTCCTATTTCTCTACTACAGCAGCCTAAAATAAAGAGTTTTATTAGAGTCTTGCATTGGTTGGTTGGAAAGCAAAAATCTTGTCTACAAATCGTATTGCAAAAGTAACACCCCCATCAAGCGATTAATATCACACCTGGGGTTTCACCTCATTGTACTCAAGTGTTTTCCTCCTCTCCTGGTCTCCGAAACTCCTGTAGCTTTCCTCTTGCTCGCTGAGTAAGGTTACTTGGCATCTCTAGGTCTCCGACTCGCTGCCACTGTGAAGCTCCCCGGATCCGTTCCTCCATTAAGCGCCCCTCATCAGGCTCTTCCATCCTGACCTCTAATCCTTTTTTCCTCATCTCTCTTTCTGCCTCTTGCGCGCTGTTTTAGAGCCGGGGGCCGTCTTCCCAGTGGATCCTAATCCTAGTAAAAGGTGTCTGAAATCTGATGCCTTTTTCCTTTAGGACCTTTTTTACTTCTGCGTATGTGTTACGCTTCTGTACCACCTCGGCCGCATAATCATGATCGAGGTATAACGGTGTGTTGTCGAGTTTAATCCATTTTTGCCAGACTTTCTTTAATACCATCTCTTTGGTGTCAAACTGGTGAAAATTAACGATTATCAACCGGGGTGTCTCACCGTGGTCAGGTCTCCTCCCTGCTGCTCGGTGGACCCATTGGATTAGCAGGTTGGTCCCAGAGGGCAAAGTTAACTCTTTTGATAACAGTTTCTCAACATATCCCCTTCCGTGCCCTCAGGAAACCCGAAAATCCGAATATTGTTCCTCCTAGACCTTCCTTCCAAATCCGTTAATTTGTCCTGTATTTTTCTTTGCTCCCGTAGTGTTTTCAGTAGAGCTTCTTTACCTCCATGTTGGATGTCTCGAGTTCGTCAACGCGTGTTTGCGCCTCAGTGAGATTTTTCTTATTGTCCCGTAGCTCATTGCTATTAGCCTTAAGCTTGTTGTTGATGTCTTCTTTGAAGCTAGCAAACTCCTGTTTAAAACTCGAGTCAAGAGATATTATATCAGTCTTCAATTCTCCCGTAAGTTCACGTATTTCCATTGAAATGTCCGTCCGTCTCCAGCGTTTCCATGGCTCTTTGACTTCTCCGGCTGGTTCCCCCGCTTTTAACTCGTGGCATTTAGAATTGATGTCTTATCACACTTGGGAGGGTATTCGATTCCTAAAAGCTTGTGGAGAGCTAAAACCTACGCTGCCATTCCTCTCGTTACTTAACCGGAAGTCCCAAGTCTGTTTGTTTCTATGCTATATACAGTATAAAATAATTCTAAGAATAACTTCTTAGATTATTTGATGTTATGATTGTACTTTTACCATGGCTAGGGCAAAGGCCTGCTGGTTTCCTTAATTTTTTTTGATATTTAGCAAACATCACATTAGCCTAGGATGCTAAAAGGATATCAATTAAAATGTATTCTTTAGATCAAGCTGTTTATGAAGAACATGCAGATAGATTTTAAGGATGTGTTTCTGATGTCTGAGGCAACTGTTTGTACAGCCTATGCTCTAAAGCTGATACAGAGATGTGAAAAGTTTCCTAATATCCGCACTACTTTTTTTCATGTCTGTATTTTGACTACCTTTGCTCTAAAACGGCTTTGTTACTTGAAAGTTCTTGGCAAAAAAGGTGTTAAATGCACAATAATTTTTATCTTGTGGAAATTTTTAAGACCTTTTCAAGGTAATGTGTTCTGCAACTATTATGTTGCGAACTGGAGAATCTGCATATGCAAAAGTGATCTTTAAGCCTGGTACACACATAAGGGTTGTTTTAATTTTATGAGATTTTTTATCTGTTCAAGACCTCACACAAGATATAACAGTTTTGATCAGACTGTGTGTGGTGTGCTCCGATAATCTAATCACAGAATAACAGACACATAACGATGCTGTCCCACAGCTGATCTACAATCTAGTCCTCTGAGCCAGACTTCTGGCATGACCAAAAGTGATCTGAAAAAAACATAGAAGAAGAACCATAGCAACAATGGGCAGAAAAAGAAGAAAAAGAAATATAGCAACAACAGCCTGACAAGACACACCTGCTCGTCCGTCTACATAAACCTCCAGTTCACCACTACCCAGCGTCTGATCTTATGGATATTCTGCCTGGAAAGCTAATAAAACCCTTTGTCATATATTACCTGCGTTTGTGTCCCCCTTTCAGCCGATCCACGTTTACAGAAGATCAGACCTACCATGGACACAGCAGGCAGTCCTCCGGAAGATGGCTCTTCTTCCACCGCAGCCGCAGCTCCCGAGCAGTCGTCTGTCCTCGCCCAGGCAGGAAGTCAATAATGGCTGACTTATTGAGGCATCTGCAGATCCAGCATCACCCACCATCGGCACCGGCCTCCAGTCCTGCTCCAAACCCCGCCGTTACTCCAGCTGCGGTCCCTCGTCCCACTGCTTCTCCAGTTCGACTCCCAGAAGTATACCACAGGGATTCATCCGGCTGTGCAGGGTTCCTCCTGCAGTGCGATCTTTTCTTTACATATCACCCAGAGTTGCAGATGGTAAAAGGATTGCTACCGTCATCTCTCTTCTGGGAGAAAGAGCGCGCGAATGGGCTACAGCAGTCTGGAGACAAGGTGGCGACACTCTCACTTCCTATTTACGTTTGTTGATGCTGTTTCACTCTGTTTTTGACCATCCACCAGAGGGACGAGAGGGAGGTGAGAGGCTTCTTTGGCCCACGCTCTGGACTTAGGCACTGTTGTGGCTGCGAGTGGGTGGAACGAACCAGCGCTGATTACAGCCTTTCGACAGGGGCTGCGTCCAGAGATCAAAACAGAATTAGCCTGTCGGTTTGACACTCTCTCTCGACCAACTCATCTCCCTGGCTTTACGGCTTGACAACCTCCACTGCGAGAGAAACCGTTCCGCTGACCAGCCTCTGGAGAGGGAGGATCATGGGGAGGAGCCGTTGCAAGTAGAACATGCCCGGCTTTCTGCAGCGGAGAGGCGGCGCCGACGGTAGAGGGGGCTGTGTATGTACTGTGGCGAGAGAGACCACCTCCTGCCTGATTGCCCTCATGTACCCCGGGCACGAGGGGATAAATGAGGTCGGCGGAGCACCGATTCATGGGTGAGTGTTTCTCCACCATCCTACTGTACTGAACAATTCATCATCCCAGTAACTGTTCGTGCTGGTAATTTGAGTCTCGGGGTCTCAGCCTTATTGGACTTAGGGGCAGCAGGCAATCTCATCTCTCCAGAACTGGCTCATAGACTCCGTCTGCCATTCCATCCGCTTCCCACTCCAGTCGCTGTCCAAGCCATAGGTGGTAGGCCTATAAGTGGGGGCTCCGTCACCCACTTTGTCAACTCCATTAAACTCATGACGGGATCTCATAAGGAAGAGTTGGCGCTGTATATTCTGCCTCAATCCCGTCATCCCCTCGTTCTTGGACTCCCATGGCTCACGAGGAATAGTCCTGCCATTCATTGGAGGGCCCGAGAGATGGGTTTCCCCTCACCATCGCCGGATCTCTGCTCTAAGAGAGTAATGTGTGCTTCCACGACAATCGAGAGTCCCTATACGGTTCCCGGGCCAACAGTTCCTAGAGAATACCACGACCTGATGACGGTGTTTAGCAAGGTTCGAGCTACACGTCTGCCCCCTCATCGGCCATGGGATTGTGCCATCGACGTCCTGCGGGACATGCTGGGTAAATATGTCGTGGCCTATATTGATGATATCCTGATATATTCTAGTTCTTGGTCCCAGCATACTTGACATGTTCGGCAGGTCCTCGAACGGCTGTTGGCCCACCAGCTTTACGTGAAAGCGGAGAAATGTGAGTTCCATAAGCCCACCATCGCTTTCTTGGGTTACGTCATCGGTCCTGAGGGAGTGAAGATGGATAAAGTCAAGGTCGAAGCCGTCCCCTCCTGGCCAACCCCTCGGACCCTCAAGGAGCTACAGAGGTTCTTCCGATCCACGTTTACAAGCCTGATAATCTTTATGTGTGTACCAGGCCTTAGGACAGTGGTTCATGCAAGATTTCTGGCTCGGAGGACTAGATTCTAGATCAGTTTTAGGACAGAATCGTTATGTGTGTGTTGCTGTGTGATGAGATTATTGGAGGACACCACACACAGTGTGATCAAAACTGTTAAATGCTTCATGTGTGGGGTCTCCAACAGATAAAAAAAATATATTCGGATTTAGAAAATTCTTCTGTGTGTGACAGCCTTAAGCAGCTTTGCCTGCAAGTTGCAGGGCAGGAAACTGTTATGAGGTTAGGTACCTATCAAATACAGCAGTATTATTGTTTTTTTTTATTCTTATATTATTCTCCTTTGTATTTAGCAGTGTGGGATGAGGTATAGCATTATGTAGAGCATACAGAACTATCAATGATTTATTCCTTTGCCTTATCGCAACAAATTTATCAATATGATTACTTGTATGTGAACACAGGAAGAGATGAACATGGGCTGGAAGGGGTAAAATGAATGTTGTGTGCAGTTTTATATCAGCCATCTTAGTCCAAATGTCAGCCAGGCCTTTTTTCTGATAAAGCAACAGTTATCAAACTGCTGCCTATTGCTGCTGCCATGGTGACAGGAAGGTTTAAAGGAGTTGAATTCAGAGGCTGATAATACTGGGAAACAGATGTTACCACTTCATCCGAGCTTTGCTATTGTGCTGTGAAATTGTTCATACTCAGAGCTGATGTCTATAAAATATTTCTATAAAGTGATAAAACAGACCAATGTCTATTTTTTCCTCCACCCTGTAGCTAAGATAATTAACCATATCTGAGGTACGTAATTTGTACAATAAAACACACATTTTGGTGCTCTCAAATGTCAACTCTTAAAAAACAATATTTTTTTTCTTGTTGGAAATTTTTTTTCTTTTAAAGTTAATCCCTTTTTGATTGACAGGATATTAGAAGTCCAATAATCCCATTACTTCTAAACCTATGAAAGACCATTTAATCCTTTCAACCGAAACAAAAAATCAGGAACACTAGCTTACAGGTTTTAAAGAGAAAATATAAAAGATGACAAAATAAATCAGTAATCTAGAAATTATTTTCTGCTGTTTTGATACAGATATCAAGCTTATTGTAATTCTTCCAAATTTCATATTCAGCAATTTCAGTGGCATTTAATTTTTAAGTTTAATGGGAATGATGCAATATTAGCAAATTCTCCCAAACCAACTGATGCAAATATTACACAGAAAATGTTTTTTTGTCAATTATATGAATACAAAATAAGCAAAATAAAGACTTTTAGCATCACAGCCTGAATATTTTGCCTAAATGTATCATTGTTTGAACACACTTTACCTTTTTCTTTTCTTCATTATAAAAGATTGAAATCTAATTTTTAGACTTTGATCAAAGCTTTTGATTTGGAGTTTTCTGCTGGATGAAGATTGCATCACAATTACTTAAAAGGCATGACATTTTAATTAACTTTGCTGTCCACCAGAAGTTAAATGCTGATGATAGAACCACTTTAGAGTTCACTGTAGTGGGTAGAAGAAAATGTTATAAAACATGTTTATAAAATGGTGTGCAATAAAGCCAATATTCCAGTGTCAATTTCTCTTGCAGTCACGTTCTGCTGTGCTGTTGTGTTTATTTTCACATGCAAGAGCCCATAACCCAATAATCAAGCTTCTAAATGGAAAAGAAATAAAGAAAAGTTTATTTAATGGTATTTCAGCTGAAAAACAGATATGGTAAACAAGTTACATAAAGGTTTCACTAAAGCACACCATGAAGACAAAAATACATGCTGATTGTTAGTGTTTGTGAATCACCACTGGATATGGGCTTCTGTTTGGTGTGTGTGTGTGTGGTTTAAATCCAGCCAGAGACCTTTTTCACAAGCTGTCTGTATCTGTTTCTGTCATCTTTTGCTTTTTGGAGTCATTCCACACACATTTTGCTATTTATTCTGAGCAGTGTTTAGTCATACATATAATTTAGTCTGCATTTGTCAGGGAATTCTATGGAAGCCGAGAGCCGCTGTGATTAAGTATTCTTCTTTTTTTCATCGTTATCTCAAGATTTCGATGATCATTTTCTCATGATGATGGGATAATTAATCTCTTTCTCTTGAGTAAACAATCTTTGTTTTCTAGAGATAACAAAATGATTAAGATGGATTGTTTTGATTGATCCCAATACACCCCATGACAGCTGGGGAGGGGCTACAGTCATGGTGTATAATTCTGTTAATAAGATTTTGGTAAAACTTAAGACTCCGACCCATTGCAATTTCATTTGCCTTTGTACGACTTATTAGACGAAAATTGGATGTATTGATCAGTGATGGACCTTCCTTGATCTGATGTCAGCTTGCGTCCGTTGCTGGGTTGACTGTACGGTGGCGTTCCAGTACAGAACAGCTCTGCTCTAGAATGCCTCTTTATCAGTTGAGGTGTTGGGAGAGAAGAAGATAATAACTAAGTTCTCATCCATGCTGAAGGACAGCCCTGCAGAGCTCCTTGAGTGACAGATTGCTGCATCCAAAGTTTGAAGGAGCACTATTGCAGGTCCTTGATTCCTGGAGCCGTTAGACTGGAACCAGCACTGCTCCCAGTAGACCACAAACACTAAAAAAAATACGATTTATTAATGTACATACTTAATTTATCTGATTTTTATAATTTTTATATATTAACAACAAGAAGGTTTCTGGTAGAACCTGTGTGGAGTTTACATGTTCTCTCACAGCTTCCTCCCACAGTCAAAAGACATGCGTGTTAGGCTGATTTGGGTATTTAAATTCTCACTAGAAGTGACTGTGAGTCTGATTGAATCCTTGTCTCTCTGTGTTGCTTCTGTGATGGAAGGGACCGTCCCCACAATTCTGGATTGCAGTAAAACTAAAGTATACTAAAGAATTTTAGCAATCCACCCTTTCATCCCCATGAATACAGGGATTAGCCTCCATGAAACCAATCATGTCTGGACCAGGTACCAAAGTGGATAGATTCGAAACCTCCGTCTGTGTTGCGTGACAACAGCGTAACTGTACAATGGGAGGATATGACGTCTGTGTGACAAACACGGGCCAAACACAACTGTGTTGTGGTGCTGCTCCAGACAGTCCTGGCTTGTGTACAGTATTTGGACCAACATGTATTGCTTTATAACACAGTATTCCGCTACTGTACCATTAACAGCGGGAGCAAGCGGATATGTCATTAACTGCACACTGTGCTACATCTTGTTCTAGCTTAGGAGTGTTACTCTTTAATAATGATAGCGCCCCCAAGAGCCTTGTAGTATGTACTGCAGCAGTTTCGTGGAGATGGTGAAGCCTTTCTCCTAGTTTTCGCCACCATTTTCACACCTGAACCGGCTTCTTCACCATGTGAACATAAACGATCCTGTTGTCACATGTTACAAAACCTTTCAAGTATTACTGCTCTCAGCTTCCGTAGATTTCATCAACAGTATGTTATATTCTCATATAGTCTCAGAGTTTTTCTGCATACCACGCTGCAAGCGGGGTGCATGTCAGGACTAGAAAAGGTGCGATTCAAGCCTCCGCGGCAGGGTCCAAAATGAATACTCACCAGGAGCCAAATGCAAGTACATTTTTTGTTTGGCGAGTAAATCTCAGAGGGCTATCCACTAAATGGCGAGTAAATGTTCGTACCAAATGAGTCATGTTTTTAGTCTTCCTTTTGGTGGATTTCTTCCTTAATACTTATTTGCAGCTGTATCATACTAATAAATTGTTACAAAAATCATACATTGTGATTTCAGGATTTTTTTTTTTTTGATTATGTCTCTCACAGTGGACATGCACCTACGATGAA
>JBAMHW010000020.1:7673058-7683091 GCA_037177495.1 Rhadinocentrus ornatus | reverse complement strand
CCTGGTTTGATTTTGGATTGACTTCACCTGTTCCCAATTGGTTTCCCTCTGTATATATGTCCCTTGGTTTTCAGTTTGCGTTGTCAGATCCTTGTTGGTGTTTGGTTTACTCCCTGTTGTATGTGGCTCCCTGTCCTGAATTGTTAAGAATAAACCTTGTCATGCGCACCATTTTGCCTCCTGCCTACTACTACCTGCATTTGGGTCCTCACCACCACCCGCCACACATGACATCTCCTGACTGGATTTGGAAATTAAGAATTGTTCTCCTCACAGACATTTGAATCTCTCCAGAGAGAGGAGTAGGGGTCTGCCTGGGAAAGACCCTGTACTCAAATTTATGACTTGGCCACAGGCCAACAAAGGTCAACTTGCCAACCAAGACTGGGGGAGTAATCTTCAAGGCCTTGGGAATTTTCAGAACTTTAACCTTTGGAAAAGATACAATTCTAACATAAACTAAAATATTTTATGGATTGCAGATGGGATTTATCACCTAAGAACATTGTCTGCTTTGAAGCTTTGAACTATCTTAGAAGATAATTCATTTTCCCCCAGGTATAAGCTCCACGGAAAACATGTTGGACATTGACCAGAACTGTTGGAATAACACATTCCACAGAGTCATAAACGGACCCTCCCAGACATGGTGCCTCACCACCAGAAAGGAATTTCTTTGTCTTAAAGAGTGAAAGATTCTGTTCTTACCATCTTAAAGCTACATTCATTTAAATGTAAATAGATATATGCATGTGGGTTTTATTTTGATAGTGCATATAATCATTAATTAAGATGAGATTTGAGATGAGAGATGAGATGATTTGAAGAGTTTTTCAGAGAACGAGGAGAAGAAGTCGTTCAGTCCAACATCTCCCTTTTGGTGCTGTCCGGCTGCACTCCGGACCTCCGGGAAACATGTTTTCATCTGGACTCTGAGCCAATTTACTCACCCCCTCCAGAGACAGATGGAAAGAGGAGGCCAAAGAATTGAGTTTGCTGTGATGTGACGCATCACCAGATACTAAGCTGGCCTGCATCTGAGTATGCACAATTTTTTTCTTTTGGACTGATTAACTATGTTCAGTCTCTGCCTTTTTCAGCTTACCCTGTTCTTCAATTTTGATTTTAAACTTGATTCTAAACTTTGGGAGTTTAGTTTGAGAACTGGTTAACCCTGGCCGACCACGCCTCAGAACCAGTTACAGAGTTTTCTTTTTAAAACTAATTCAAAGCTGGACTCTTTGAGTTTGCCATTCCATCGCAAACCATTCACTACTCTGCCATCTGTGACACCACCAACCCGGTCCGAGACCATCAAGCCGAACTGCCTGATCCGAACCTTCAGACCACCACGTGACAAGCCTTCTGGACAACCACTTGGAGCCAATCCACAAATGTACCCCAGAGAAGTCACCCGAACGGTCGTAAGTTGACTCGATCCAAACAGAACCGGACGAGTCCTGCCTGGATCAATCCTCTGCTTGTCTGACAAAGAATGGTTGTGGTCGGTACAGTCTGGTTCTTACTAAAGTAAATTTAGCTTTTTAGTCCCAGCTTTAGACTGGAAAGATCATTTTTCTTTTTAGGATTTAGAAATCCTTTTTAACTCCACAAATATTAGTCTAATTAACACCCCAGGTTAATTAACTTTTGTTCACTTCTTAAAACATTTCATTCATGAAATAAGATTCTGGTTGAACATCGGATTTGCATTTCACAATGTCGATGTCAATTATGCATAATTAGACTAGTAATAAATATTTCATATTTATCCTAAACTGGTCTGGCTTTATGAATGCTCTTTTTGAATCATGATATGGGTCAATTCAAATTTAAAATTGCCGATCTTAGCGTCCTGAGACTGATTGATAAATGACTGATTTGATTCGACTAGCTTGAATTAATTAATTTATTGAATTAATTAATTTAGTATTCTAATGGTGTCCACACAGCCATTAGATTGATCTTACAGCTATCTGTGTGGTGGTGCCCTAAGGTAATTAATAATTCATAATTTTATCTAATTATTAAAATAATAATTTTCATCCCAAAAATTTGTAATGTTTATGATGCAAATCACTACATATTTTTATGGTGCCCCGTGTGAGGCATTTGCATCCACTTTTAGACAACTTTTCAAAAATGAACACGGAGTTTGAAGCACTTTTACAGGCGGACCGAAAACTGTGGTGGCATTGTTTTCCTCCGTCCTAAGTGGGGGTGAGTTTCCGCTCTAAGCAAGCCGTGCCCTTCCTCACCTGAACTCTGAACTCATAGAATGAAGTTAAACTTTATTCTGCTGCTTGATGTTTAACATTGCATGCAAAATAGCACTCTTTACTTTATTTTAAGGCCTTAGTGGACGACGCTTTTGCGTATTCCCACACAGTTGATCCGCGCCATGTTTCAAGAAACTTAACCTGTGAATTCCAGGGATTTTATTCTTAAGCCAGACCCTACTTGTTTGCAGGACTTGCGTAGCTAACTAGCCTAGCTCACAGACTCGCCGGACACTCAGGACTTGACGTGTTAGAGGTAATTACAAATCTCTGCAATAATATGTATAGTATATGGCCTGACCTGGTGAGTATGTAGAATATTTAAATATGTACATAAACATGTATATAAATATGTAAAGATAGTTTACATGTGTTCATTGTAAAGTCTGACAGCAGCAGGGAGGAAAGACCTGCAGTATCTCTCCTTCACACAGCGAGGATGGATCAGTCTGTCACTGAAGCTGCTCTCCAAAGCAGACAGGGCATCCTGTAGCGGGTGTAACTCATGGTCCTGCATGGAGGACAGTTTTGCCAGGACCTCTTTGTCACGTACCTCCTGCAGGAGTCCAGAGAACAGACCTGGACAGAGCTGGACTTCCTGATGACTTTGTCGAGCTTTTGCCGCTCCCTCTTTGTGATGCTGCTGCTCCAGCAGACCATACCATACAGGCTGGCTGATGCTACCATAGAGTCATAGAAGGTCCTCAGGAGTGCCCCCTTCACTACAAAAGGCCGCAGTCTCCTCAGAAGATAGAGCCTGCTCTGACTCCAGAGAATCCACATGCAGAGGCTTGCAGTCTCATGTAAACAACCAGGAGAGAGCGGGTTTATTAAAAAAAAGAAACGTTTTCTGTGTGGCACTTAAGAAAGAAGAAAATTGCGGAAAACCCAGAAACTGCTCCCAAAAGACATTTTAAATTAGAAATGTAGTTTTTTCTAAAAAAAAATATTATTTAACTAAATGCGGTTTTATCCTGGTGGATAAAAGATTTGAGGCAAGACAGCAAAGATATGACATTTTATGACTGCATTTTACAAACGTGAAGCATGACTTGAGCTGTCTTTTGTTTCTGGTTTGGTAAATTTTGATCATAGCGAGATGAAACTTACAGTTTTGGAATCTATGTGATTTGTCCTGTTTAGTGCGGGTGTCATTTGTCAGTGTTCATGGCGTTGGTTGGACACGGGGAGACATAATTTGTGTTTACATATTTTTTCACAGCATTGTGTAGCTGGTCTTTTAATTGCTTGTAGTCCTAACTGTGTTTGTTGGTCATAGAAACGTTTTTTACTGAGCTGTTAGCTGAGTTTAGCTGCTGAAACTACTGCTACCATGATCATTATACACAACCCCTCTGCCACCCCAGCATCCACCTGTAGGCTCTGGTTAAAATAGAAATGTTGTTAAGCATTTACTTTAATATTTAATTAAATATGGTCTGTGCAGTATTGACTACTCAAGTCCATTGAGAGTAATATACAAAACCAGTAGCCTGTTAACTTACTCATTTTAGTTATTTTCTTGGTTGCAGCAATGTGTGTATGAAATTACTGATCAAATAAGGTGTCAAATGTTGTGCAAATGTTAAAACTTAAGCAGGTAAACTGGATTACTATGCCAACCATTATCTCTGGCTGAGGTTTTAGGTTTTCTTAAGCAAGTTAAAAAAATCTGGCAGTGTCAGTCATGTTTTTTATTTTGCTTTTCTACAGGTTTGTCTGAAAAATGTGGATTTTGTGTTATCTTTGACACCACAGAGACATCCCATGAAAGCCAGAATGACCCTGAAATTAATCTAAAACAATTATCTTGTTTCCTTTGGGAGGTGCTTATAATTCCTGGTGTAGAAATAAACCTGTTTTCTTCTTTTATTTAAGCAGACGACTGTGTGATAAAGCTGATGGCTCTCACAGGACTTGTCAAATAGCTGGGATTCATTTGGTCTCTATTAAATGGTCACTCTAACATCCCAATGGATACATTGCTTATTGACTGGCGTGGCTTTAGATATTACAGTAGCAAATCTTCACTCAGAGGCTGCTCTCAAGAAATGGTCTGCTGAGTCAGACAACGTGGTACTGTAAAGGCACTGAATAAGGCTGGTTTGTCAATACTATTGAGCTGTGGCCTCACTGGATACAGAGCTGAGTCTGTGAAGAATTGGCCAGTAATCAGCTTGCACCCTAAACATGAGGGGAGATGCACAATGTACAATGCCTTAAAACAGTAGATTAAAACAAATTTTTAGTTACCATAGATGAGCATTTAATAAGCAAAGCCCTGCATGTTTCCCCATTGACAGCGCTAAAATGCTGTGATCTGCATGTTTTCTTAGGGTTTAGCTGACTCTAATAGTTATTTGAAGCTGAGTGGGGTACATTCAGTATAAAACCTTGCTTCTTAAAACTTTATAAAGTGCAGTCATCAAGAACATGTCAATGCCAAGAATTCCTGTTTCTCTAAAGATTTTTTATTTATTCATTTTTTGTTAGAAAACTGTCACGAATCAGCAGGCTGGACCCAGTAACGATCAGAGACCAAAGGATTGGAAAAGAAGTTTTTATTGTAACCAAATCAATGTTATTCAGGAGTGAAGTGTCCGGTTTCTCTCTGTCAGCTCTTCTGTGGATGTACGGAAACAGGAGTGAATAGCAAGAATGATCAGGGGTGAAAACGCTGTTCCATGTACTGGCTGGTTGTGAGGAATCCACACTATGGAGATCACCGAGAGATGTAGTGAATGCGGCCAGAGGATATCCCACTCGTTGACTGAAAAACAAAGCTGTACAGAGATGACGTTAGAACAGGGGCAAACGTCTGCTGTTTGGAATACAGTTTCCAGTCGAGCCTTCCGTGAAAACCTCCTGGTGTGGGTGGTTAAGTCTGAAATCCAATATCCAAATCCTTTAAACAGTCCAGTGGTCAGAGATCCAGAAAATCCAAGCAATCAGGAAAAAAAACAGGGTTACCAGACTGGGGGCAGGCAGGTTCGAGGAATCCAGGTCAGGTCAGGTCAGACAGGTCGGAGGTCATAAGGGCGGCAGGCAGAAAAAACAAGGCTGGATGCGTGCAGGGATAAACCAAGACGATCTGGCACTGAAGAGTTGCCACAAACTGATTTTATACCGCCCTGCACAGGTGGAACGTATTAGCAATTAAAAGCCAGCGGAGGGAGGATGCCTTCAGAGACAGCTGGGAAATCCTGACCCCATCTGGCAGACCGTGACAGAAAACAGAAACGACCTCTTTTCGATTGCATTTACAGTACCCTGATTTCGTATGTCTGTATCATACACACATTTCTGATTTGATCAGTAGTTTAAACAGAAAACTTAAAAATAATACAGTTTGTAAATAGCCAGATCACCAGGCCACAAACTGAAGCAAAACAGAGAGCCATAATGAAGCAGCTATGTTTTTTTATAACGGATTTAATCCATAACAAGAATTAAAGGTCAGTTTTATATATCCTGCTTATTATTCTAAATCTACGTCACCAAACTCGCCCTACTTTGTTGAATAGCAAAAAAACCTGTATCCATTTTATTAACTGTACATCTGTGCACATACTGTAAAAACATTCATCTTAATCATTTACAGGTAAAGTAAACTGATGACCAAAATGACCATATTACAACCAAATTGCTGGGATGGGACAAAAGATATGCCGGGTAGTTAAGAATACCCAATTTGTAACCCAAAACCTCAACAGTGTATTTTCTTAATCCTAACCTTGCCCAAAAGACTTGCAGGGTGCTTTCCCACCCTGGTTGAGATTTAATGATGGGATGATTCAGATTTATTGATCAATAACAAGAAATTATGGTGGGCTGTTTCCAAAACCAGAAAGAGTAGCACAGAACCATAATAACGTTTGAGTCAAGGGGCTTACTAAATCTATTGTAATAATTCCTGATTAATCTCAGCTGTCTATCTTACAGCACAGCTCACAGTCTTCATGTGTTTGCAATATTTGTGAAGAAGTTTTTTTTTGGATAAATTTGAAGGACTCTGTGACTTAACAACAATATGATATCTGCCATTTTAGGCCTGCCTCTAGACCAAAGTCAACATTGAGGAGACACAGATCATTATGATGACAACAGGATGCTGGTATGTAAAGTTGCTGGTCTACATACTTGAGGAAATTGCGATGTGAAATAATTTCTAACCCAATCAGATGACTGCAGTGTGATAAAAGCATTACTCTTGATTTATGGTGTGAATGTTTTTAGCCATGAAAGCAATCTTAGCTTCTGAAACCTTCTGCTATTTTGATTATTGTGGTTGTTTTAAAGTGTTTTCTAAATAAAGCTGGATTTGATTGGATTTTCAATTACGTGCTGAATTTTTTGATTTTAAATGCAATCTAGTCTTTGACCATCTTTGAAAGTCACAAGTAAACATGTGCTGTTTGAGGATGATACACCTGAGAACTCAATAATTATTCTGTGGAGCATTCAAATAGACTGATCACTTGGAATGAGTACTGAAACTCTTGCCCATGACTTCTGGATAAGTAGAATTAACCCAACCAAATGAGAATGACTTTGTTTCTTGATTTATATGTAGGTTTAGTGCCTGAGTTGTTAAGTTTGCAACAATGGAAGAAATATTCAACCATGCACACCCGCTTAAAAATACAACAGCTAGTAGGCTGAAACCCAGAAAAAATGCCAATAACCTGGTCAAAAGTGTGGGTATGTTTCCAACACTGTATGGTTGCAATGCAACCGTTGCTTGCATTTATTTACGTAGTTGAAACTGGTAGATATGCAGTTCTGAGTTGCCCTCAGATCTGGTCAGCAATCCAAGGCAGGGAATCCCCAGGGAAGGAGTCTGTTTATTAAAGAATTACCAGTCTTGTCACGCTGCTGTGGTGTGTGAGAAGAATAAGTCGTGTGCCTGGCCCTCCTCTTTCATGCTACCCATTCTCCGGACCTGCCAGACCCACTTGGGATTACATATCCTGGGTACTGTGGACAAGTTAGGAACAGCTCAAATGTGAAAGGGAAAACAAAGCAAATAGAGGTAAGTAATTAACATGGTTTCTAAATCAGCCTGAGCTGCTGGCTTTTATAATTACCTCTAAGTGTTTTTTTTTTAATCATTCTGGTGTTACAATGAGTTTTTACCTTTTTTACCTTGTTTATTTGTCTTTTACCTTTGCTGTGTACAGCACTTTGGTCAACAGTGTTGTTTTGAAAGTGCTTCACAAATAAAGCTGAATTGATCATACAAAATAATAAGAAAACAAAAAAGAATCACCATATCTAAAAACGGACATTACATTGTTTTTGTTATTTTTTTCTTTCCTCAACCAGCATAGAGGAGTGCATCACTCTTTTACTGCTGCAAGGGTTTTGCAGTTTTAACTGCCATGATTAGCTAAAATTCTTAAGTCTGCTTTCATTCTCTGTTTTCATGGCCAACAAGATGGATCATAATTTGTGAACAACATGTAATGACTGAAGAGATAAAGAACGAGAAGTAATGATAATAGTATTTTTTGTGTGTGTCCCTTGTCTGGTGTCAAAATCCTTGAGGCAGCAGTTGTTTTAAGATGTATGAAGTCATGTAGTTTCACTGCTAAAACTGAGTAAACATGAAGGCAGTCATTCATTGTTTTTTTTACCAGATATATAAAGCATTGTGTAAGTTTTATTTTTTATACTTTATATACATTTGTTAGGATAAATCAGCTTCCTCCTTTTTTCATTTCCACCTCACATCATGAATGTCTGGTTAGCTCAATTGGTAGAGCATCAGTCTCCCATGTGGGTGACCAGGGTTTGAATCCCCCAGGGGATGAACATTAACACCTTCCAGTTGGGTCCTTTGGCAAGACTCTCAATGCTACTGCCTAACCATTGCAGGTCGCTTTGGATAAAAGCGTCTGCTAAATGACTGTAATGTAATAATAAGGGCCCAGGCCTGTCAGCTGGAGTGCTTGTATGTGCCAAGACATTGGCCGGGTATCCTTCAGCTTCGCTTACTTCCTTCTTTGTCAGGATTGGTTGCTCACTTCTCCGCTTCTTCAGCCAACCCAGTCTGCCCAGCTATATAAGGCTGGGAATACCTTCAGTTGAGGCAGCTGTGTGCGAATACAGCTTGCCACTTGCCTTTGACACTTCTGTGACTCCACTGTGTGTGTGTGTGTTTGGTTACTTTATTACCCTGTGGAGGGGATCTAGTTTTGTTACCTGCATTTGTATGGTGGGACTGATTTGAGGGCATTGTTTATGAGTTGATTGAGTGCAACTTGACTCTCCTCTCTTTCTTGATTTTGTGTTATTGATTTCCTTTTTTTGTTAAGCTGCCACTTTGGGCTTTGCCTGTTTTCAGGACACTTTAAGTTGGGGTTTTGTTTAGCTGTTTAACGAGTTATATTTTATGTTCAGAGTTGTTGCAGAACGAATACTCTGAGGTGCCTCTTCTTTTCTTTTGTTGACTGTAATACCAGCGTCCCTAACTTGTTTTGTGCATACTTATTTTTATTGTTGTAAATAAATCAGTATACTTTGAGTATCTGTCTCCAAGCTTGTTTTGCTACTACCCCTCATGCCCCGAGACCAGTGCTTCTCAATGGGGGCGATACCGCCCCCCCAGGGGGCGTTGTTATAACATCAGGGGGCGCTAGGAGAATTGATCATGAAAGGGGGGCGGTGGTGTTTCTTTTGGGGGCGGCGGGATTGGTTGGCAGTTGATGATTGACAACTTCATTGACCAATCAGATTCATAAAAAAAAATAATAAAAAAAACGAGCGCCATGGCAAATAAAATCAAAGAGAAGTAGACCGAAAGATCGTATATTATAAGAAGATGGCTCACTCAATCCGAATTTTTTCTTTTTTTTTATCTTCATGAAAATAACCTGGATTTTAGTGATTCATTTTAAACAAATGCACAGTCCACTGAAAAACTGTAAAGCTGCAAAGGCAAGACAGACTTTATGACTTTGTCAGGCTTTTGTGCTTTTATATGTGGTGTTATCGTTGAAGGGTCAAAGGAATCTCATTTTAGGATTTTACTTTTCAGGATTAGCATTTATTTTTATTGTGCTTTTAAGTTTTCTGCAATTAACACATCTCAACTATCCCGTGTACAAAGATGCTTTTTCAGCAGTTCAACATCACCATTTTTTATTGGTGACCATCGAGGGGTCAACAGTTATGTAAAACACTCATTCTTGTTGCATTCTTGTTCTTTCTTTTTAAATACCAGATTGGTGTACACACATCACTGGCCCAAGACTTCTGCATCGATAGCCTTTAACCAGTAGATGCAATATATTTTTAAATTACTCTAATATAATAATACCGTCTAAGTTTTCTCTCTCTATTGGTTATGCTTAGGAAAAGTTTATTGTTTAAATTGCGCCTCTTCACAATTTCGATCAAGTACATTAGATATTTATAGTTTGAACATTTTCATTCCATATAATGAAGGGCTTTGCTTTGCAAGAACCTGCAACATCACAGGCCATTACAAAATATAAATATTATATGAAGTCAAGGTACTCTGTGCTTCTTTCAAAAAGGACAATGGCTGTATTAGGTGCTTCATAGCTGAAGGACATCAAACTTGCAAACAGGAGAAAAAGCTGAAGCTCACTGATGAATTTACAGTTTTATTGTGCAGACAAAGGGACTAACATTTCAACCCTTTCTGTCTTCATCAGAGTCAAATATTATATACAATAGTGTTGTGTATGTCATTTGAGAAGTTGCTTTTTGAAATGTATATATATATA
>JBAMHW010000020.1:7649878-7662697 GCA_037177495.1 Rhadinocentrus ornatus | reverse complement strand
CAACAATTGGTGCTTCATCTTCTGACTCAGCATATTCTATGAGTGGAAATGCTTCAGATGCACTGTTGCCTGATCAGTAATTTTTTTTCAGTCAATATTTTCTTTATTTTTTAGTTAAATTTTATTTGGTGTAATTTGTTTTTTAAGTAGGAGTCTGGGCGTCAATCCCCAAAAATCTCAATAACAGAAAAAGTTGCTAGATCTGTTGTTTGCTTAAAAAAAGAAAAAAAAAGTTGCTAGAGGGGAGTGAAAACGAACAGGACAAAGTCGCTAAGTTGGCGACACGGAGCCCCACCACTTCCGTACCACCGAGTTAGTCTTTGTCAGTCATATCTTATCAACTATTTCGTCTGCTTTCTCTTCGCTTGTAGAAGCTTGTTAAGTCACGTTTGCATTACAGTTATGAGCACTCGTTTTGTAGCTAAAACTAGCAGCTTTGGAGCTTAGCCTAGCCTAGCCTTCTACCTTGCGCTGAGCACAGCTAACTGCTGCTGGGCAATTTATTTATTTATTTTTTTACTGCTACTGGGTTTGGTCGGGGCTCATTGGTCAGGCTCCGTGTCTGTGATGTACATCATCACTTACGTAGCCAATGTGTTGCAGCTCTTTCTGTTCGGCTTGAACGCCAGTCAGTGAAACGCTGAAATCTTATACTGTATGTATTTTGAAATATCGGAAATTAGTTCAAAATTCATATTACCGTTATTGAATAAAATTATATAGCGATATATATTGATATAATATTATTGTCGAGCCCTGAGTCAGAGTTATTTTGATGTTCACTACATTTCCTGGAGTTATCTACTGCTCTAAAACGGCAATAGCTTCCAACGCGTTGCAATGTGTTCTTGAAGTCTTGGAGGCAAACGAAGAAGTAATTCTTCTGTTACAAGTGCTTCAGTGGAGAAAAATGAGAAGATGACTTCGGCGAAATGAAAACAGATTAACCGACAGGGAATATGCAAACCTTGTATGACCTCTACGAGATATGGATGCAGAGATGGACTTTGCCTATTTCAGGATGTCTGCCAGTAGATTTGATGATCTGGCTCGTCGCATTGCACCTCATGTAATCCACCAGAATACCCACAGCATGCCTATAACAATACATGAGAGACTAGCAGTCACGCTTCGCCTCTTGGCTAGTGGTGGAAGCCAGTAGGCAGTAGCCGCAAGCTACTGGATGGCGAGTAGCATGGTGTCTGGAATTATTTTAGATATATGTGTGGGTTTGTGGAAGGCACTGCGGCCGGATTTCCTCCCTCGCTCTACAGTCGCGCAGTGGGAAGCTATTGCTCTCGAGTTCTGGAGATTTTGGAACTTTCCCAATTGTGTTGGCAGTGTAGATGGGAAGCATGTAAACATCCGTGCACCACCGCGGTCTGGAAGCAGCTTCTTCAATTACAAAGGCCATCACTCCATTGTCCTCATGGCAACTTGTGATGCAAGGTATCGCTTCACTACAGTGGATGTTGGAGCATATGGAGGAGTCTTTAAGGAGAGCAGATTTGGTTCCATGCTGCTGGGACACCAATCCAACTTTCCTCCTCCTTTCAAACTACCAGGAACAGCAGTCAAGGTCCTCCACGTCATCGTCGGTGATGTTGCTTTCCCACTTCACACCAGCTTGATGCATCCATATCCAGGTATGCGAAGAATATTATGTTTGTGTTATCTCAAAACCTATATACTGTTATATTTTTGCTTATTTTTTTTTTTATGTTTTATGATCTATTCATTGTTAAATCCTCTTTTGTAGTTTAGACATGTCATTATTACTAGCAACAATTAACCATATCGTGTGTATGCTTATTAGTATGTGAAATTATTTAACTTATAATTCAGGATCTAAAACCACGTGCAAGTGATTAAATTCTGTCTCGACTGTGAATGCAGGTGCAAATCTACCAGCGGAGAAACAAGTCTACAATTACCGGCTGTGTAGAGCAAGACGAGTCATTAAGAACTCATTTGGAATACTCGTGGCAAGATGGAGGATCCTAGATCAGGCCTTGGAGTTCCTCCCTGACAAAGTGGTGGACATTGTCAAGGCGTGCATAACTTCTTGGCTTACAGTGATGACAGCAACGCTGAAGCCACCAGATAAATCCATGCTACATTTGTGGATGTGAAGGACAACTGGTTGTTCCAAAGATAGGGGAGTGGGGAAGAGTAGTGGCTGGTGAAAGTCCACTGTAAGATCTACAGCCCCACCAGCTGTCCAGGGCACGTTCAACCAGAGCAGCAATTGCTGTTTGTACAGACCTGACAACCTTTTTTTAAACTATGAGGTTGGCATGATGCCATGGCAAAATGATGTAATCCGTCGTGGACAGTTAAATTGAAGATTCTGTCATGCTGTCAAATTTAAAAAAGGAATATATATCTGGCCTTGCCCACTAACAGCCAGTGTAAACATCTGTTGAAGCCAATACAAATAAAGAGACAATGGTGGCAAAGTGAGTGTTTCTTATTAAATGCGCAAAACCAAAATACAAAATAAATAAAATAAACTCAAACATGTGCAAATAAGCTAGTGCAAATAAACTGTTCAAATTAAAGACATCACGTAAACCACACACACACACACACACACACACACACACACACTGTTATAAATAAAATGACCAAATGAGCCATTTCAGTCTTTGTCTGAGGTGTCAAGAGCGATGTAACAGATGGATGTCAGTCTGGTCATTACTGTATTTATTTTTCAGCTGGAATTTTTCTGAGCAGATCTGCTAGGTGGGTGCAGAACCGTCCCTCCTCATCTGACACACCGAGCATTCGGTCCTCTGCTTCTTTTCGTCTTTGTGTGGTGGCCTGTAGCTGCTCCTTCAACCACTCATTACTGTTTCTCCTCCGTCTCATCGAAAACCGTGCTGCAGCCAAAGGAGAAAACAATGACGGCGTAGAGCTCATTGGCGTTGGTGGTGCTGGCGGAACAGGACGAGTCACTGAACAGATGGCTTCTTCCGGTGAAAATGTTTCAATCCAGCCGAATCTGGACCGGGGTGACTCTGATGTCGGAGTAGAAGAGTCTGTGGACCTTTGACTCTGTTGTAGAAACAGAGGAACAAGACCTCAGTTTTACATGGTTCAGAAGCATTTCCATGTGCAACATTAGCAGCATGCTACTTTCTGTAGCATATTAAAAGCCCTGTTCATATTGTTTGAACAATGGAACGTGAACTGAACTATCGTATCGCTTGGGTTAAAACATTTACTAGTATGCACGGGTCTTTCTGTTTGGTGGTACATGTTCATCTGTACCACACATGTTTACATTTCAGTAACAACAAACTAGCATGTCGGATAAACACTGAGCAAAAAATGTCAACCGTCTGCGTAGCTGGGGTACACGTCAGGTCTAGAAGAGGTGCGGATCAAGCGTTGCCGTAGCTATGCGCCGCCTACGTCGTTAATGCGGACCTGGACGACGCGCAAGTATAAATCTGCCTTAATGCAACTGTCAATAAACCAATTCAAGTTATCAGAATTTTTTTTTGTAAGTTTTACAATATTTTATTTAGAAATGAAATCTCCATTTTTAGATAGTAAGAGACTTATTTTCAAGAACTGCTCCATTATTTTAGTAAAAAAGACAATTTTTCAAGGAACCACATCTTTAAGGCCATTTTTGCTCTCTTACGTACGTAAATAGCGACTTCCATTTCAAACGTTGTCATGCATCGCTGTCATACTTTCATGCTTGTTTTGCATTGCCATTGTTGTTAAATCAATTCCCCCACTAGCGGACAGTGCCAAGTTCAGAGTTCACTCTCGCGAGTGTTGTAGGTTGTGTGGCAGAAAGATGGTAGCAGGCAGAGGTCTTCCAAAATGAAATTTATTAATTAAGGTGCATGTTTCAGCAAAACTAAACATGGGAAAATGCAATGAACATAATGTAACTTAACAGTTAACTTTATCATCTAAACATAACTGAAACTAACAAACAAAACTTAAATTACACATGCACCCTGCTACATCATCATGGCCCCCCTAACACAGACAAAAGACCAGCATTATATAAGGTTGAGTTCCATTAACAAAATGGCTTCCCTAGGCTTCTTCCACTTAACAGGTAAATTATTCCTGGTACCACCTACAGAACTAGGCAATAGAGAAATCAAACATTTTCTGTAACACAACATAATCTATCTCCGCCCCCATGCTTGAACCCTTCCAGTGACCTCCTTAAATCAGGGCAAACCCTATAAAAACAGGAAGTGATGTGCTTTTTCTCCTTTTGCTCCTGGAACTCATACTAAGTATGGTGAGTAACATGTACAAATTAAATATTTAACAAACAAAACAGTTTTAACCAAATAAAGAGAACTAAATATGTTAACAATGGTCTGAGTCTTACTATAACAGATGTTTATGTATATTAGCTGAACTCAAATAGAAAGCAAAACACAAACAAACCCGGGATAGTTGGTGTCTGCTGACCACTGAGTGATGAAGCTAACATTGTTGCAAACAGTGGTAATACATGGTTGAAATGATGTGAACAGGTTAATATTATGAGAGTGGTAAATGGTGTGGACTCACCCACTTTGTCACAGCGAGCCAGCGTCAGTTTCACACCACGTTTAGCAGCAGGAATGCGTTGCTATAAAGTTCTTTCCAGCCACCCAACACACTGAATATTAATAATAACACTTGCGTATAGTATTTTAACAAAAACTCGTGCAATTTTTACAGTTGTACTCATCTTCTTTCTTTTTTTTCCCTCCAAACCTGATTGTCTTTTTCTTTTCTGGTTTGTTTCTTTCGCATGTCAGCTATTCTGGTCACCACTGCCCCGTGGTATGGCTCCATCTTCTGCATCAAGTGACAGATAGCTAAGCTCCTTGAAAACAAACCAAATTATGGGGGTAACGACGTAGAAGATGGACAAAACTGTCCGTCTGCATATCCGTCTTCTACGTCAGCCATAAATGGGCCTTTAGACAGCATTGGGTATGAAATATTATAAACAAAAATTAATTTAGGATTTCATGTTACCATTTCATCCCAAAAGGGCTAGGGCTGGCCCTGCCTGCTGGTGCTTCTAGAAATAAACACTTAATAAATGAGGTACAGGGGTGACATATGGGTGCAGTTGGCTTAGGTCAGATGACACAGAAGGTGCTCTACAATTTATATATGCACACTCCAAGTTTCGTTTTGTTGGCTTGCTCTCAAATCTCTTGCTCCTCGGTAATTAAAAGAGACTTTAACAGCAGTACTGCTCACTGGCTCATATGATCCCCTGACTTTTCCATCCATAAAACTGAGAATTGTGTCTTATCTGTGGTTTTCCTTAATCTACTATGGTCTCACGAAGACATTGCTGTGTCTGTTTATCCTTATTATAATTAGGAGTTATTTAATAAGTTAATCATTAGTTATCAATTAGTTGTTTATTTATGCTCCTTGCTGTTTAATCTTTTCCAATGAATGTGGTCAGGATGGTCATTAAAAGATCAGTGTCAATAACATTTGATTGCAATCATCTACCTACATTACCTTTACCATCAAGTTAATGAATGCTATTGCTGTGTTTTACTTTTTAAAGTTGGAACCAACATGTATTTAATTTGCACCATTTGTTTACTGTAAGGAGATAAATATGTATACATCTGTAAAATAAAACTAAAGCGTTACCTAGTACCACTGCTGGGAGGTGGAATCATTAGTTTTCTATGTTATATGAGCTAACCATTTACAAAAGCAAAATGTAACAAATACATGTAACAAATACATATGAGACAGACAAAAAGAAAAGCTTAAAAACGTATTGCAACTTGTGATAACCTTTTAATTTTGAACTTGGAAGTGACTTGACTTCAATTATAATATTCATTACTGAGTAATTACTTTGACATGTTGTATTACCCAGTCTCTGCCTGCTGTATTCTCCTCTCTATACAAGAGTGAATATGTGAGCCATTTCATTCATCTTCAACATCAATCGCTTCATTTTCAGCTGCTTTGGATTTGGTTTCAGTCAGTGAAACTTCAGAGGCATAAATCCAGTGTTTGATCATAAGCAGCCAGGGAGCATTTCTTTAGTGATAATGGGATTGGATCATGGGACTGCACACATTCCTATATACCGCAGTTCATTCTGGGATTGGGAGCTGTAATATCTGTGCATTCATGGCTTTACCTGTGATCCTGGAATTGATTATGCTTTGTAAAGTCATGTTTGAAAATAGCAAATCTCTATTTCTACAAGATTTATCAGACATTTCTCGCGGTTATCAGTTGCTCATGAGCAAACTGGAAACTGTAATTGCTTTCGAAATTGCCTCTTTGAGAAGTGGCTGACCCAATTAGTTTTGGGATTGTGTTTGCTACAGTATCACTAAGTGTTGGAGCTCATCTGTTTGAGTATTTTAAACTCACATTGGCAGCCAGTTACATCTGTATTTTAAATATGTCAGCCAGCATGATTAGTTAATTATGTTTGCACTCTCTAACGGCTGCAGTGCCAAGTGTCTGAGCTGTTTCTGTCTCCTTTGCGACACGTCTCTGAAACAATCACACACACCTGTGGTTTCTTCCAGTGCTCAAAACTGAAGACAATCAATGGCAAAATAAAGCCCTGTTTTCTTGTCAATTATCAACCTATAGCTCACTATCTGATGCCAACAGTTCATTAGAAGAAAATAGGTCAGAATGGAAACCACAGGAGAGAAAAAAAGTAGTTAATTATAAAAAGACAAATATAGCAACAAAGCTAGTGCTATCCTTTTACAGATTATGGCGTATTGTAGCACAAATCAGACATTTAACTCATAATGTGGGCAAACCTGGTGGAGCAGCTGGATCCTGATTATATTCACAAGACCATAATATCATACAATGTTTCTTGCCAGGTAGCTGCTGTGATAGGCTCCTGCCCCCCGCAACCTTGAACTGGAATGAGTGGGTATGGAAAATGAATAGATGGATGGAAGACTATGATATCAATCATGAGAGAACCCATCTTGCAATCTCCAAACTATAAGCTTGTAGTTCAAATTTTTTTGCCCTTATAGCTACAGGTGGGTTATAATAATTAGCAAATTCTCCTTCAATTTACCGACAGGCCCCATTTGGTTCTACTTGTTTCATGAGATTATTGTATGTTCACTTGTGACTTTGATAGATGGATGGTTCTTCAAATCACATGTTACCTTTTTTGGTTGTATTTAGAATCCCTGCCCATTTCATATGATATGCATTGTTAAGAGGGCCTTCTAGATGTATCTGTGTGTGTACCTATCCCTTCCTTTTTTTAATGACCTTTTTTTGTTGTGAGTAATTCACCTACTCAGTACACCCTGTGAGTGGGTGAGGTCTTGATTAGTTTCCAGTTAGTTAAGCTTACCTGGTAAACTAATTATCAAACCTGTCCAACATTGGACATTTGATTTTTCCACTTCGCATGATAGTGACATGGGTGTGATGACATGAGACTGATGAATTTAGTTTACTGTTGCTAACATGTCCATAAACAATGTTTTGGGGTAAACATGTGCCAGTGTGAACCATGACCTTCTAGTTTAATCCTTTTTAGCTGAACCATAAAAAACTCAGCAAGAGAAAAAAGCCAGCCAGTTGATCACAAACAGCCAGTATGATGATTCATGTAACAGGAGAGAAGGAGGCAGCACAACCACAGAGAGCAGTAGAGAGCAGCTTGAGCAGTGACAATTATGCCAAACTGTAGGAAAAGTTTTTTTTGTTTTTTGTTTTATAAATGCAGGAAAAGTGCAAGTGTTGAACTCATCAGGAAAAACATGGGTGGCAAAACACCCTCATCCTCTACGGGTGCAAAGTCCATGAACACCAGCAATCATTTTTACAGAAAACCTTCAACCCAAATTAGTAATAAACTGAAATCCTGCATTTAGAACACTAAGTGTATGTTGTGTCATCCTGTCTAATCTTTTTTAAATATATCATATGTTGTAATTTTTTTTTCAATAAATTGCAGATGTAAATTTAGTTCTAGCTCAGTTTTTAAAATGTCAAAACATTTTTTTCTTTTACAAAGTGCACCTAAAAATAAACTAGCAGTAGTTATTTAGAGTGTATACAAATTATTCATTATAAGGTATGCTGCTGATGCTGTACAAGTTAAACAGAGTGTAAGAAACAAGAAAACTGAAAACACTGGAGAGCACAAAGGGAAAAAGAAATGTCTAAAAATGTAATGTCAAATCTCTTTTGGTTAGCCATAAAGAGGCTTTAAGCCTTCGGCCATCGTTGAGGAAATTGCATTGGCACGGAAAATTAACACCACAAGCAATAATCATGAGTTCTTCAGTGTGCAGGTTGTCGTGTACCCATTAGGCTAGATGACTTAGACAGGCTTAGCTGTTAAACATTGAAGTCTACATGAGTTTAAAACAGACAAACAAAAAAATAAAATTGAATCCATACTCCCACATCAGTTCAATTATAGAGGGCTAAATGAAAGCATAAATTCAGTACAGTGAAGGAGCATTTTTTATACACAATGAGACTTTCTTAAATCAAAAATAAATTTAGTAACTACAAGTAAAAAGTATTAACTTCAACATCCAATATACAGAAAAAAAGAAAAAGAAAAAGAAAAGGGGTTTGGCCAGCTGGATGTTAATAATGTTATGCACCATCTGATTTGGGAGCTGATAGCACCAATTGCTGAGGTTTAGAAAGTGAAAACAATGTCAGTTTGCCTCATAAATGATTTCAGCTGCTGAAAAATGCAGAAGTCCCCTGAGTATTTATTTTTTTTTGTTTTGTGTACTGCACCAAATGTTTTAAATGGCTGTTGAGCCAATGATAGTGTGAGTAGCGTTTGTGTTTTTAATGCAGTTTTACCTAAGGCGAGGATAATGACGTCCATTCTGTTTTGATTTTAAAGCATTTCCATTTCAGGCATCAAATTCAAAACAAGCATCTATATCACTATTATTTAAATGTATAAATTTATATATATATAAAAAAATCCCATTATAATTGCAATGTATTAATAAAAATACGTGGTTTCAATGATTTACCAGTTCTTTCATTTAGTTTTTATTTACTTTTTACAAAATTACAGCTAAAATCAAATCAAATCAAACCTTATTTATGAAACACTTTTTATGCTGAAGGCAACACAAAGTTCTTTACATTATAAAAAAACAAAACAATTCATGTTTAGTCAGTCAGTCATTTTCTGTACCGCTTGTTCCCATTAGGGGTCGCGGGGTGAGCTGGAGCCTATCCCAGCAGTGTTTCAGGTGAAAGGCAGGGTACACCCTCGACAGGTCACCAGTCCATCGCAGGGCACAATTCATGTTTATTATAAATAAAAGAAACCTTTACACACCTCAAATTAGATAACAAAACAATAAAAACACTCATTAAAGTCTTTGACACAGTCACACGCACACATTTATACACACACACAAAGCAGTTATATAGCACTAAGAGAATCTTAAAATCAATCCTTAAATACATGGGGAGCAAATGCAGCGATTTGAGAACTGGTGTAATGTGTTCCTGCCCTCTGGTCCTCATCAGAACATGTGCTGTCGAGTTCTGAAGTAGCTGTAGGTTTGAGATTGACTTTTTGGGAAGACCAGAGAGCAGGGCATTACAATAATCTATTCTACCAGAAATAAAAGCATGCATCAGCGCCTCCGTGCTGGCAAGAGAGAGAAATGGGAGGACTCTGGCGATGTTTTTAAAATGATAAAATCCAGTTTTTGTCATATTTCTGATGCGTGGAGTAAAATCCAGCACACAGTTGAAAAGAACACGCAGATAATTGTATGTATGGATGTAATTTTTATAAAATTATCTCTCTCTTGCCCTCGGGACCGCTAATTAAAATTTCAGCTTTGTCCTGATTAAGCTGTAAGAAGTTCTCTGTCATCCATGACTTTATATCTAAAATGCAGTTTAAAAGGACGTTAACTGGCTCCAAGTCATCAGGGGCCACGGCAATGTAAAGGTGCTTGTCATCAGCATAGCTTTGAAAATCAGTGTTGTGTCTCCTGATGACATATCCACGAGGCAACATGTACAAATTAAAAAGTTTTGGGCCTAAAATTGATCTCTGGGGAATCCCACATTTGACTTCATGGATTCTGGAGGAGCATGTATCCATACTTACAAAAAATTGGCGATCTGTGAGATAGGAGTAAAACCATTTTAGAAGAGTACCTGAGAGGCCCACCAGACTTCTGAATTTGTCTATTAAAATCTGGTAACGAAATGTTTCAAAGGCGGCACTAAGATCTAGTAGAACCAGGACAGAACATTTCTGAGTTTAATGCTGGGCTTATACCAAACGATTTTCATAGTCACAGACTAAAAACGAAAGTCTTTAGAAAATCTTAGGAGTCTTACTGGAGTCACAGTGCGCTCTAGTCATCTCGATTGTTAGGTTGAAGGTGGTAATCTGCGCTGTTTCATGTCAATCTTTCCCTAGTCTTGGGTCTGCGACAATATCAAGCATGTTTGATATTAACGCAAGTCGCAGTGACAAAACACGATCAACAACCAACAGATGAGCTCTGAGAAAAGCAGAAACAAGAATCATGACAGAACACCAGCAAAGAAAAACAAACAAACAAACAAAAAACGGCACAAACGGACAAAAAAAAAAGGAGAAAAGAAAATAGACAAACAAGAACCGGTGATGAAACGTCGTAGGTGGGCCTTCCAGAAAAAGGAGCGTGTCAGTGTAACACCTGGTGGAGATGCAAAGGCACATTTAATAATGATGTGTAATTCCCTATTGATCCTGGAGGGAAATTATCCCATTGTTTGCTTTGCTGAGGGCAGATCAGCCCTGTTCCATATCAACTGTCCAATCTATCAAGAAATGCTGAAAGAATCTAGTTGTAGTCTTGTAAATAGTGATTCACAGTCTTCCAGCACGAGTTAAGTCTGAGGTCATTAACAATCTTTGAAAGTGCTGTCTCAGTACTGTGGTTTGCCCTAAAACCAGATTGATATTTTTTATTCAAAAGCTCATGCAATTGAATAAAAACAGCTTTTTCATTCATTTTCCTTAAAAACGATAGCTTGGATACAGGTTGGTAATTATCAAGAATGTTTGAATCCTAATTACTATTCTTCAGATGGGGCCTTGCCACGGCAGGGAAGACACCCGTCTGAAGAGAGTAATTTACTATGTTTAAACTTTGTTAAATCTTTATTACAAAAAAAGTTTGGATACTTCATAAAAAATGTTATTTAAAAATTAAATGAAAATAAAAGGTTAATTATAAAAAAGGATGCAATGCTTTGAAGAAATGTAATTGTATTTTATTTTATACCAGTATTTTTCTTAATTTTTTTTTAATTTTATTTTTTATATAATTGTAAAGTAATTTAGGCTTTACAGAGTTGAAGCTTCTTTAGAAATACTCTGTTCATTTCTGTTTATTTAAAAAAAATACAAATTAATAAACAAAAGTGTACAAAATTAATTAATTAAAGATTAATAAAATCTGATAATTTTCTGATGCATAAAATAATGAGAGCAAGCAGAAAACTTTGTTGCAAAATTCTGGTGTCCAATCAATTCACCATAAGTGAAATGAAAAATTTATGTCAGAATCTAATTATTCAGTAGAACCCAACAAATTTTTTATTTATTTATTAATTTATTTTTTACTGCAGCTAGTGTCATCGATACTACATGATAGCTTAATACAAAAAAAAAAAATGTTTTCAAACCTCTGTATTTCAGAACAGGTGAGACCTGCTAAGTGAGGCATTGGGAACAGCTGACTCCTACAGAACCAGCTTGGACCTGATCCAGATAAGGACGCTCCACTGTAATCAGGCCCTAGAGGTAATCTAAACAGGACATTAGCCGCCTCACTGCTTCTTTGCAGCATCTGGACAGCTCTGTCACCTGCCCAGGATGGCCTCACACTCTCTTCTACCTATTTTTCATCATGTTTGTTTTCCTTTGCTAATGTATTGCTAAAATTACATCTAAGCCATGTCAGACATGTTCTCGAGAACCATGGATCAATTCTGATGGTCATTTTCCATTGATTTATCTCACAATTCTGGTGCTGCTTCTAGGATTAAAAGAAATAGAAATTTCCAAAGATAATTTTGTCCTGACATCGCTGAAGTGATTTATCAGTGTCATCATAGTTCTGGTGATTCATCAAGGTCTGTTGTCAGAGTGCAAGCGGAGGATTGCAAGATGGTATGGTCAGCTTAAAAGTTCTTGCTGTTTTAGCAGCAACAACCTTTTTGGAAAATTATAGCGTCAATTGAAATTGCATTTCCTAACTCTAAGAAGCACCCCAAAAGTTGTTTGATCAATCAAGTGTTCTGACACAGGAAATACCTTCCCAGTTAAGTAAATGTGTCTTTTGAGGCAGGACACTGAAATCCAACTCTAATTAGCATTGGTGATCATGACAGCAGACGAATCAAGTTTCTCAAATTTGAACTTTTCTAGATCAATACTTGTCTGTTTGGTTTTCATTTGACATCGTACATACTAATTAGTTTAAGAAAATATCTATGCTAAGATCATCACTTAAGCCCTGAGTGCACTGTGCTCTTTAGCGTTTCCAGATCCAAAGATGGCAAATGTTTAACAACGTTGGTGATTCTAAAATGTAAAAACAGTAGTCCTACATTAAAGTGAGAAAAACCACCACTGTAATAGTCTTACACCCAAACATAGGTAGGAAAGCATTTCGTACAGTGACAGAAATTTGGAAAGATATGCCATGACCTACCAATTGGAATATATAGATCAAATCAAATCAAATCAAGTTTATTTGTATAGCCCTATATCACAACAAAGTTGTCTCAGAGGACTTTACA
>JBAMHW010000020.1:7633191-7643355 GCA_037177495.1 Rhadinocentrus ornatus | reverse complement strand
TGAATGAATGAATGAATGAATGAATGAATGAATGAATGAATGAATGAATGAATGAATGAATGAATGAATGAATTTTCGTGTCTGGCTGGCTCACACAGCCAATCCCTTTTGCAAATAAGACCTTTTTTTCCTTTGCCATCACTCCAACACACCAACAAAATATAATATAAATCAATATTATATTATATATAATATAAATAAATAAAAAGAACAATAAACAACATACAGTATATGCAACTTTGGATAAACTTAAATTTATTTATAATTATGAAAAAAAAAACATAACTCCAGTAAACATTTAAAGGTATATTCCATCCTCAGAGCTACTGCACATAAGTTGCTTGTTTGCTTTTATTTCAGGCTTTTCATATATAATTGGATATTGCAAATATATGGTTATCAAATAACCTTTTACGTAGTTATATCACCGTCCAAATACAGACTTGCATGTGTTGATACTTTGTCAGGGTGTTTTTCTTAAGTCATCATAAAACAAACATTACAAAAAAAAGTGAATTTCATTCTCAACCTCACCGAACTCACAGTAATGGCATAATCTTGGATCTTCTTCAATTCCAGCATAACAGCCTGTTTTTATAGGTAATGACAATGTCCCAGAGCAAAACTTTGCACACAGAGACCTCTGGCTTAGATCGTACATAACATATCTTTCATCATATAGTTTTTAAGCAGACAATTTATGTATACATAGTTTTAGTTTATGATTAATTTCTTCCAACCATTTAGCGTTATACTTTGTCAGGGCAAGTTTCCTTAACATCTCCATACCCACTTTCACTTTGTGGTTGTAAAGATATCCAAGTCTGCGCTCCTGAAGAAGACATCTCAGGTGCCCATTCTCATCTTACTGAGAGATCCCACTTAAAACCCCTACATGCCATTTTGTCATCTGGTAGGTCAAGCATTCTATTACATAGATTTACTATATTTACCTTCCACTTGACTTCACCCATCCCATTTCACCATTAACTGCAGCTATGGGAACACATTTATAAACACCTACGAAGTATCTCATTTTCCTGTTGTGCAGGTTTGCACTTCTATTAAAGTGTCTATACTCAAATTCCAGATGAGTAGTCAAGAAAAAGACAAACACATGGTATAACTGAGTATATGTAGCATGGCCCATATTTCCTAGAGACTTAGTTCTACCAATGATTCAATCTAGAGCTCTACCTTTAGCATCCCAACCAGAATGTCACTCTCAGAAATGACAAATGCCCCATGATGTCGTTTCAAGCATTTATTTTCCACACGAATCATAAAATCACAGGCACATTGTAAGAGCTTAAAGCAAAATAAGCATGGTTACAACTCACATACATTCCAATTATCAACGCTTACTAACAATCTGCACATTACTAGCCAGCATTAGCTGTTTGGTTGGCGCAACATGCTAAATCATATACAGCAATACTCAAAAAATCAAAATTGTAACAAACATACCTCTGCACCTTCCAGCTGGGTGCTAAGAAACAACTTGTTCAACAACAACAACAAGTTCCTTCACCTTTCTTGGCACGAACAACTACATCACCTTTTGCCATTTTTCCTCTTTGTTTTTCTGGCTTGGTTAGATGGACTAGGCAGCACATCGTAGACTGCCTGGATCAAGAATTTTATGCGATGGGGTTCAGCTTTCCACACTCGGTACATGTAACCTTGCGCTCCACAGCTTGCTCCCATCTCGTCCAGGCTCCCTGCTGCCTCATTCCCACCATCTGGCAGACCTACTTCTCCTCTACTCCAGCTTGCACCTCCTCAAGGATCAGTGACCTCCTCTCTTTCCCCTGTGCCCTACCTTAGCAAGGCGTTCTACTGCTACCCAAACCAGCTCTTCCCTGTGCTACTGTGCCCACCGGTGCCCTCTGCCATAGCCTTGACTCTGCAACACCCACAGCCTCTGAAGCTCTCCACTTATGTCCTGTCCTAACCTTGATCCCCGCCTGGGCAACCTTTGGGTCACTGGACTCCTGATATTGAAGCAGCTCCCCTGACTGAGTGACCATGAACTCCTCGCTCAGGCTGCTGATGGGGAGCTTCAACTTGTTGGTCTGCCCGTAGAGGGCAATGCTGCTCAGGCTTCGTGGTAACCCCGGCCACCTGAGGAGAAACCTTCTGACCCTCATCTCGAAGCCTTCCACTGTTGAAATGGGGACATCGTAGACCAAGAGAGGCCAAAGGATCCAAGGAAGGACACCGTGCTGGTAAATCCAGGCTTTGAACTTGCCAGTGTGTTAACATTTTTACAAATTTCTTTTATTTTCTGAATCAGAGTGATTGATCTGTTGAGGTTCATTTTATTGAAAATTATTTTATGCATTCTGGAGGGGGTTGGGGGGTACCTGACATTCAGATAAAATAAAATTAAAATGCAAATAGGAAGAATTGCCTGCTGTTTTCAAACAAGAATTTTTTTTCAGATTTTAGATTTTTTTTGTAGCTATACAGTAATACAAAACATGATTATGCAGTGTAGCAGGTGCACAGGGCGTATTTCTGCTTTGCTATATGAATAAAAATAATTAAATAAAGACAAAAGCAGCAATTGTGTTTTAAGGTAACTAAGGCACAAATTGAAAGTGGGGAGCAGAATGGAATCAAATGTTACATTTACATGATAAAAGCCAGAAAAATCCTTTAAATGATTGTGTTAGATCAGCTTGGCTTGTCACATCTGCTAGGATTCACAGATTAGGACTGGCTGTCCAACACACAGTGTACAGATGCTGAATTTCAATGAGGGATTTTTAAATTTAGACTTTAAACTCTGTATGTGGTAGATATAAGCTTGCTGTTGTAGTCATGCAGACAGTATATGCTTATTTGTTTGATATTAGAGGTTAAACTAATTCCATGTACAACTCAGACATTAGGACACCTCTGTCTCACAATTCAACCAATCTCTCATCCAGTAAACAGCATCCTCCAACATCCTAATAGAATGGATGGAGGATTCACTCAAGTGTGAGACTGTTGTTTTATCACAGATTCACCTTGTATACTGAAGATCAAAACCCTTGTGACTTTGGCCTAACCTCATTTCCTCCTCTTAGCCCTATCACTTGACCCCATACTTACATTTTGCAGGGAAAAGATGCCCCTTTTCTTTTGGGTATCAATGAGTAGCAACCATCCAGCCATCAAAATGGCAGAATTACTCAAAGCAATACCAGACCCAACTAATATGGGAGGGCCACCACACCTGCCTTCTCTATCCTCGGCCCCCCCTCCCTATAAAAGGCTACAGCAAGCAAGCAAAGGCAGCTCATATTTTCAAGGCAAAGACTAGAGGAAAAATCAAAATAAGGACTCAACATGCAAACTCAATGCTTATGTAAATTGTGACCTCAGAGCACCCACACTTCACCGGATGAGGTCTTAAATCGACTATTGGGCCTTTATGTTCCCCAGAGGGGGCATTAGGTTGCCACATCAGGGCAGAAATTAGGCTTTAAAAATGGAACACAGTCATTCAGATCAATGATGGCATGGGTGGTCAGTTTTTACTTGACAGTTCCATTTCCATATTTTTCACACTTGGAGAGACCTTTTCAGATCTCTGGAGGTAATCACAAATGAAAAGTGATGGGACTGGCACAGACAACACTTCCTGCTTAGAGACCTCTGGTTGACCCTCAGAATCAACTTTCAAATAGTTATGAATAATATTATTTGTAGCACATTTGCATTCTGTCACTCTTGTGTGCTGCAACAATGATTCAAGACAGCCACTAATCTCTTTCTAATATTAGAAAACATATGTTGAGATAGATAACTTTGTTTGGAAGGGTCGTTATTTGAATCTATAACTCTCAGGGCAAATTTTGCACAGTGGGTTGTCTCCGGCTCATCTATTCTGGAAGAATTCTGTCTCTGAAGTTGTTGCACACCCCTCAGTGTCACGGCTTTAATGGAAACAAGGATTTGTCCGATCCTATTTGGGTGGAAAACATCAACAGTGAGGCTGGGAGTGCAGACAGTAGCAGTGATGCAAATAAAAACAAAACCAATCAATCTAATCTTCCCTTTATTCCGTTCCTTTTCCTACAACATCTGAATAACTTAATAAAGCAGCATTTGATACAGGGTAAAATGAGTGAGGAAGCAACAAGGCTCACAGTGGTACTGACAGTGGCTTCTTTGGTCAAATAAAAAAAAAAGCAGGATTGTGGAAAACAGTTTGTTTAAAAACTGGTCATGTTTTTGAACCCTTAAACATTGAGGTACCTGTTTTATTTCTCACAACAGTGCACATGGAAATGGATGAGAAAACATATTTTACAGGTAACCATTATACACAGAAATATTTAAATTAGCAAAAGAAGGGACAAAGCTTTGGAGCTACCAAAATGTTTTATTTCTGGTTTTTGGATTGTTTAAAAAATTTTTAATTACTATTCACCTAATTTATGATACAGTATGACATTCTTTATTGTCCCCATAGGGAAATTAGATTTAGACTCAAGTACTGCTACATTAGCTGACTTTACAAAACCAATAGGTAGTCAACACAAACAATAAGCCCCTGAAAATGCAATACATCCATCCTACCACATAATGGACTACATACATGCAGTACACGCATTGCACAATACCAAAGCAGCTTATTTCTTGCTGACCCTGTCAATCTATACATTTGAAATTAGTAGAAAATTCTATATTTTGTTATATGAACTTCATATTGAACCTTTAAACAAAATTCTAACATTTTACTTCATGGATAACCATTTGCATGATCAGTTGAGGCAGGCGTTTCAAAAAATTAATTCTAAAGGACTATTTGTAAATTTACAAAAGGCCCTATTCGTTCCTTTATTGTTAAATTCCAGTTGTCCAGTGGAATGGTAGGTGCCGTATTTTGTCCCTGTGCGGACACCGTAGCCGCGTTAGTGTGATGACGTCCTCGCCGCCGAGAATCCGCACAGCGTGGATAACGGCATATAGTTTTAAACAGCTGTAAAAAATTAGTATAAAATGAATAAAGATCATTTATATCTCGGTTGTGCATTATGCAAGATAAGATGTTATATGAAACAGTTATACTGAGTATTTGTATCTGTTTATTTACTGGAAAACCACACACACACCTATGAATGATAAATGAACTCCAGATCCTGAAGAAGCAGACCTTAGCAGTCGCTCAGAGCCGGCCAAGGTCAGACCAGCCTCCACCAGCTATAAGAGGCTATGGAAATGTGGGGACTGATCGCCATAATAATAACCACAGCCTGCCAGTGATCCAGCCTCAGCGCCCACAGTGGTCGGGTCTAGCCCCACCCCCATTGCAGTCCACCAGCACAACCTATGGGGTGCCCATGAATGTTACCAGGTCCTGCTCATCATTCACCAACTGCCCCGGGGCATGACCTCCAGCCACCTACGACATCTATGAGGCCATCTCAGAGTTCCAGCTTGGATTCAGCCTACCATGGGCCCCGCCCAGCAGTCCCAAACCTGTGTCGTCGGGACCCCAGTGAGTTTGCGCACCTTAAGTTTGCTCTTGAAAACCTATTGCCCCCCGACGCCTCAGAACTGATCAAATATCAGGTTCTAGTAGACCACCTGAAGCTGGAAGAGGCCAAACAGATAGCTGAGGCCTACATTCATTCCTCAACACCCGTCACAGATACTATGATGGCCCTGAATGAAAGATTTGGGCAACCCCATCAACTGGCGCTTAAGCGGATTACTACAGTAATGGACTCCCCTAATATTAGACGTGGTGATGTGGTTGCATTTGAGAAGTTTTCACTCTAGATCCAATCCCTGGTTGGCATGCTGAAAACACTGGGCCCAGATGGGGAGGTCGAGTTACAGTGTGGATCTCATGTCACTCGTTTGAGATTTGAACCACAGCCGGGAAGGCGCTCTGTTGCTGTACTCCTTGGAGCAGACAATCCATCTCAAGAGCCAAGGCTACCAACCAGTACCCCAAATAAGGCAAAACCAACATCCTACTGTGCTTTCTGTGACAACCGAGACCACCACCTGAGTCAGTGCTGTGCCATCACTAACCTTCAGACTGGATAAAGACTAATAAGCGGTGCTGGCGCTGTGCTTGCTCCCATCAGGCAGCGCAGTGCAATTTGAAGAAGCCCTGTAACCTATGTGGAGGTCGGCATCTACAAGTTCTTCATGAGGTTAACAGTGGTCAACCAAAGGGGCGGACACAAGCCGCAGCGGCTCGGGAGGGTGATGGGAACTCAACAGGCGTATTATATCTGGATTGACTAACAGAGGGAAGTCGAGTGCTGTTGAAGGTGGTCCCCGTTCTCCTACGTCATGGCAGCCAGACATTGAACACATATGCAGTACTGGATGACGGGTCAGAGAGAACCATGCTGTTGCCCTCCGCTGCACAAGCGTTCGGGCTCCATAGGACCTCTGAGACCTTGCCATTATGAACCATCAGTCGGGATGTACAAACCCTTCATGGTAGCTGCATCACTTTCACTATCTCCCCGAAAGCTTAGCCAAGAACTCGTTATCGGGTAATAATGCTTTCACCGCCGCTCGCATTGATCTAGCAGATCACACCTACCCCATCGAATCACTTCGGAGGAAGTATAAACACTTGGATGGGATGCCCCTGGAGGGGTTTAAGAAGATCAGACCCCTCCTCCTGATAGGCAGTGACCACCCCCACCTCCATGTTCCCATTGATCCGGTCTGTTTAGGCCCCCCTGGAGGTCCTGCAGTCATCCACACTCGGCTGGGTTGGACGCTGCAGGGTCCCGCCAGTGTTATCTGTAAGCTGAATCAGTCACAGCAGTGTCTATTCACTTTAACCCCGCCTCAGGTGACAGATTTAATAAAACATGTTGAGAAACTGTGGCAAGCTGACACCATACCCCTGAAAAGTGACAAAGCAGTGACTCGATCTAAGCAAGATGAGCTAGCCTTCAGTCTACTGGAGACTAGGACAACTCGAGTACAAGTTGATGGTGTTCACCGTTACACCACCCTGTTGTTACGTTGCAAAGACATGCCCCGCCTGCGAGCTACCCCTGCTGCTGTCATGTCCAACTTGCGGGGGGTGGAAAGAAGGTTCCGGAGAGATCCTGGAAAGGCAGATGTATATCAGACAGAGATTAAAAAACTGATTGAGAATGGATATGTTACCAAGATAGAACATTTCGAGTTGACTGAGGGTGAAGAAGCGTGGTACATTCCTCACCACCTTGTTACTCATAATGGCAAGCACCGTCTGGTCTTAATTGCTCTTTCCAGTATCAGGGCCAGAACCTTAATGAGTATCTCCTCCCCGGCCCTACCCTGGGTGCGTCTCTGGTTGGAGTCCTCTTGAGGTTCAGAGAGCATGCCGTGGCTGTTAGTGGGGACATCAAGGGCATGTTCCACCAAATCCGCATGCTCCCAGAAGATCGCCCTCTCTTGCGCTTTGTATAGCGCGACCTCAAGCAGGAGGAGTCAGTTTCTGTGTACGAGTGGCAAGTACTCCCTTTTGGCACCACATGCAGCCCGTGCTGTGCCAAATTTGCCCTGCAGCGCCATGCCAAAGACCATAGTTCCCCAGGTGAGGAAGTATGAAGTTCCATCGAAAAATGCTTCTATGTGGACAATTGTCTGTAATTGTCTGTCTCACTAACAGTAAATGAAGAACATCTATAACCTAGTATAAAACTGGATTTAAAGAAACATTTGTTTTACATAGACCTGTTGTTACTTCATTGTTGGTATTATTTGTATTAATGACTGCAGAGATGAGGGTTAATTGGTTTAAAACACATTTAAATATCTTAAAATGAATGGCGAATGTGTGACGGTTTAGCTCAGGTATGTTAAGTCTTTAATTTATTTATTTATTTATTTTTCTGACCAGGTCTTTCTCCTGACAAATATATTTTCTCTGAAACTTAACACCTTACTAAGGATGCTAGCAACTGCTTATTTAAATACCCTAAATAGCAAATGAAAAAAAGTTAAAACCCAACACCAATTCATAAGGAAACTATACATATTTACACAACTGTAAGATAACAAGCAAAAAAAACAAAACAAAAAAAAAACACATGTCAATCAATCTGCCACAAATAGTTTCATCAGTTTATTCAGAAAGAAAAAGAAAACAAAACCCCTCTGATAATACTTCAGTTCAGTTCTGTTCAAAAGGAAAAAGACCATCATTTCATTCATTTCAGTCCCAAAATAAATTCCCTCCACCTTTTAGTAAGGGCTAGTTTGTTTCAGTTTTATTTTACTCATAAGTACAACTACCAAAAAATACTCCCCTTTGGGTTTTCTGAACAGTCCCGCGACGTGACACAGAAAGCAAGAAACTGACGAGTGATCCAAAGTCTTTCGTGGTCAATGCACAAGTAGGCAGAAAGAAAAGCAAAACAAAACAATAAACTAAGCTGGGAACTCACGACACCAGTCTTCCACTCCAGGTTTCAGGAGGAATAAGTATTAGGTCCATACAGAGTCCGTTGGCGGTGGCCTGCTGCAAAGCAAACCTGCTCCGGCTTCCTGGTGGCATATTCTGCTTCCCTCGATGTTATCTGCTTCCGCTCTCTCTCTCTACCCTGTGAGACTCCCAATAATGAGAAAAAGGCTGTGCCAGGTAAGCCAGCCTTTGGAGGCCAAAAGAAAATCCTACTGGCTGATTAAGGCAGGGTGGAGAAGTGAAGCAGGTGACTTCAATTAAAAAGAAAAACGTAAGGCAGACAATCAGGCTGTCCAATGATTACACAGAGCAAGTTTATTTTTTTATTGCAGTGCTGGCCCTGATCAATTAGATGCCCTAGGCAAGATTTTTAGCTGGCACCCCTTTGTATTACTTTCAATTTCACAATTACACAGAACCAGCATGTATGTATTCAAGTAAAAATAACACATCAAATAAAATAAAACACACAACATAAAATATAATTTAAATAAGGTGTTGCATAGAAGAATGTTGTTACATGCAAAATCCAAATACGGAATATGAAAGCAAGTGAGATTATATTAATTGAACCAGCACAGAGACACATTAACAATAAAAAGAGAAATCAGAGAACTCTTAACATACCACTGCTTACTGTGATTCCAACACAGGAAGCTGTCTGCATACTGATTGTAATAAAGGCCTCAACAACACCTCATCTAACTCACTCTACAGTCTTACTGTTTTTAATATCATCATATAACAGCTGTTTTGTAACAATATGATGGAAAGCCCACTGAAATGATCTTGTACCATGGTAGATCTCTGGTAGGTTTAAACAAGCGGGAGCTTAGAGAAGCTTCTATTAATGTCTATTGTCTACTGGTGAAACCTTGGTGAAACTAAGAATGAATATCTGTCTGTCTAACTGTCTGTCGTGTGAAGGTTTGGTGAAAGTGTGACTGATAGTGTATTTATGACTTATGAATGATATGAAAAATCTAACGTGTGCAACACACTGCTTTAACACAGTTTTAAAATTTTTACATAAACTGTGACCCAATAAACTGGAAACAAACCTGGAAAACTTATAACATGTTAACTGACATACAAGTATGGAAAACACAGCCAACAGATTAAAGTAACACCTTAACAGGCTTAAATGTCCCATATTATACATTTTTTCAAAAATTTCATATGGGTGTCAGAGGTCCAACAATATTGTTTTCAGTGTATTACCCCAAATATTAGATTTGTTTCCTGTTAAATGCATTAGATATTATTCATATTTTAGTCCGCTGGTTTTAAAGGTGTCCCTGTATAAAGCAATAAAGCCTGACTCATTGTGCATTAATGCATTCATATGTAGATCTATTAATGGAATATGTTTAAAGATGCATGTACTGGTCTGGATGAACTCACAGAGACCGTCTCTTCATACGTCACCTTTTGTGAGGAATCCGTTATGCCTAGGAAATGAATTACTAATCTGAGAGATATTTTTGCGTTAGAATGCTGCGGTTCTGGTGATTAATCACCCAGAGAAACTGGTTTTACTTTGGTCTATTTTATCTGACTAGAGGGAGGACAACTACCCCCAACCCATTGACAAATAAGCTGAAATAAAATATGAAACAGGAGGGAAAGCTCTCGGAAAATACGTCTGAAAGGAGCACACCTGCTGGTATGACTTCTGTGAAGAGTAACAACTGAAAACTGCTGCAACGTAGCTTTTCTACTGTAGGCTAACTAAC
>JBAMHW010000020.1:7577009-7597685 GCA_037177495.1 Rhadinocentrus ornatus | reverse complement strand
TGTGACCACCAGTCTGAACGGTCATTAGTGTTAATTTTTTCAGCCATTTTTAAAATTAGTCTTAGTTTTAGTTCAGTTTCAAATTTGCTTGTTAGTTTTTATCACATACAGTCAACCTCATCCTGTTTTTTTTTTAGTCAAGTTTTAGTCGACTACAAGTTGAGCATTTTAGTCTTCATTTAAGTCCAAAAAAACACAATTTTATTTGTCTAGTTTAAGTCGACAAAAACTGTCAACATTTTTGTCCAGTTTTAGACAGGACAATCATTTTACCCTCTTACTTTTTTTGTCAGCAGATAATATTGGACATTGTTAGTAGTATATTACATAGTTAGTTAGTAGAATATTGTTAAGTGTAGTTTAACACTGTAAAAATACATTTAGGCTATTTTCTGTATGAAAATGTAGGTTAAAGTTGTTTTGAATTGAGTGTGGTGTATTATTTTATTTTGTCTAGATGATTTGTTTTAGTTTTTAGTTTGCATATATGTGTAGCTGCCCAGGTGTTTTGTATTAACTATAGTTTGCTTGTAGCTCCTAGATTAGCTTATACTTCTGTCTGCTTTAATTAAACTTGCAATCCAACTGAAAACATAGTTTGCTACATGCTACAAAGCTAGTAAGTTAGCCAGCATCAGTTTGCGGTTGGTTTAACGTTATTGTTGGAACATTACAGCTGTGGGTTTAATGTTACGTTCTAAACAACCACCACCAAACTTTTGGTTAACTTACCACGATTTCTTTGTGGTGAACTGCGACGTGGCTCTTCAGGTTTGTTGTGTTTTTTCCAGCTACCTTGTTGCTACATTCCTTCCCTTTGACTAAAATCAAGCATAAGGTTTTTTTCTCCACTTTAATGAAGCGAAAATACGTCGATATATCACGTTTTCTATTTCTCCCGGGCCCCGTGCAAAGCATGGTCATTAATGTTTTACTTTTCGCCAAGAATCCACCTCCTGTCCCATGTGCTTGTGCACCTGCCCGCCGCAGGTTTGAAAGAGGGTGTGAGTGGCGGAAGAGCCGAGGAAGAGGAGGTGGAGGAGACAGGACCTGACTAAATCATATCCCATAATAATATAATATAATTTTCATCTCGTTTTTGCTTGTGAACTAAAATGTCCATAGATTGTTGCACAGTCTTTATTTAGTGAACTACATTTTTGTCTCTTCTTTATTAGTCCACAAAAATGCCTCCTTAATTAGTCCCGGTTATTGTTTATTAACAGGGGTTTTAGTCTCGTGTAGTCTAGTTTTCGTCCGGTGAAAAATGTGCGTTGACAAAAATATTTTGTTTAGTTTTCAATAACACAATTAACACTAACGGTCATGTCGCATTTCATCACCTTTTACCTCACTGATGTGAGACAGAGGTCTAAGTTCTATGCTAGAGGAGGCGGGTGTGGCAAGATCAAATAAAAAATGGATAAAACAATATTACATCAAAATCTTGTTGATTCTAACTGCACAACAACTGCAGTTAATACACACATGTGCAGCATTCAAATATAACTCTATAAACAAAGCTTGCTATGACATCTGGTCTTCTTCTGGGCATGTGGGTAAATTTAGGGCCATAGATAGTTCATACTGGAGACTGATGACAGACGCATGAACAGCCACGTGACAAAATCAGATCTGAGCCAAAAAGGACATTGAGCATTAAGACCATGTGTTAATGTAGCCTGTTGTTGCTTTTGGAGATAGTGGAGATTGGCACATATTTGTAATATTAATCAAAATAATAACAGTCTGACTTTTCAAGCTGAAACCCTGTGTTTTTCTGGCCACACCAGGGGATTTATTATGACCCTGTCAGTCAAAATGACAGGGTTGCACTGAATTGCACTAGTCTGCGAAACTCTTCATCCTGAAATGCATAAACGATCGACACAAACGCAGAGACAAAACAGTGATTATCAAAATACTTTTGTGGACAGGGCCTTTAAACAAAGCAATCATAGATAGGTTTCCAACTTTAAAACTTTGCGCTTCTGACTAATTTTTAAGGCACACTAACATTCATTTTGCACATTCCTTGAGCCATCATTGCTATGCAGCATCCTAAGGCTTAAAAAGTGCACTTTCCTGGTCAGGGCATCAGTTGCCAACTGCATTTTGGTTTAAGGAACCGCATCACACACCAGTTCAAAAGAGTCGGTGTAACACTTTGTCTTATCAATTCAGAGCTTTTCTCTCTTCTGGTTCGACACTAGTTGTCATTTCTTAAGTTGTTGTGTTCTGAACCTCAAGGCCACTGTAGAATACATTCACCCTCTTCTTGAAATTACAGTGCTGACGAACTTTCTCTGAATCTTCTCCCGATCTGAAGGAAATTTAACATAATTTGTGTAAGTGACTTAGTATCAGGTCAGCAAAAAAGAAATTTCCTTTTCAATGATTTAACAATCAATCCAAACTCAGAGAAAAAAAGATGCCAAGTTCATTACTCAGAGCAGCCTCAGCCTGAAGAAGAGTAAGCCGTGATATCAGTGAGAGCCGAGATAAGAGAGGAGGATTACTCGCCCATTGGCAGGCTGAGAAGAAATCAGACAGCCCAGAGAAGCTTTCTGTGGCATCAAAGGTCGTCCTTATTAAAGATTATTATGAAAGGGCTTGGAGATACTGTCAGATGAGTGGATTACTATGAAAATAGAGTCTGTGAATGGCAACTACAGGTAAGAAGGTGCAGGAAGGTCGGCTGGCTGATCAACCATCAGGAGAGGATTCATCTCAGGTACACACAATGCTTCTGTCAAAAATGCCCCAAAGGTGATTCCTAAGTAAATTTGTCACTGATGATTAGGAATCGCCGGGATATGGAGCGGGGTTTATGACTGCCAATACTGGCTGCTTAGGGTGCTTCATCACTGTTTGTTTAGAATCCAATTTATCATCGACCTGCCCTGGAAAAGTCAGCAAAATTGTCCACTTACGTAGAAAGTGCTGCATCAGAGGAACTTTAATGGCTGCACTAATGCCTGTGGCCAGAAAGTGACTCTATCATGGAGAATTGATCAAGATGTACTAAATACAGAGAACTACATAGTTAGCTAGCATAGGTAGATGCTGATACCAGTTCAGCAGCAGGAGATGAAATGAAAGAAGATTATCCAGTAAGTTAAATTTGTCTTGCAGGATTTGCATGAAAATGTGTCAGAGTCAGAGAATACAAAGGTTTATCTGATTTTCACAGAATAAAACTTTCCTGCAGGTGAGCAAAGAGGAGAACAAAGTCAATCTGTAAAGATATCAAGCGTTTGAACAAAATACAGATTCAAATCAAAAACAGAACAGTATTTACCATGCTATTTCCTGAGGATGCTTCAAAAATGCACAAGCAAACTGGAGGAGAACTGCATGGCAGCTTTGCAGAGATTATCTGGGTTGTGTTAGATGATAGAGGGTATTTTTCTGTATGGTGGTGTGCTGCTACTACAAATTAGAGTCTCTGTAATATGATGCAGAGCAGTGTCAAATGGCTTTTTTAAAGTATACAAGCTCATCTGTCTGCTTTTGCCCTTGACATTAGCAGTTTAAATTAAAAAGGCAGGATTTTAACTTCTTTTCCCTTGGTGTCCAGCTCATGATGAGTGTTAGATCACTAGCATTATGCAAGTTAGGCAGTCAGTCTGTGTGTGTGTGTGTTTACTTTGCCTCTGTGTCAATATGCAATTTACATGCTGTTTGTCTCTCCACTAATCAGATTAATAGCTTACCTTGACATAAAAAATTAATAGCACTTAGATCCTATCAGGTCTGTGTTTAGAAATTAGTCAGAAGAAACTTGCAGACTTGTGAACAAACACATATAACAGGTAACTGTTCAAAATTTGCAACAAAGGATGCTCAATAAACCTGAAGACATACAAGGAGTCATGTGACCCAAAAGAATAAGACACAAAGCCCTTATGTTATAAAAAAAAACTAAAAAAACAAACAAACAAACAAAAAAAAATCTTTTTCCAGGACTGCATAATGACTATACAGCAAAATATATTATGGACTTTAAGGGAGAACATAGTGGAAAAAAATATGGCTGGCCTGGGAGTGTCTTAGGACCCAGATAAGCAATAGAAAATGGATGGATGGATGGAATTCCTGTTTCCAACTCACTTACTTTTTGGGTTAAAGAACTAGTTACTACAATTGTTAGTTTTTTTAGTAACGTGCCCACATTGGAGTTTATTAAATTTCATTAATTCATTTTCAATTATTAGTCATAATATTTCATTCTTTAGTGCAGAGTTGCTCTGCAAAGTCAGGCGAATTTAGCAAAATAAGAAAGCGCTGTATGATGCATATAGATGTTAAATGTGTATCAGCAACACACATTCAAAGACAAGAAGGTGAATCCTATTGTACTGTTGTGTGGTCAGCTACATTAAGCCACTTCCTAGAGGAGTTTGCATCTTGCCATGGGGGCATATAACACAGGGTCACCCTGGGCATGCCATCAGGGTCGGGCCGACCCAGTGCCGGGCAGGTGCCATTGGGATCACAATGTGTCCGTAGGGACAAAAGGAGGGGAAGGGTGGTGGCAGGGGCCTGGTGGGGAGCAGGGGGAATTAGGTCTCATTGGGGGAGGAACTGGAGGAGTCTCCTTTCTTCTCTGTCTCGCTCTCTCCCCCTGCCTTTGGGAGCTGCTTTGGGGTGGCTGGGGGAACTGGGCCTTGGGCCCAACCGGAGTTATATTTGTGCAACCTGGGCTGCTGCCTTGGACTCTTGGCCAGGCTGGGCCTTTGCCCTTCTGCCCTCGGGCGGTCCTGGGGATGCGGGGGCGCCTACAGCGGCCAGCTGAGGAGTTGGTCGCCCAGGAGCAAGATTTTTCTCCCGGTCGTGCCCTTCCCCACGCCCCTATCCTCCCCTGCCATCCCACACCATACACACCACACACAGGGCATTGTGGGGCGGGTGGAAACGGTGGGCTTGGCTGAGGGGTCCCCAGTTGTGGGATCCCTCTGTGTACCCCTGCGACTGCCTACCCCACTAAATTTTAATTACAACTTAGACACCAATATACATTTAGGACCTCGTGGGGACAGTCATACGGGCTGGGGGTGGGCGGACAGGAGCCACCGAGGTAGCCCTTCCCCCATCCCCTCCCGTTGTGACCTCTCTCTTCCCGATTTTATTAACACTTTAGACACTACTACATTTAACACCACAGCACTGCACACACAACACACACACACAGTGGGACCCACCACCACCTCATGGCTCCTTCCAGTTTTCATTGCATGATAAATAGCCCACACTCATGCACACACAACTCAGGTGGGGGTGCAGGGGGGCGGGGGTCTTCCTGCGCCCTCGTGTCCTGGGACGTTTCCAGGGCCGCGGGGGTTGGAGGTGTCCTTGTCCTTGTCCCTTGGGTACCTTGCCTTAGTGTTGGGGTAGTGTGGCCCGCGGTGGTTTTGTCTGGGGCGGTCGGGTTCCGTCTTTGGGCAGGGCTCTGCCGGGGGGGGGGGCTCTCCGATCTGTGGGGTGCCTGCTCTCCGTGCAGCACGCGGCGCAGTGCCTGGTGCTCACCGGGCCTGCTCACCGTCGCCCTGGGCTGCCCGGTGTCCCTACCCCGTTGCGCGGGAGTGCTCCGGTCTGGGGGCCCCTCTGCTCTGGGCTGAGTAGGGCCGCTGCTCTCTCTGCTTTGGCTGTCCTGGGCTCTGCTCTGTGGACCTGCTGGGCCTTTGGGACCTCGGGCTCCCCACCCCGTCTCCCAATGGCGCTTTGGGGTGCGGCGTGATTACAGCCCCCCTACAAGCACACATTTCATCCTTGTTGCATGGTCACACGTTCACACATGCATGCTTACAAACAAACTCCATCCGCTTACAACTAGATGTTGCTGATGTTTGTGTGTTGGTTCTTCTCTCTACAGGTACGTTTGATGACATTTGATGAATATTTATCATGCAGTACTGTGGTAGTTTATATTGTTTTTGTGAATACCGATGTGATAGGTAGCCATGTCTCCCTTGGTAGAGCTGTCTGGCAAAATATGGCACACAGACCGTCGTTCTGTGTGTTGCTGGACAGGACAGGGTAAAAAAAAAAAAAAAAGAAAGAAATGATCTCCAAGAAAGGGTAGCTTTCAAGTACCCATTCTTTGAGAACGGAAAAATAAGGCTCATGAACAGGACTGAGAATCAGTGGCAACAGGTCTTATGGAGTTATGAATCCTCCCCAGAACCTGTATTTCAACATCATTAAAGCAGTGTGAGATCATCTGTGTGAGATTGGCTGATAATTATTACACAATAATACATGTTCTGCCTGCAGCTATGTGCTGTTTTCTTGTTTTAAAAGCTTAAGCAGCCCATGTGTGTATTCACTTTATGGTCATACACAACATTCCCTCTAATGTCTTCTTTCAGCAAACGTGGTAGTTGCTTAACAATTATTTGTTTCCCACACAGTCATTGAAAGAGTACCATCAAAAAAGCTTATTTTAACAGTTTCAGTGGTTTGAAGCAATGTTATGATTATCGTGTTGCCAACTAAGACTTTTAGGTTTAATTGCATGCTGATGTTGATGCACGATTAGACAAGTTGGATCCATCAATCTAACAACTAAGCTTTACTTATAAACTTGGATCTGACACAAAATTTAATTTTAGACAGATGCAATGACATTTAAGACAAAAATCTATCGTGTCTATAGAAAGAGAAGCACTGTGGGCCAATTTTTAACTGTAAATGGATCTTTTGTGTCACATTCCCTAGCTCCAGTTCCCCTTCCACTACTTCTGCTTAATCACAGAAGAGGCTTCTAGTGTGAGAGTGTCTGGCTCCAGCTGTCTTCCATCTACAATCACCTTCACAGTGAACCCTGAGCTTCCACTCCACCAGACTAGACTAAAGGCAGGTACACACATAAGGATTTTCTAAATCTGAAGACATTTTTTTATCTGTTAGAGACCCCCCACATATGAAGATAAGAAAAAATCAGGCATTTAACAGTTTTGATTGTACTGTGTGTGGCGTGCTCCGGTAGTCTCAGCACAGAACAACATACACATAATGATTCTGTCCCACAACTAGTCTAGAATTTAGTCCTCTGAACCAGAAATCTTGTGTGATCAAACATGATCTAACAAAAACGAAGAAGAAGAAGAAACATGGCAATAACCAGAAAATATATCACCCAGCATGGCAGAGGATATACATAACGAAGTAACGATGGTGGTCTTGGAACTATTGTTGACAGACAAAGTCCAGAACTGAAAAAAATAATAGACCAGAGACAGCGTGAACACAGATTTCATATCCTTCCTTGATCCCCAGTCAGCTTGCTCTCTGATTGGCTACGTTCCACTCCACTTCACATCCACACAGTCACAACTCACGAGTTGTCGGCTTTCTACACACGCATGAAGATTTTTGGTTGTAAATATTGAACATGTTTAATACTTCCGATTGTCGGCCATGACCTGCTTCAGAGCCAATTGTCAGGATGAATTCACTTTTAACCACCTCAAACCAAATGATAATTTTATAGGAAAATCTTTTAAGACTTTAAGTCGGGAAGGGGCAAAATCTGAACAAAAACAGCCTGATAATCTTTTTTGTATGTGCCCAGCTCTGGCTGCATGGTCAGTCTCTTTTCCAGCCAGGTTACGTACCTGTAAGCACTTTATTCTTCCCTGTTTCTGTTGGGTTTCTCATACCCAGTTCCCACCACCGCCCTTCTCTGTTAACCCTGAACCCGGACTGCAAGTAACTGGACAAATATTCTCTGGAACTTGCTACTCAGACGGGATCCTGAGCTCACCACCTCTACCTGTACCCTCACACCTTTGATTATAGATAGTATTTTAGTCAGAACTTTAACTCTCTAAGTGCCAAAGTTGCAATATTGCAACCAGTACCAAGCCTCCAGAAAGAGCGCCTAAACCTGTTACCACTTTCCACCGCTAGATAGCATTTGACCGTTCAATGGAACACAATTGGTAGGCAAGGGGAAAAGGTTTATTCAAAGTTTATAAGGAAATTTGTTTGAAAGACATCATACGGAGCTGATGAGGAAGTGTTCAGTCAGTGATGCTGATGGATTACAGAGAAAGCACATGTCAATAAACTTTTGCACTATTGATGAAGAACTTTCTCAGCTATTAGCCGTCTCTGATTCTAGAGGGGAATATTTATTTCCTGAGGATGACGATTGGTAATCTAGTAAAAGCGATGCTACTGTTGAAAACCACAGTGTGCCTGTCTTTAATAATAATGTACCTGAAGCACGTGGGAGACGACAACTCTGAGATTTACCTAACCGGGGTTGGGGGAGGCAGAATTCCAATATTTAGGAAGCTTTCTATGTGTGGTCATGGACGTCAAGGTAAAAAATGTAATACTGAAAAATCTGTGGGAGCAGCATTGGTCCAAAATAGAGTTACAGTATAAATGGACATTTTGGAGTACAGCTGCCAACCTGTGATGCCCCAAGACAAAATTAGATGAGTACTTTTACTGCCATCATTATTAATATTAAATAATATTCAACATTTTTTTTCTCATTTACAGTTTAAACGTTTTAAAAATGTATAAATTCACCCCAGTCATTAAAAATCTCTCTGTTTAATCTCTAACAAATAATCCCACATATTTCTTGCCAAAAGAAAATCAAAATATTCTTCTCTTTTATTGTGCACCTCTCATTATTAACATCCTAAGAGCCCCACATCAGAACACAAAAGCTTTAGTTGAATAGGACAGTAACTTGTCAGAGGTCCTTTCTTTCCTGCTGTTCTTTCCTTCATCTCTCTCATCTTCAATAATCCCTGAGATTTATCAAATTTTCTCTCCACCGTGGATTAAGAAAGCAGCAGGGGATGAACAATCTTTCTATCCTCCCTCTCTCCATCTCCATATCTTTGTATTTGTCTTCCTCTGTTTTCCTCCTTCTTGCACTGGTTTGGAGAAATTTACTCTCATGGTGAAGTGTGCTGCTTCATATGCGCTGACTTCAGCATCTGATCTGAGCACAGCTCGTGTGATCAGGGAGGAATTGTACATTCAGGATGGTGTACTGCTCCAGTAGCCCTTTCTTTCTACCTCCTCTTATTTTTTTTGATTACACCCTCCTTCCCCCAAGCCTCAGCATAATTTCTTTGTATTCTGAAGTTGTGTGCCTGTACACTCTACCTTGAACCCTTTATTCTTGCTTTGTTATTATTCAGAACATCAGTCATGGTAGACTCAAACTTAGACATAGACTTTCCACGATGGCCCAGGCTTTTGTAAAAATATTTGGCTTTAGCTTTATTTTGACTCGGGGCCTGCAGTATGTACGTGAACATCATTTTGAAGTATAAAAGTGATTTATTTTATATTCCTCCTCATATACTTTTTTTTTTTATTTTCACTTCATGTATCGCAGAAAAAGACTGGCATGGCTTTTTTTTTCAAGAGTTTGAGACATTTAAGCTAATAAATTCTAATTATACACACATTTCTTTTCCAATAACTTGAGCAACAAAAGCAGTAATGTGTCTCTCCATGTGTCATCGACCACAGTAAAAATGAACACCGCAGTCTCAGTTGAATATTAAAGGAATGATGAATGAACCCACTGAGGACAAAGTGGTAGAGTGAGTAGCTCACTGTAACCCAGATCTATGTGTCATCACTGGCCGAGTGGGTGGACTGTCACCTTGCATCATGAAGGATTTGTGCTTGTCGCTGCAGTTTTAGTGAAGGGATCACATGCCATCCATGAAAGCCTGGTGCTCCACTTTCCTTCCAGTTTCTACAAACAAGCAGTTCAGATTTCAGTTTTCACAGAAGCTTTCAGCAACCCAGGAAGACAAATTTAACAAAAACTTGTGCCATTTTTTTTTTACGGATGTTAAACTGATTAACACCTACTGGAATGCTGAGGTGCAATTGCAGCTGCATCAAGAGATAATATTAAATGCCTATTGATCTGTGTTTAATTTAGATTTGCTGTAAATCAAACTAGACAATTGAATCACATCACCTTTATTCCATATCCATTTTCAAAGTCCCCTTCATTTGATTTATCTAGATATTTTTATAACAGTATTGTGCATGGATTTAAGAAAATCTGTCCAGAGACAGACTTATTAACACCTGCCAAGGTACCCTAAACATGTATTAGTTTCTACTCCAGTTAGTGTCTACACATGTTGTTATGCTAAGAATCACAATCAGACTTAAAAGATTTAAACATTATCAATTAAAGGGGATATATCATGAAAAATCCACAATTTTTAGCTCTTAAATACATGTTTTTTTGCACTATTAGTGTTTATCAACGCAGAAATTCTCTCCTGATGCTGTGTATATATCCTTAAATTCTTTGTGGGTCATATTTTTCAGTCTGTTTAGTTTTTTCTGTTCACTATTACATTTCGTTATCTATTACGTCACAGTATTTGCTGTGGGTCTACTAAATACATGGACTTCTGGGTGTCCAATTTTGTGAATGCAGCATTTTTTTTTCTCGAACCGATTTTGTAGCTCAAGTTTAGTTATGCCGAAGTTACCAGGAGACAAGTTAAAATGTGCGGTTGTTGGGTGTATCAACCCACACAATTCCTTACATCGCCCCCCGGCATCAGAGCCTCTTCGAAGTGCCTGTTTGAATTTAATTTTTTACGGAAATGTACCGACATCAGTGGGGAAAGTCCTCTTTGTTTGAGCAAAGCACTTCAAGGACGAGTGCTTCAGCAACCTCCACCAGGATCAAGATGGATTTGCAGAAAAACTTCATCTGAATGAGGGGTCAGCTCTTTCTATCTATGGAAACGACGGACACAGCAAAGCGGTAATTTCCAAAAAAACGCTAAAATTACGTCAAGCTTTATTTTAGACATACATTTTGTGTGTTGATATGATGTACCGGCCGTTAATTTGATAGTTTTAGCGTTGTGCGTTCTGCTTCTGTTAGCGCTGTGTGCTAACTTTTAGCTTCCTACCTGAGGATATAACTGTACTGTGTGCTTTGAATTAAATTATTTGGCTTTGTTTTTTGCCCTTTTGTGTAGGGAAACACATGATACAAATGCATTCAGTGATGTTTTTGACACTCGGAACAGAAAGGGAGAGAGGAGGACCACGGTGGAGACAGTCGCAACATTTATTTATCATATTCTGATCCTGTAAATAAATCCTTTTGATGATCCCCGTCTGTTGGGGGTTGGGTGTTAAAAAGTTTCCAATGTATGGACACCATAAATAAACTACGTTCCATATTTTAGTAGTAGATGGTATGGATGGAAAATATGTAAATACTGTGATAGCACACCCTTGCGATGCATTCATTTGAAGCCGTGGCTCTGCAGGTTCGTCGTCCTTATTCTCCTGCTCAGGGTCAGACTCTGGCTCGAACATGTACGGCTGGATGGACACGTTTTCCGTTGTTGACATCTCTAGTAAATTTGCCGATAAAAAGTTACTCTGCCAGTAGATAATCGTATCACTGCTTTCAAACTACAAATATGGCAGAATGGGGTGGAGTGAAACTCTTTGCGACCTGGAGGGAGGTGGGGCATGAAATGCCTTATTCACATTTAAAGAGACACCAAAACGAGTTGCTCTAAAGATGCGCCTCAGAACAAGGGGTGTGTGGAGCTAGAATAACCAGGAATTCAGACCAAAGCATTGCGGTTCTACTTTATATAGACCATAAATGAATGATTTGCATGTGAAAAGGAAGTATTTAAAAGCATGATATGTCCTCTTTAAACTATTGGGCCTTATTGTAATGAGAAAGTTATGGAGCCCTATAAATAGGCATAAGTATGATAAATAAATGTAGTAAAACCTGTGTCAAATCAATGCTGAGCTGATTTTGCTCGGATCATCCAGCCTGAGGGCAGCATGTACAATTCCACTTAAGTTTGACGAAATCAATAAGGTTTTGAGCTGTTTTAGTCTGGTGAGCACAAACAAAGGCTCTAGCACTGAAAAGTTTCAGTAGATACTTCTTTAGTAGCCTCAAGTTTCAAACAATTGCCCATGCATCTGCAAGTCTGGGACTCGACTTGTGACTTGAGTCACACTTCCAGTGACTTGAGGCCCAACTTGGACTCACAACCGAGACTGGTGAACAAGCTCACCAAACTAATACAGCAAGCGTCACATGGCAGACTACTCATTACAACTGAAAATGACTTGCAACTTGACTTGAACTTGCAAAAAAGGACTTGTGAAATTTTTCCTACCAATAATCATTTAAAGAAACATTTTCAGCCTTTGTTGTTTGCCTTGTAGAACACATCACATCACTAGTGATCCCATTAAAACACAGCTGGAAACCACAGATTATAGCAAGTATCTCACCTCTGCAGATGATTGCTGTCCTACCTCAAGGTGATTCCTGTGACATGACTTAGTTTTTCATAAACCACTAATTTTCAAATATCTGTAGGCTGCTCAGCATTATTAAAAGTACTGATTCTTTTCTTGCCCCAGGAGTTGTCATAACTTTAGCTAGATGAATGGTTGTTAGAATTTACTTTATTCCCTTTTTTATTTTGGTTCATACACTCAGTAGATGTATCAAATCACACGATTTAAACAACAGTTATGTTCACAATAAGACATGTAGATGAAGACAACTGACTTACTGCTCTCCTGTACATTGTTTGACTACAACATACCTGGTTTGTTTTTAAAATTACAATTAATGTAATTTTACATCTTTAGTCGTGACTCAATATTTTACAACACACTACTAACAAGCCAGAACATAACATTCAGAAAACATGACATAACCAAAAAGACAGTGATAATTTACAAAAGGCACCAATATTAAGTCTAATCTTAGAGGAAAATGTGTAAAGCATACATTTGTTAAAAAAAATTCACAATCTATGGATGTAATTTGCTGGATGACAATTTATACTGCAGAAGTTGATTTCTGCAAGGAAACATTATTGAACGATTTTATAGTAAAACATGGAAGTTGGACATTTCAGAATGTCCAACTTCCATGTATTTTGCAAAAAAGTGCTCGTTAATAATTACCCTATTACAGTATATTTACACACTATCTCACCCCAGCTTGGGATTCTCATACTCCAGCCTATGAGAGCCACTGTCTTGTAACACAAATGAATGAGACATTGTGTACAACTTGACTACAGAATATTGGATCGATTCAATATAAATCAGTTGTGTTGGAGCAGGTAAACATATAAAACCTGCACATACCCTTAAGGACCAAAGACAGAAATCCCTGATCTTAACATTTATGGGTAAGAAACTATGAATAGAAGGGAATTGAAAAAGTGCAACCGTGTCACACGGGTCTGTGGAGCGGAGTAAACACCAGCAAGATGTGGTAAGTACACGTAATCAAAAAGGAATTGGTATTTTTTTAAACTGTCATATTGATATCAAATGTTGCATATTCAGAGATTTTGTGGGGTTTCTGAAGATGTCTTCTATTTCACTGTAGTGTGTTTTCTGATGTGTTTTATTGTTTCCTGTTTTTTGTTTGTGTTCTGAACCTCAGGGTAATGGCAAATGAAGGCCCACAATAACCCTTTGCCCTTATGCCCTCCTTGCGACATTTTTATTCTTTTTTTTTTATTTATTTATTTATTTTTTTAGTTGGTGATCATTTTGGCTGTGTTGTAGCAAGTGCCATGAATTTTGCAATAACTAAATTGTTTTAATCTGGCGTCTTTTTCTGTCAGATGTCTTTTATACTGTGTTGAAGAATTGGGCACCCTCTGGTGACCCCCATGGCCAAAAGTGTCCCACTGACATCAAGTTAAACTTCCTATTTTAATCTCACTGTCATTTAAAATCAATCATTCTTTAATGTCGGCATTTCCTTTTCAAATTCAACTGATTCCCCATTAAAGGCAGATGCAGGAAATCATGACATTTTTGCCATTTATATTATGGAACTGTGAGACCACGAAAGGACACTAAAGCCCCGTTTCCACAGAGCGGTTCAGTCCGGGCCAGTTCAGTTCGAAGGTTTTAGTTCTAGCCAATCCAGATGAGTGCTCTCTCTGCAAGTCAGACCACCACTCGGCATGGGGGGGTTTAGACCATATGCCTAGCATGGCGTCATACTAGTGCGACAACAACAAACATGACGCTACAAACAACGATGGAGGCCAAACAGCTGCTCGTTTTTGTTCTGCTTGGCTTTTTGTTTTACTGTTGTTTGCAGGCATCCTTTTCCTATTAACTTTCCAACGTCCAACTGAACCATGAACTGAACAGCAACGTTGTGTTTGTGTTAACTTGCTTTGGTTGTAGGCAGTGATGTTTTTCTGTCCCCCAATCAATCGATTTTATCGTTAGATGCCAGTAGCTCCGCCTTAACCGTACTGTAGCATTTTCCAATGGACCTACAACTGAAGGGGGCCTATAAATGGTGCAGAATGGTTCGGTTGTATAGGCCCTTTTATAATTGAAAAACATAAAGCAGCGTACCAGTGCAAACCAAACTGCTCAGTGGAAATGGGGCATTTTTTTTTTTTTTTTTTTTGTAAATGTGTGAAATAGATTTACAATCCAAATCTAATCAACATGTTAATAATAAGGGGGAAAAAAATCACTCACGTGCAAAGAAATCACTTTGCGGCCCATGATTCCATAATATAGCTGTCAAAAATATCAGGTTTCTCTGTGTCTGTCTACAATGGAAGCAAGTTGAATCTGGTGGAATGAAGCAAAATTGTTAAATATCCCAACTTTTTTATGTAAATGAAATTCTTAAAATGAAAAGTAATTGTAATGACAGTGAGATTAAAATTGTAGTTTTAAAGGAAGTCAAAAAGGTCACCAACAAGATCAAGCAGCTGATACTACATAAAAAATACTAATGAGTTTAAATCAGTGGTGCTGTCAATCTTTGACATACCCACACAACCAAAGCCCATCCCTGTCTATGTATTTTCTAAAAAGTATTTCATGTTTTGTAAGTTTTTTTTTTAATGAATATCTAATAATTCAAATAATAACTGGCATTTAAATGGTGAAAAGTTTGGTTGATTTGAGCAGGTCTGAATGTGTTCAAGTAATTTATGGACAAAAAGCAGAAGAAATACTGATGTATGATGATTTTAAATTATTTTTTTGCACATGTACATTTTTGCAACGAGGATCCCCAGAGGAAGTTTCTGACACTACATGATAAAATATAAATGAAATCAAAACTATTTTGTTGCTCTCTGACAGATGCAAGTGTCTAATTAACACCAAAGACTCGTCTCTCTAAAAATGTATTATATGGAAAAATAATTCAGTTTTTGTGTTTTCTTTGTTTTTTGTAATAAATGAGGCAGTAATTTTAATATTGAAATGGGCATTTAAATGGTTAAAATCCTATAAACGATTGAATGTTTGGTAGTTTTGAGCAGTACAGAAGCTTTTTGTAAATGTTTTATGAAAAGAAAGTGAAAAGAAATGATGTATGAGGATATAATCATAGTTTTTCTGTGACACTTTTGGTCATGAGGGTCACCAGAGGGTGCCAATTGTGAAGAGGGCACAACGGTTAGTTAAACGAAAATAAATACAGTTCTGTAGTACACCCAGCTTTAATATGGATATGTTTTTTTTTTTAATAAATAAAAAAATACATAGCTTGTTAAACATTTAATTGGATGTTTCATGTTTGATATACCAAATATCTGCACTAACTGTTTAAACTTCAATGAGTTGCCTGAAGCCAGTTTTGTGGCACTCTGTATGAAAAATCTGTTTCATAAAGACAGAGTCAGATAAGAAACATTTTCCAGAATTTGAGATCTGTTTTTTGTTAAATTAATTGTGCAAGTGGAAAATGGAAAGTCTGATTTGAATCTGAGTAGGTGATAGGTTCTGTAAAGAAATTGCTAGATGAACACAAGCAAAAGGTGAAAAGTTTCAACTTGTTTATGCCTGAATTTGTTATTGTTAAGACTGTCTGTTGTATAAAAAGGAATAAAGGTCAAACATTAGAAAAAGTGTCTGTATTGACTTTTCTCACACAGAGATCTCCTATGTGCTGTGAACAGGTGCTATTTTACTCTTCACATCAATTACTTAAATTAGTCAAATGTTCATAATGCTTATTTAGCCAGATGAAATCCTGAGTGGACTAGTCAGAGAAATATACCTAATTATGCTAAACCCATTTTTTAACAGTCCAGATGCATTTAATAAAAATGTGCTGTAGACTGAAGAACATTTACAATAATTAAATGTTCTTTTTCTCACAAGGCATCAGCCAAAACACTGACATTCTGCACTGCCCACGACTGGCACAGTAACTATGTTCACAGTTTTTAAACAGAAACTTCCTCCTTAGTCTAGACCTATTCCATATTGGCACTTATGAATGGGGAACAGCGTTTCTATGCTCAGGACATTTTACTTTTTATGCCTAAATGAGCTCTCTTTACATAACAACCATTTTTCCCTGCACTCATAATGCACACTTATCATTTGCAAAATGCTCAGCAAGTGCTTTCTCTTAGTCACCTTCAGCATCAGTTCCAATTTAGTTTCTGTAGTTTCACCAGCAGGGACCAGGCTGCAATTTTACCACTGCTTTATCTCCTGTCCCTACCTATTACTCCATTATTTTCTGCAGCTTCATATTGGGATAGATCTGCAAGCCATGGAGCCAAATTAAGTTATTTTTCAATAACCTGTCAAAATATCTAGCGTTTTGACACTCATGAAACTGCTGCCATTTTGGATTAAAGATAGAACCATCCGTTCAAAAAAGTAGATTCTGCCATATTTAGGTTGTCTGCGTCCTACTCGATTGGCCTAGATTGAATATCATGCATACACCTTAATCATGTCCAAGTTATTACAAGAATGAAATATCATTGTGAACTAAACTTATTCTGTATCCAGAAAGTTCTATACTAATATGATAGTCGACAACCACTTGTGCTACATTTCTTATTTCCATGAAACTTATACCAGTACGTCTTTTAATCATAGTGCAATGAAACCAGATGCACATAGTCAAATCAACATGTGTGTCACCCTTCGTGCTTTGCCTTGCACAATTTGAGGTAACAAGAATACGAATTCTTGTAAAGAAACAATGTTGATCATAAATAGAAGTGCTTAGTAAATTGAGAATTGGTACATTTGGCTACAATTTGCAAAGGACAGACTTTCTTCCCTGCTGCTGTCATATTTATATACATGTTTATGTCCATTTTTATATACTGTACATACCCACCCTGTTAGATCATATACTGTACATATTATTATTTATTATTTGTGTGTGTGTGTTCTTGCCTGATATCACCTGTGTGCTTTCTGCTTACTGCAAATGTGCTGTTGCAACAAAGCAATTTCCCCACTGAGGGAATAAGTCTAAAGGTTTATCTTATTCTTATCCTCAATTTATTTAGTGGTTATGTAAAAAGAAAGCAGAAGAAACCTGCATCTAAGCAAAGAAATCCGGATGTCAGTTTAAGCTTGGATGAAACTAGGACATTCAACTGGACAATGATCCCAATCACAGCAGCAGACTTACAACAGAATGTCCAAAAAAAAGACAAGAAGCCAAATCAGTGGTTCAAAAGGGTTCAGTCAAAACCCAGACATTAACCTGATTGAAAGGGCATGAACCTTAAGAGAGCTAAGCATAAATGATGCTGGAAACCTCATGACCACCATGTGAAAGATAATCAATCAAAACATTTAATTTAAGTTAGTGTTGCTTAAGGTGTTTCTTCAAGCTACTGAATCATGGAGTGTATTACATTTTTCTACCAATTATGTATTTCAGTATAAAGTATTGATCGTGTAATCTGGGAATGTATTTAATTTTGAGATATGGTAAAGAACTAAATTTTTAAGTTCTGAAAATCTGAGATGTAAAACGGTCGAAAAGGGTGTACTTACTTTTTCACATTTTCATGAGACAATATTAAAGAACAAAACACAGCCATCTCTGTGTGTTTAATAGTACTTCTTTAATTTCTTACTGAAGTAGCATTTGTCAGGTTTAATTTCCACCTGTTTGCCCCTATCTTTATATCTTTTTTTTTGTTTTGTTTTGTTTTTTTTTGTTGAATACAGCTGTCTTATCATTTCCAGCTTCCCAGCCCTGAATACGAAACACAGATTACAGCCTCCTGATTGATTTAAACAATAGAGAACAATTCTTACACAGCATGAGATAGTTCTGCATTGTGCCCCTTCCCAATAAACCACAGACATGTTCAAAGCACAAAAGGATGTCTGTATTTCCTCCCTGCAGGCTGTTCAATACAATGTGTAATGGAAGATGAGACTCTCTGGCCTGCTGGGGGATTACTTCAACCTTTGGCTGAACCTCACACAAGCAAATGAGCTTTAGGAATTATGTACAACCAAAATCTCACTTCTAAAAAAAAACAAAACCCATGTTTCTGCCAGTAACAAGTTATTTGTAATTATCTTTTTTTACTATGACATTTCTAAATGGTTTTGGTGCCTAAAAAAGAATATGAACCACAGGTGATGCGTAAGTTTGTAGTTTAAATAAAATCTAGAAGCTTTGAAAGGATCATTTAAGTGATGCCACTTCTTTCTTACAAGTAATAAAGTCAAGTTTTTTTCACTTGTGTTAAAGAAATGGGCTCTTATATTGATTTTTATAAACATCTGAGTAGAGATGCATCTTCTCCTCTAATCTACCTCAGGTTCACTGGACTCCATTAACCTTTGATTGAATACCAGCATGCATCAATGACCTCAAGAGAGTGCGAGAGTATCTTGAGAGATGGATTTTATTATCTGCATTTTTTGGGAGGTTTTCTAAAACATCAAAATATTTGATCTCAGGGGTTTTATTTTGTATTCAGCTTTTACTTTATTGGTCATGAAAACAAAACTTTGCACCACAACTAGTTGTTAAACTGCAGAAAAAAATCTAATTATCATTAGGACGTCAGTCTGAGCCCTCAAGAGACTGACAGACAAATCTGTGCGATGCATATTCACAATTTGTGAGGAAAACCTTGTTTACAGAGGAAATCATTTAGAGGAGAGCATTGTTTTGTCTCAACACAGTTTGAAGGGCTACATGATTTATGTAAAGCAGCAATCACCATGCAGCACACAGTGCCAAATCCTCAACCCGGTGTGGATGTGACCTTTCATGCTAATTCAGTGCTATTCATTCTAAACAAAAAGAATTGCATCTAAACAAGATGGGCTGTGATTTCCATATGCAGCACTTAACCATTTACCACTTAATTGTGATCAGAGTAATCCTCATTGGTGGAAATTATTAAAGACTCTCAGGAAGCCCAGCAAATCAAGAGAATACCTTTGCATAATCAAATATGCTAATTAGTGGGAAAGTGGAATGAATCTGCATCCACAGACCGAGCCCTGGATTAGTGCAACAATGGGGCGAGATTGCCAGACTGCTCTTTTGTATAGCTGAAGCTTTTCGATGCAAGACATTTTTGTTCTTGTTTGTATGAAGACTAAAAGCTTCAGCAGTTTCTTTTTCTTTTTATCACTTAATGACACATTCTGAGGTTGTAACAACACTGTTTAAAGCCCTAATAAGAAGCTGATGATTCTGTTCATCATCAGGTTCTGCTGTCCACGGTGGTGAAAGAGCAGCTCCTGAAGTGATTCAGTCTCAATGAAACAGAATGGATCGCCTGCATCTTAATTCAGGAACATGCTGACATCATCATCAAAATCATAAAATACACCAATGTTAAATAGAACCAGCCGTCTCCATCAGCTTTCATCAGTAGCGGCCACAGCAGCCTGGGCAGTAAAACTGTTTTCTGTAAACTTGCCACAGTAACAAACTTTCTACTGACCCATTCAATAACACACCGCAAATGAGTGTAATGGGTGGTCACGCAAATCCAATAATTAGAGTACGGTGCTTCCATGCATGCATGGTCACAGAAGGAATCAGTGCAAAATTGTTTTAATTTATACAGAAATATATTAAGGGAGTTTATTTTTTTACAAACTAATAAACACACAATGCTGAAAACTTATGGAAAATAAGATAAACTATATCATGAAAGTTATTTATTTTTCAGAGCTCCCCTCAATGTCATAGGTGTGTGTTTTCAGGGTATGCGCTTTTCAAAAGAGCTGAACGGACTCTCTTCTAAGTCCAACCACGTGCCTAACCATGTATTTTGTAATATGAAGATCTAAGAAGAAACTTCATTTTTGAAATTGATTTAAACAGCAATGTCCAAAAAGTCCAGTGTTTTGCCAACCATCCATCCATCCTGACACCCTCCCATATATTAGCAGATTTTGCTAAACATGAAAATGTTTGTCATGCCACCAAAATCTAATCACTGACCTACACGCTGCACCAACATTTTAGAAATGGGGTGGTGGCATCAACTTGCATTTAATTCTTCTAGAATAGAATAGAATAGAATAGAATAGAATGCCTTTATTGTCATTATACAACGGTACAACGAGATTAAGTCATCACCAAACAGTGCAGGATAGAATTTAAAAGATAAATAAAGCAAAATCAAATATAATAAAGGCACATACAAAATGAGAGATGGGGTGCGTAGTCCTGATGGAAAAAAAATATATATGTATATGTGTATTTACATTTCAGTTCGGTATTGCACGGATTTAGAGAAGTAATTAAATATGAATAAATATATCTACTAAATATCTCCATAAATGTCTATTAGTGTATTGCACAGGGTGAGATTCACATTTTAGAGTTCAATATGGTTATTGCCC
>JBAMHW010000020.1:7545807-7573931 GCA_037177495.1 Rhadinocentrus ornatus | reverse complement strand
CAGCAGGGTAAACAGACCAGAGCCGGGGTGGGAGCTGTCCTTTAAAATGTTTGTGGCTCTGCTGAGGCAGCGGGAGGTGTAGATTTTCTCCAGCTTTAGAGAGATTAACTAGGGCAATTATTTCTACTGGATCTTAAATGTTTTAGAAATACAGATAAAAAATTACCTTTGTCTCCCTCCGTAAAGGCTTTCTTTCACATCACATGATGTGTCTGCAGTGGTACCAGGTATTACCTATACCACTTCTAGAAAAACACAGGTAAATTCTTTGCATAAGTAACATGGATGCAAACTCGTGGCTAACAGTTATATGTCCCTTATGCAGATCTTTTTCTTTACAGTCACCTGTCCAAGATGGCACCAACAGTGGTTAAAAAGCACTTCAATTCCACATTCATTTAGCTTTTCACTGACTTTCTTATTCGTCTGTCTTTCTCTGTTCTGACTCTATCAGTCCTCAACAAATGTGAGGTACCTCTGGTGGTGACTTGTGTCATTACACCTTGGAGAACAGTATGAAACCAGAGCACGCGCATGCTGAGTGCTCCACCACAGTCAAGGATGATCCTTGGAGTAGATCTGTCAGCAAGTATGATTGCTCCTTGTTAATTTAGGTTGGTTCCAATTTTAAGCTTTATGTTAGTACCTGAAGCGTTGTATTATGCTAATTATGCTACTGCTAATTGGGAGCTAAATGTTAGCATAGGTAGGCTGTAGGCTGGTTTGCTTAATTTTTGGGCCTCATTTCTGTTATGTATGTGAATTCTTGCACAGTTTTTATTTGCTGCGTTGTATGCCTTGTTTGCTTTTATGTAAGTGGGTTCTATTCTGACAATGTTGTATATTTCTCTTGAAAAGCATTGTTGCCTATAGATTGGATTCTTTGGATATGTATAGACCTATGAAGAATGAAAGAAAGTCTTTTCACATATTTAATTTTAATATATACCGTATATTTTAATTTTACATTGCAGTTTTACAACCTGTGGAAGAACTCAGTAATTCCCTTCAACCTTGAGTCAACCTGGAGTCAACCTGCTGATTATCTTGGTTTTGGAGAGCTTAATCAGATGATCCCACAGGTAAACGACTCTTCCATTACCATGGAAACTAATCATAACAAGTCATAATGAGTCCAAAGTACAAGCAATAGAACCTCAGGATTAGCAATAAAAACTTGATGGTGATTGTCTTGATAAAAAGTAAAATTGTACCTAAAAAATTGAAACTGTACAGTTGGGCGTACTGCAGTTTGCTGCCACAACGCGGAACATTAAATCAGTACACGCCCTTAAATCATTTTCAAAGTCACTGTAAAGAAATATTGGCAAACATTGTAATAAACCAACACTGACAGACACGTTCATAAACACACAGACTTCTGTACAGAGAGGTCAAATTAATAGTCATCTCAGTTGCCACAGGCCACTCTATCTTTCTGCTCCAAAAGCTGCTTTCTATTCATTTCATGTCAACAGCATTGGAAAGATCCCTGTGATGATTTCTTATCAACATGCACGAGTTCCCTGACCTCTGAATACAGAAAATAACCCAAATACCCAAAGAGAATAATGATGATTAACTGCAGGCATTTCTGTAATTAATGAAAATTACCACTGAATCCATAATTAATGTAAAGGAGTGAGAAAAGTAATTGCCAACTCTTGTTATGTGATTAGCAATGAGGAGGAGGAAAATGAACTTTTTGAGAAAATGTATTGCAGCGTCTTATATTTTAATCTGATGGCCGATATAAATGTAATAGTCTGTAACAGAACATAGAATGTATAACTTCCTTTAAGAGTCCAGGTGTGATCAGTTTTACATATGAAACACAAGCTACAGCAGTGTTCTAAAAGGAGACATACAGAGCTGTAATTTAAACATAGGATGATTCATTGCTATGTGAATGTATGATGCTGTTTAAGAAACACATAAAATTCATCTCATCTGATTCAGGGAATCAAATGATTTCCGAGAACCAATGATAGATAAAAACAGAGTACACAGCCATGTTTCCACTGTTGTTTAAAGTAGCTACCAGTGTAATAACTTGGTGATTATGCACAGCTATTTGAATCAGCTTGTGTTTACTCTTGCCCCTATATCGATGGGCTCTGATTTCTGGTACAGAGGCTGAGACCAGCAGAGCTTTGCTTAATTTGATATTTTTTCTCTCTTAAAATAAACACTTCGTTGTTGGGACGAACTGCCAGAGAAACAAGGTAAAAAGAAGAAGAAAAAAAAATAGCTCCAAGGAACCAGTTAGGTAAGTTAAATGGATTTCTGGAAAACAGAAAAGAACAGCAGAGTGATTTTCAATAAGAAGGAGATGGATGAATATGGTGAATCGCAAACGGCTGTTGGAGCCATTTGTTTTGAATCCTTTCTGTGAAATTAAATCCTCAACTGATTATGAGAGAATGGCATTACATGGATGAGGAGGCAGGGATAGAATTATGAAACAATTCCAAATGTGGAGGAGCAAAGTGTTTTCTCTTACCCGCTGGAAATGTTGTGGAATGTTTCATGCTGATGCCTCGACCCTGTGCACGATTGTCTCTTGCTGATAGAAGTCATCCAAGAAATGGCTTTTATGATTGCAGCTAATGTTTGCATTCAGCTGTTTGCCAGTTTGAATATAATCTCTGATGCTTATTTGTGCATTTCTTGACTCGAGATTAAGTTTTTGTGAGATATGCAACTGCATTTTGAAGAGATGCGACCATGTGTGTTTTTTTTTTTACTTACGAAAACACAAATTGAACGCTTAAAAAGCTGCTGTAATTGCTTTCTTATCCACTAAATCTGGTGTTATATTGTACTAAAATCCCAACAGAGCAGCTATTTTCCGGTAGTGCTCTTGTTTTCCTTCTGTGGGAAGGATTCAAGCACCTCAAAGCTTCAAATCCTGGCCAGAAGGCCAGCGTGTACATAGATGGTGTTCAATGTTAATCTGATCAAGGTGAAAAGATAGGGATGCCTAAACATCTGAGTGGAGCATCACCGCCATCGATTAACTGAGCAAGCGTCAGATGGAAACGGCAAACATTTACACAGAAATGCACACACAGACACACAGCTATCTAATGTGCACCGTGGCAGATGGTGGTCAGATAGACTTGCATACAGTATATATTGGCAGGGTATTTTACAGCCAAACCAACATTCTTTGACCACTCTACCAACAGGCTGCTGGTAATAATACACTGGAACTGAGACAGATGTCTCCCATCAAACAAACAGCTCATTCCTAATGAAGTAAAAATTAGAACCCTAGATGTCTGTGATAAGCAGTGATTTCAGTCCAAACTGCACTTTAACCCTAATCAAATGTAGATCAATGAATTGCAGATAAAGGGCGGCATCCTGCCATCACACCTCATAGACCATGCAAGATAAGTTGTTTTCTGACTAAAACTGTATCACTGTGAAAAGAAGGGGAATCCATCTGTAGTGCTTAGCTGACCCATTTTTGTTTGAATAAAATTTTGCATGTGTAAACACATATTCATGTTTGTGTTTGTGAGCTGTTAGACAGCAACAGTTTGGATTACAGGATAGGATAGACAAATATGAAGTAATCTGTCAAGGAGAAACAAATTCCTGGACGAAGACTAAATGTCCTAACCAGGTTTGCTTTGTGTGTAGCATTCAGGATTCAAGTTCCCTTGGAGTTACCAAATGTTTTTGGCTATCAGGCAGCACATGACTTCAAAGTTGTTCCAGACAATTAGCAATGTTCAAAAACTGGGTGGGTGGTGGAAAACCACACGATCTCTTGTGGGTTTGGATTAATGGATGGACGTGAAACCAGTTATTGAGCCCACTTCTTTCGTCCAGATTCTAACAGATATGACATGAATCTGTGATTATTGGAGGATAAAGCCAACTCAATGTGCTGATCTCTTGTCTTTTCAATATTAAATTAGTTCTTAAATCCTACATACGCACATTTTACCAAAATTGTGGCATTTACCAAAATCTTTGTATCTTGGATTTGTTGGACGGCTGGTCTCTTCATTAAAATTCAACAATATAACTACACTAATGTATGTAACATGTAATATATGTAACTTCATATGCTATGATTTGCTTTAAGGGGAAATTAAACTATGTAACTATCATCCATTTCATTCATTCAAGAACAAGTTGCAGTCAAGACGGATCTAGTTCCATTTCTAAACTTCCTAACATGATATCACTCCGTAAATGTCCAAGTCACCTGAGACTTCCAGATCCATCTGTGGAATGTGGTCTTTAATAATTAAAATATACTACAACATTGCTGGTTTAATATAATAATCACTATTATTTAGAATTTAAGATTGTTTCCTGGTTTATAACAGCTATCAGACTCACGTGGACGATTCATCAGGTGCATTACTTGCTCTGTAGGTGAACCACATCTTAAAATGATGCCACAGCAGGTGGAAATTTGCTTTACGAAGTGTAGTGGTAACAATAGGCTATGCAATGAAATTTTACTCTACAGTGTACCACGTCCCACCTTTACCATGCAGAGACTATGTGCATCTTGATGAGCTTATGGGACCAAACTGCAGGCTGTTGTCCAGGAGTAATTTTATTTTATTTGACTGTTTGAAGCTCATCATGTGATCATTTAGGATCGAGTAAACACTTTATAAATTATGAAAATCAGGCTTCATTGCACATCTTTATTTATTCATTTTTTTTAATTCTGTTTGTTATTTTTTCTCATCTGTTTCTCTCCTCTGTCTGCTTGCACACGGCCTGTGAGTCATGACCTTTAATGGGCACTTTTTAGGCGTTTACCTATGCAAGGTAGGACATAGGTAACTTTTAACTTTCAACTTAGGAAAAGATTGGTATCCAAAATCTAAGAGGAAAGACACAATGAATTATGCGGTCTACGTACATGTCCGTGAATCTGACGGAAGTTTTTTTTTTTATTAAAAAAAGCCCAAAACTTCTCAAATACAATTTAAGAACAAATTTCAGAAGATATTGGTGTGAGGCCCATTGTTTTTAAAGAATCATGAATTGCGGTTTAACGCTTCAGCAGCTACTGCAAGGATTGTCAATTTTAAAGCAATCAAATATCCTGTAGATCAATTTGTGGATGTTGCACCAGAGATGTTGCTGCAGCATTTTTGATCAGCAGGAATCTTTATAAAAGATTTTTTGGGACTGTGGAGTCTTAAAGGAATTGGAGTAGTTCAGTTTTTAAGTAATAAATGGATAAAATCATTTTTTGCAGCACTCTGAAGTGTTCCTTATCTTTTTGGTGGCATTTTTGTTTTATCAAATAACTTTATTAAATGTGTCAAGAAATTTCCAGGTGCAACACTATTGAGACTCCAATCAACCTCAGATGTAATTGGTTTTTGGATTACATGTGACTCAACATGCTAAATGCAGTTGTCAAACACATCACATCTATTAACATGTTCCCATCATTTCTGCATGTTAGCATGCTAATGTTTGTTTCTAGGCACTAACAGAGCAACACAACAAAATATCTGACTAAATTTGTGTTGGTTTGTAAAATTCATGAACTTGTTTTAGATTTTTTCCCAATTCGTTTTCAGCTTGTTTCATCTATTTCTGTCACTTTGGATTTTCAGGGTTTATAAATTCACTGCACATGTATTTCAGTAACACAAGTTTTGTAGCGGAAGTGCTAACTAAGTATCATATGCTCCTGTGGGAATGCAGTCAAGATAAACAGAAACTTTGAACAAAAAAACACAAAGGTTAAAATAAAAGGAGACTGAAATTCTAGCCTCTATGGGGAATACTGGTATAATGTGAACATTTAAAATCATTATGTAAAGGGTAAGCAGTTCTGTATGTTTGCTTAGTCCTCAGGAGAACTGATTCAGCCTCTGAGTTTCTTGTTTAATGTCTTTCAGCACATGGACATGGTTCCATGTATTTACTTATTCTGGCTCCACCATAAAAGACCACAACCAAATTTGAATGATCTCTACCACTTTGTATCAGCTGAAAAAAAACAAAAACATCAAGGACTGAATGGAAAATTGACTGTAAGATAGAGATTCACTTTCTTCTCTAGGGGAGGGGAAGTAGCCATTAGTCTATGAAGTAATCTAATCAATGTTGTTGTGCACAAAAGTGCAGACAGCCGCAGCGCATCACTGACTGCTATTATTCTTAGTCATGTTCTCAATGAGGGAAATAAGACCAATGGCTTCCCACCCGTCCAAATCTCCATCCTGTAGAGGCTTAAATATGTTCATCTACGGATGAAATAAAAGAAAGAGGGGAGACAAGGATGGCTTTCTCACTGGAGTCTTGACTGACTGTTAATATCATAGCCTGTTAATCCATACCAAACACTTATAGCAATGTAGCAGGTGGCAGTATCATCAGGAACCACTCCAGCTCGGATCAGCCGTCATTTTCCTGTTGTACTGGTTTCTTTTCCGCTGCCCTTTGCATGTGATGATAATCTCTGACCAGCCTGCAGGAGGGTTAAGTGAGAGATGAAACGTAAGAGAGGAGAACAGGGCTTTGATGGACGACTGCCACAAGTTCAGCTGGGTTCACGCTGCACCACACTTAATAAACTTTTGGAGCTACAGAGCTGCAAGGGAATATGGGAATTAGACAGTAAAGTTCTAAAGGTGCTAATAGTTCATTTGTGTTCTTTTATTCAAATTGAACACGTCATTAGTTATTATAGAATTATTTCTGTACGTGTAGCTTCTGTTTCAGCCACAGTTATATGCACAGAAAACATGATTGCAATGGATTAACTTTAGCATGTAAGGTCTAAAGGTTTACGATAATTTAATGCTCTGTTCATAAGAATGGCTCTAAAACAATTAATTATGAATGTGTTCTTAATATTTAATCAATCTAATGTCTAGAGTAGAATAAAGCTCCCACTGACGATTTGGGGTTTTAATAAATTCCTTCTACAGATCGAATAATACAACAAGCATCTACTGCCTGCAGTGAGAATAAAATTAGTCAACGTACAGTTTGAATAGTTTTATGGATGTCTCCCATCACCTGCAAACACCGCCTTGATCTCCATCACAGGTCAAACCATCATGAGGTGAAGTGTTTTTTGTTTTTGTTTTTTTCTGGATAGAACATCATTTGGAATATGTGCAGTGCCAAATTCCTTTGGGCTTTGCAATATCACTGAAAGCACTTTTATTAGGAACAGTAAATCATCTGTGGTTTTATTACAAAAGCATTTTCTCCCCACTGACTTGGAGCCTGAAGAATCTGGGTTGCATTAATACTCCACCAGCTTCTTGTCCTTCGGTATGAGCCTGTGTCCTCGCGAGAAGGTCAGCGTCCTACATCTGCATCCTGAGTAGGGATGTGACACGTGAATGACAGTGATTTGTGTACAAGTGGGGAATACACAACCAAGGGAAGTAGAAGTCGCCTGTAAAGCATGTTACTTGTTACTACTTATGAACGCTGCAGCTGCATGGCTGAGACAGACAGCAGCAATGCGAAGGGCAACAGGCAAAAAGAAAGCAGGAAATAAAGCAGCAAGGAACAGGGGGCAAAAAAAAACAGTGACATGGTGAGGTTGATGATAAGAGAACTTATTTGGTTTGCCTGATTCCATCCTGAGATGTTCATACATTCGATTTTGTATTTTTTTGTCTCAGTAGCCTACAGCAATGGTTCCCAAAATGTGAGATGGAACCCCCATGTGGTCATGTGACCTAAAATGGGGGTGTGAGATGATCATCATAAATTAAATAATAAAGCTTTATGGTTGTTGAAACTGTATTTTTATTATATTCTTGTGCAATGACTGTATTAAAGTAGCAAATATATTCAACCCATAGTAGTGAGTCTAAAAGTTTGTCACAATTAGTTTGCCATTCATAGGCTGAAAGGTTTGAGAACCCCCTGACTCAGGGAAGGAGGTTTGATCAAACCAAACTGTTAAAATGATGAGCCATATTTCTAACATACTATAATAATTGGTTGAAATGAACCTTTTACAAGCCTTCAGTGACTTTTGACTTAATTTTTTTAGGCTTTTCATATTATCTGAATAATAAAGGCTTTTTACTTTTACCATTTTGTACAGATTATATTAATTAAGATGTTTTCAAGTACAATTTCAACTGAAAAAAGTGCTAAATGTGTGTGCCCTTTTAATAGTTTAGGCAGGTCCAATTTATTCCATGTGTACACCAGACTGAAATGTATGCAAATTGGTGGATCCAAAATTTACTGCATAAATAAGCTGCCAACATTTAAATGACTAATGCTCAGTGTCAGCTGCTGCCATACTAAGATTTTTATTTGCTCAGTAAATTATTTTACTCAAAGGCTAAGGTAAGGTTATTCATTGAGTCTGTGAGAAGAATTAAACAGGTTTTTCTAATTAAAAAAAAAAATTATAATGGTTTGATGGTGTATGTGATTTACTGAACTCCCATAAAAAAAAAAAATTCTTCATGAACCCACACTGCTTGGCAAATGCTTTAAATAATAAGTGGGCCACCCAGTGATCCCCTAAATTAAACTTACTGCTGAAAGAATAGTTGACACTAAAATAAAAACAGATGTCAATATTCAATAGATTAAAAAAAAAAAGAAAAAAAAATACTAACCAGCTCTAGTTCTAGTTCTAGTTTATAACCGAGAATTTAACCACGCTTGCTTTTTTGTAAAATAGGTTTTCATTTTCAAACATTCTTCAGTGAAAAGAATTCAGTTTGTAACCTGAAAATAATAAGAGGACTTGGTTATAACAGCAAGTTAAACACACATTAAAAACTCAGTAGTAGCTCATACCAACTGAAAGGATTGTTGGCCGAATTACACTAGTGATGTAGTAAGATAAGATTTAACACTAGAACCGCCAAGGGGGTCATTTTTACACTTGTATCTCCGTTAAAATAAAATCCCTAGTTCTCTCATCCATTCATCCATCCATTTTCTGCCACTTATCCAGAGTTGGGTCACGGGGGCAGCTGCCTAAGCAGGAAAACTAAGACTTCCCTCTCCCCGGCCACATTCACCTGCTCATCCGGAGGGATCCCAAGGCATTCCCAGGCCAGCCGAGAGATGTTATCTGTCCAGCGTGTCCTGGGTCTTACCAGGAGCCTCTTTCCGGTGGGACGTGGTCGGAACACCTCACCAGGGAGGCGTCCAGGGGGCATCCTAACCAGATGCCCGAGTCACCTCATCTGTCTCCTCTCGATGCGGAGGAGCACTAACTCTGCTCTGAGCCCCTCCCGGATCACCTAGATTCTCATCCTATCTCTAAGGGAGAGCCCGGCCACCCTGCGGAGAAAACTCATTTCGCCGGTTGCATTCGCGATTTTGTTCTTTTGGTCACTATCCATAGCTTGTGACCATAGGTAAGGGTAGGAACGTAGATTGACCGGTAAATCGAGAGCTTTGCCTTATGGCTCAGCTCTTTCTTCACCACGACAGACCGATGCAGCGTCCGCATCACTGCAGATGCAGCACCGATCCGCCTCTCTATCTCCCGCTTCACCCTTCCCTCACTCGTGAACAAGACCCCGGGATACGTGAACTCCTCCTCTTGGGATAGGACCTTATTACAAACCCGGAGAGAGCACTCCACCCTTTTCCGGCTGAGGACCATGGTCTCGGATTTGAAGCGGCTAATTCTCATCCCCGCCGCTTCACACTCGGCTGCGAATCACTCCGCTGAGAGCTGAAGATCACGGCCCGACGAAGCCAACAGAACCACATCATCCGCAAAGAGCAGAGACCCAATCTTGAGGCCACCAAACCGGATCCCCTCAACACCTCGGCTGCGCCTAGAAATTCTGTCCATAAAAGTTGTGAACAGAATCGGTGACAAAGGGCAGCCTTGGCGGAGTCCAACCCTCACTGTAAATGATTCTGATTTACTGCTGGCAATGCGGACCAAGCTCTGACACCGGTTGCACAGAGACCGGACAGCTCGTACAAGTGGAGCTCGTCCACTGTTCCACGACCGGGCCAAAAACCACACTGCTCCTCCTCAATCCGAGCATTGACTATCCAACGGACCCTCCTCTCCAGCACCCCTGAATAGACATTCCCAGGAAGGCTGAGGAGTGTGATCCCCCTGTAGTTGGAGCACACCCTCCGGTCCCCCTTTTTGAAGAGGGGGGACAACCACCCCAGTCTGCCAGTCCAGGGGAACTGTCCCTGATGTCCACGCGATGCTGCAGAGGCGTGTCAGCCAAGACAGCCCTACAGCATCCAGAGCCTTAAGGAACTCTGGGAGAACCTCATCCACTCCCGGTGCCCTGCCACTGAGGAGCTTTTTAACCACCTCAGCGACCTCAGCCCCAGAGATGGGAGAGCCAGCACCAGTTACCCCAAACTCCCTCCTCATTGGAAGACGTGTTGGTGGGATTGAGAAGGTCTTCAAAGTATTCCCTCCACTGCCTCACAACGTCCTGAGTCAAGGCCCCCCATCCCCACTGTACACAATGTTGACGGAGCACTGCTTTCCCCTCGTGAGCCGCCGGATGGTGGACCAGAATCTCCTCGAAGCTGTCCAGAAGTCTTTCTCCATGCCCTCTCCAAACTCCTCCCATGTCCGTGTTTTTGTCTTAGCGACGGCCAAAGCTGTGCGCCACTTAGCCCGCCGATACCCATCAGTTTCCTCTGGAAAAAAGGCCCAATAAGGCCCAAAAAGGCCCAATTGGACACCTTCTTCAGCTTGACGGCTTCCCTTATTGCTGGTGTCCACCAACAAGTTCGGGGGTTACCGCCACAATAGGGCTCCGACGACCTAACGGCCACAGCTGTGGCTGGCCGCCTCAACAATAAAGGCACGGAACACAGCCCACTCAGACTCAGACATGTCCCCCACCTCACCTGAGACATGGCTGAAGCTCTGCCAGAGATGGGCGTTAAAATTTTTTCTGACAGGGGACGCCAGATGTTCCCAGCAGACCCTAACAACACGCTTGGGTCTGCCAGGACTTACCGGCATCCTCCCCCACCATCTGAGCCAACTCACCACTAGGTGGTGATCAGATGACAGCTCCGCCCCTCTCTTCACCCGAGTTTCCAAGACATCTACTTTTACATCTACTTCCCTCAATTCATAACTTTTCCTCAAATGGGTCCAGTAAACATACAGTGAATTTAGGTGAGTGTGTGATCACAAGAAAAAGAAATGTGAGCATATATACTTTGAAGCGCCAACGGGGTAATTTCTACGGTCTAATTGAATGCACTGTGTTCAGCTGTCAAATGTTTTTACGTCACACCCATTCGCGCCACTCCCAGTTGCTTAGTAAAGCACGTGAATTTGACAGTTGTCAGAGAGTGAGTTTGGAGAGAACTGACGATGATGTGGTGATGTATGGTTCACAGAGAAAAATTTGCATCAAAACTAAAACATTGGGTAATCCAGTGTAAAACTTTGTTTTTTCATTGTTCTGGAAGGTTTCTGGAGTAAATTTTGTTGCCGAAACTTTTTCCTGAAAGGTTGCACATGTATAGCCTTTCACTGCCTCCTCCAGCTGTGTGAGGTCAACCATGGCCAGATCCTTCTGGCATACTGCACCTGCATACATTTAATTATTGTGACTGTTAATAATTGATTTAGGAAATTTCATAATAAAACACAAACAAGTAAATAGTGGCTTTACCTTTGAAACACTCTTTGTGTATCGGTGAGCCTTTATCACTGAGAACATTCTCCAAATTGGCTGCCTCCCTCTCAGGGAGGTGGCAGTGCTGTGGTGCTCCCGTGTCCTGGCTCGTTCCCCCCACTGGCGTGATGCTTCTGTTTGTGGCCTCTCCTTATTCCTTTGGTATCCCAAATTACCAGTAGGGGCCCAGTCTTGGAAATTAACATCAGTCGATGCACTAGGACAACAAAATAAAGTATAAACTCCAAATTATAGTTCTAAGCTAACTGCTAACAACAAGTTAGGACATACTGCTTACCTCCCATTTTTTTTTACATTTGTCTTTCCTAATAATTGTCCAATTAAATTTCTGTCAGTGTGCCCCAACCGCATCGCGCTGCCAGGGCGGGGATTGGCCCACGCAAAAGGCGCAAGGGGTCTGCAGCTATGTAGGCTACCCACCCAACCAACACGGACCAAGGAGTCTGACGCACGAGCATGTCAGAGGGCTTGCAGCAACGTTTATTTATATTATCTTCCTCTAAAATGAACAAAAATATTGAAATCTGTTCTTTTGTTTTTTAATGTATATGTTGTTTTGATTGTTTAGCCAGTTTTTTTAAGTCTCCATTATAACTATTAAAAAAATAAATGTAAACGAACAACTTCAATGCATCTTTGCGTTATTTGTGCTGTTGCAGCAGGGGGCGGTAAAAATGTCCCTTCTCTAGGAGTATTGGAATATTGGCAGTTCTAGTGTTAAGGCTGAGGTTTAAATGAAGTACCAGCCTGTGCCAGCCTCTCGTGTCCTGCTGAGTCTTTTCAGTCAATTTCATGTGCCACATCCAATTGATCCAATATATCACTGAGATACAAAAAAGTTGCTCCAGAAGTAATACATGACTACAAGATCTGCTGTTTTTCACTACAAAGTAAACTTGAAAGCTTTATAAAAATAGGATGTGATTAAGGCTAATGCGTCTCATGGTGCTCAGTGATGCAATAAGCTTGTTCACAGTGCTGTCATTGACAGAACAGATCAAATCATTTTCTTGACTAATGGGTGCTTCCACTCCCCAAGGAGAATGTGCATCTGTGGCTGTTGTATGAGCTTTTTCAATATCACCATGAGAAACAACTTTGATCGGAATAATTTATTCACACAGGACAACTGTCTGGGACAATCAAAAAATGTGAGGCCTTTGAATAAATATCCATCTGCCTAATCAATGTGATGAAAATGTTCAAGTCATGGAAATAGGCCTGTGAGACAATGTTGACACACAAAATCAATCTAATCAATCTGTATTAAAAAAAGATTTATGGTAGAGATAATCTTGGATGGATCTCAAATGGATTGTTTGTTAACATTAAAATGATTGATTTAATTAAAAATAATAGTTTCTTTACTGTTTAAAAAAAAATTTAATCTTAAAAAGACCGTAGAGAAATCAAACCTCTGATACTGGAGTTCCTAACTTACTTGTGCCTCAGGATACAGTGAGTTTGAGCATCATAAGTGGATCATGCAAATCAATTGCTGTCTTATTGCTTTAAAAGCTTGAGCACATTGGCTCTCAGCGCTGCTGAGCCACTTGAGGATTCCTGAACGACTGCTTTGCTGTTCACCCCAGAATAGAAGTGGTAATTATTCTTTAACCATCTCTGGGAATTACTCTGACTCACTGCTACATGTTCAAATTGTTCCAATGAAGTTGCATTTATGCTGACAGAAAATGGATAGCAGCAAAGAATAGAATGAGTCGTCTGCAGTTACTTTAGGACAGAAACGGTGGGTACTTTTAAACTGTTTCAGATGCTAATCCTGTTTTTTTTATCATGTCAGGTCATAGCACTACATTGTGCTTGTTTCATACTGGAGAAATTCAAAAGTAGCAGACGATTAGCCAGTAATAATATACCTTGGCTAGCATTTCTACAGCATATGATCTTATATCCTATTTGTACTAAAACTACATGAGATAGCTGCAGCCAAATAGCACATCAACCCCAGTAACATTGTTTTAAGTTGCTAATAGCAGTTACCCTTTCTTTGCTTTTAATTAAGACAATATACTGATAGTGCTGTTGCACATATAAAATTTAATTTAAAATCCCAGTTTACATTGTATAGTCCAGTCAGTGACTCATGATCTCATTGAGAAGTTTATGTCTTTTAAAACGCAGCTCTACTTGAGTTTCAGCCTGCCCTCGAGCAAGGTTATGCGTCGTGAATGAGTGGCGTATTTTGCAAGATATGGTTAAAACGTCAGTACAAAATAACTGTGACTAAGCTGTGTACATGTTTGCAGAATGAAGCTAACATTTAAATACTCCAAATAGCTTGTATTATTATTTTTTTTTAAACACACATGACCTTATTTGTGTTCAACTTATCAGAAAAATACTTAATTAAAGAAGAACTTAATCCAGCATGGCTCAGCAAGGTGGAGCGGTTGTCTTGTAACCTTAGGGTTGCCAGTTCGATCTTCAGCCAAGTCGAGTTCATGTCGAGGTGTCCTTGGGCAAGACACCGAACCCCTAGTTGCTCCTGATGGATCGTGGAGAGCGTCTTGCATGGCAGCTTCCGCCATCAGTGCAAGAATGTGTGCGTGAAAGTGATGTATAATGAACAGCGCTTTGGATAAAAGTGCTATATAAATACTTTTCATTTACAAGGGGAAATATCTAAGATTCACCGTGTTTGAGCACACATTCAATAAAATGTGGAGCAAGTGAGAGGAGACAGAGTTTTCCAATTCTTGGGCCTCATACACAGGCTATGAGGACACACATGTCTGTTAGAAAACCTTTACAAAGTGAATTTTGTATAATATAGGACATTTAAGAAAACTGGATGTATTTGACAACCTGATAATGTTTAATAAAAAACATCTGCATTCTGATAGTTGAAAAAACTGCTAATGAGAGCAGTGAGGGGAAACAGATCTGGAATCATAAAATAATTTTCTCCAGCAGTAGAAGTTCACAATTTAGTAAATATCTCTATAACAATATGGATTAGTTACATAAAATAATACTTTTGTGATGTAGACACTTTATTGTTTGTTATTAATGAATCCCACCTGTCAATATTTTTGCTATATATTTCTATATTTCATGTCAAAGTCATGCCCATTATCCCATCTGCAAACTTCTGATTGCTTTACCATCTGCAGCATGAATTCACAATGAACTGTAAACAACATGATGTTTTACACTACTGAAAGCACTGTGGATGTGGGCAGCAGTTCATAGATCTGACATCAGAGTATTACTCTTTGGCTCCATGAAGTGAAACATATTTTTCTTGATGCAGGCAGGCCCTGATTAAAGTTTGTGAGATTTAACACTGTTATAAGAAAACCTGAAATGTTCAAATCCTCCAGGCTTATCTGGGGAAAGTTGTGCTTTGTTCTGCTGCAGTGTCCCTGTATTACCTCTTAAGTAGAAAAAAAAGCTGCCTGCAGCTCAAACCTCTCCTTCAAAACATTGTAGTAAACATCAATATAAATATTGTATGAGCTGTGTTGTTTAGCCTGAGGACATTCTGTATGAAGCATATAGTAATGTTGAGAAAATTTCAAACAACACAAATTGACTTTTCTCAGCACATTAATTGTTGTAAGGTCTTGTGAGGTTGAGCATTTTTTTTATCAAAATCCTCTGGAACAATCTACTAATTAGAGGTCACAACTAAAATTATCCATGGTAATGGTCTCTATTCATGTAAATTATCTTATTTTCCATTACACCAGATGGTAATTTCACATCCAAGCTGTGTGACTTCTCAGAAGACATTCAAGATCTACTTTCATTTCTAAACAATGATCTTTATATAAATTCTGACAACTATTAGAAAGTTAGTGTAAAACATGGACTTCTTCATAAGGTTTGCTTGCTCTGAAAGCATGCTGAGTCTATCCTGTGGAGCGATAAGAACGTGAGGAACACAGATTAAATGGGCTCAGGGTTCAGCCAGAGGGTACGGCTGTACTCATTGGTCACTGTCAAACCACCAGTCCTCTTTCTCTTTTTGTTTAGCACAATTGGCCTTAGGGATCTTTTTGGCACACAGAATAATTTAGCGACAGTGTGATAAATGTGATGCCACACGATCCTTTCCTCAAATCCTGTATAACTGCCTGACATTCACAGAAACTTACAGGCTGACACACAAGGACACAAAAAGCTTTCTAAATCCAAATAACAATTATAAAAGATAACTCACGGAGTAAGAAAATGTTAAAAAGGACAAATGAAAGCATGTTCATACAACCACATACTGTATTTACTTAAGCTAAAAAAAAGATGAGCCTGCTTTCAGAACTATTTCACACATGATTCATACAATGTAGAACAGAAGGTACTTCTTTAAATTCTGTTTGCTTTGTAGACTTTATCAAATTTTGCCTGCTAAGAATAAGATAAAAAATTAAACACAACATTACAAATGTTGTGTCCCAGCAATTTGGGCATCCCCAAGAAGCAGTGTGTGTTTGGGGTCATGTTTCAGTGTTAACTACTCCAAACATATTGATTTTTCCCTTTAAAGTTAATCCTCCCATAGTTTCATTTCAATACGCTGTTTGTTTAAATGATACATTAATTCATTCATTCATTCATTATCTGTACCGCTTCATCCATTACGGGTCGCAGGATAAGCTGGTGCCTATCCCAGCCTTGTACCAATATATCCTAAAAAAAACATATAAATTAACTATTAAGTATCTCAACATCAAAAATCTAAAGGAAGAAATCAATGATTAGAGGGAAAGTTGAAGAACTCAAAACAGATGTAAGTATTAGAACTATGATCTTTTTTATTTCCAACTTAATATATAATCTAATTTAAAGTAGTTCAAACCCTAATCCTTTTGCAGTTATAGCATGAAAAATGATGTCCTTATGGTCTTATATAACACATCAATCTAAGGGACCAAAAAAGTGATTTTACTGTAATAATTTAAGGAAATTCTTTACTTAAGTGACTTTATTCTTGATCAGTTATCTTATAACTTGTAGAAGAGGCATTCAGATTAAAGTGTTAAGCATTTGAATACCTATTTCACCACTGTTTGCTATCTCTTCCTGCGTGACATCTTTCTTGCAGAACTGTTGCAGATTACATGCATGTGATTTCCACAGAGACAGTGTTGCTGCTGCTGTGTTGCAGCTGTCAGCCCACAGAAACACAGACACGGTGAGAGATATACTGCACCAAACAAAACAGAATAAGCGTGTTCATATTCTTTTGACTTATTGAAATAACATAACCACCACTTTATATAGCCGCAACTTTCTCCCCTAAACAACAAGCCATTGCTCGAATTAAACAAAACAATGCTTATATGTCTTTATATGGTTCAAGTCCTATCTTACAGAGAGAAAATATTTCATAAGCAATGATGAATCAGTTTCCAGAAAATACAAGCTGATATGCAGCATTCCTCAAGGCTCAATGTTAGGTCCAACTCTTTTTAATCTCTACATGCTGCCCCTTGGGGATGTCATCAGTAGACAGTATAAACTTCCATAGTTATGTTGATTATACGCTGCTTTATATTGCCATGTCTCCTAATGACACTTGCCCTAAAACCTTTTTAACTGTTTTAGATATTAAGACATGGATGGCAGCAAACTTCCTTCAGCTCAACCAGGAACGTGTCCAGAGTGCAACAGTTCCTCTCTCAGGCTAATGCAGGTTTTTATTACCTGTATAATAAATTACTGTAATGCTCTATTTTCTGGTCTTCTTAATAAGACAATAAATCCATTACAGCTTTTACAAAGATCATGCTGCTCGTCTACTGATGAAGACCAGAAAGCGAGCTCATATTACCCCTGTTTTAAAATCCCTGCAGTGGCTCCCCGTATGCTTTCAAATTGATTTTAAAATACTTGTATTAGTTTTTAAAGCTCATAAAGGTTTTAGCCTCAAGTATTTATCAGACTTGCTTTTAGCTTACGAACCTCCCAGGGCTCTCAAGTTATTGGGGGCTGACATATGGAGAAGCATCTTTTAGTGTTTATGGTCCTCGCCTGTGAAGCAGCCTTCCAGAAGACCTGAGAGGAGCTGGGAGTGTTGATATATTAAAGAGGGAGTTTAAGATTAATCTTTTAGATAATGTTTTTTATTAATAATTCTTGGATTATAACTGTTCTTTAATTCTATTTTTTTTAAGTTTATTTTATTGTATTTACTGTAATGTGATATTTTTATTCTTATTTTAATTTCAGCTTAACATCTTTTATTTTTCCAGTGTCTGAGCTTCCCTGATGCAGTTAGTGAGGGTTAGGATGGCACTTCTAGACATAATTTCATGTACATGTGTGATCATCTGTATGCGTTTGATCTGGGGGAATAGACCTTTTTATTTTAGTTTGTTCATTATGTTTTTAATTTTGTGTTATATTTTTTTTTAAGTACTTTATAAATAAAGAAAGGTTGACTGATTGACTGATTGATCAATCGATCTGTGGCATATTGAAATATGTCAGAAAATGAAACTATAGCAATGTTTCAGTTAAGTAGACGTGATGTCAACATGGTTGAATCTAATTGGTTGGATTTCTGAAGTGATCATAGGGAGAAGACTATAACAAACTCCAGTGGTGATGGTCCAGCTGTGGAAATCTCAAACATGCTGTGTGGCTTTTTTATGTTATTCTGGCAAGTGCAAAACAAACCCCAACAAGTTTCACAATGTCATGCACAGGTGAAGAAGGCAGCGAGGCTCAGACCATAGCATTTTAGATCAAGCACGCACGCTCACTCTCTGCTTGGCTGATTACTGCCTCGCTTGAACTTCTCTGTTCCATCTGTTTCCACTCGGTTATTCTTGGGCATGTTACTTTAAAAAAAGAAGTAATTATTCTTACCAGTTACTTCTTGCAAAAAGTAATCAAGTTAGTAATAGAGTTACAACATTATGAGAGTAATAAATTAATGAATCGGAAAATTAATTATTCTGTTGCTTTTTAAAAAAAATTGTTTAATGGAACTTTAAATTCAACTGCATGTTCATTTATTTATAATAAAATCGAATATTAGATCTGACTAAGGAATGAAATGAAAATTTAATGGAATAAATTACTTACAGCAAAATCATGAACACTAAACTCAGGCTGCTGGATGTCTCCGTCTCCTCCTTCACGTTATTCGGCTTACAGCCACCATGAAGAAGCTCTTTGTTTCTGGTCTTTTATCTCTGTAAGGAAAAAGTGATGTCTATGGTTCCAGATTAAAACTCTTCCTCTGGTTCCTCTGTTGCTGCGTTTCTTTGTGTGTGTTGCTCTGCACACTGACTTACCCAAGTCAGTCAATCATCATCAATTAGGCTATGTGGTTGTTATGATAAGCCCCCGGTCAGATGAACACGTATTAGTGTGTAGGAGTATAGTGTAACGCTATATGCCGTTTATTTCAAGGCTGTTACTCTTCATCACTTGTTCTTTATCAGTACCAGTCAGGACACTGATTCATTCCAACCTGTTACAGCTGGTCAGATTGTCCTTTTGTACTATCATAGCAGTAATTCAAGAAGTAAAATAAAACAGGTCATTTTTGAAGATGAGGATATTTGAGTTTTCTTAATTATTATTAAAAAAACAACTGAAATGTTGCTGCGTGTAATAATATTTCACATGGCCCATCCACCCTCTGTAGCCTTAGCGATATTTCCTGCCTTCTCCTGTGCTAAAAGAAGCAATACCAGCTATGCTCCTCTGCTGGTTTGAAATGTTCAATTAATAATTTGGATTAAAAACTGATTTAAAAGAACTATTAATTATTATTATGTGTTCTTGAATCCTCTATGAAGTTATTAATGTTCTGTATTACATTTTCTACATAAATAATTGTATCTTGTCTTCATTTTACCATTGATTAAACTTTTAAAATGATCTTGTGACTAGTTTATCAGTCTAGATAATATCTAGGGGGACAGTACCCAGACACACTGTCACACATTGTCTTTCCTTGTCCTCCTAGTTTATCCCCAAGAGCGAGGGTCTGCAACTTTTACTTATAAAAGAACCATTTTTACCATTGTCCCACCAAATAAAAAGTTTAAAGCTGCCAAACATATGTGACTCTGAAAAATAACAATAAAGTGTCATGTCAAAGGAAATGATCAAACCTGTGAACCATCAGAGTTCACATACCTACACTAGAACACTAGAATCTGCTCAGTATCGTTCAACATCACTTGACTCATCATAAATTGTTGAGTCTGAAGGAGCTGAATCAGTTTGCTGAATCAAGATGTTTGTTGTTCTTTTAATGGTCTTTACCTTGACGGCCTTTTTAGAGAGACATGTCTCTAATTTTACTCAGGTCTAAGAATAGATGCTCAAATGTTAGAAGGAATGATTCTTTCATGTATTCTACTTTTGTTGAACGACCTTACTTTGTCCTGAGTTGCAAATAAGCCTTCAGCACGAGTTGAGTCGGGGACTTGATCTAGTTATATAAATTATGTTTGCATTGTTCTGTGTCCTACAGAAACTTTGAATCTTTGTTTTTGTTTATCTTCAGCTTGGAACTTTGGGTTTTCTGAAGATGTCTTTCAATGTATATTTTTTAATGTCGTCATTGGCAATAAACACAAATGAATTACAGTCACACAGAATTACAAGGAGGGGCTGAAGAGCCGAATTCGTCTGAGGAGCCATAGGTTGCAGACCCCTGCCCTATAGTCTTCCTCAGCTCATTTAGTTTGTGTGGTTATTAATCTAAGTACCTTTTCTTCCTGCTGGGGCAGCACACTTTGATACATTAAATTTTTATTCCTCACATACTCTTGCTTCCTGCATATTCATCGTGCTTTTGAGTCCTTCATCTTGACATAGTTGTTTCTGACAAAGAAACTCATGTGAGTGCCCTTCCAGATTTACCGTAATATTTCAGAAATTCTCAAAAAAAAAAAAAAAAGTCTCTCTACTTCCCTCTTGTTAATGTCTACCACAGTTGTTTTGTTGCTCCTTGATGTAGAAATTAACCTCAAGGTTACTACCCAATTAGAACCACAAGCGACATACCTATACCACTACCTTTTGTGACATTATTGTCTGTTCGGGCTAACAGAACTGATTCAGGTTTCTTTTTTGTGGCCTTAAACGCTATCAGATTTTCTATTGAATAGAAACCCAGCTAATTCCCTGTGATGTTTAAGAGGTTAAAAACAGATGTGTCACATTTGGCATAGCCGTAAATTTATTTAAAAAAAATAACAACTAATTTGTTCCTGCTTTTCTTCTTTCTTGCCTTTAAAATATATTAAAATCTGTTCTCAAATATGTTCTCTCACTGTAAATGTCATACAGATTCATAAAGAGATGTAAGCAGGGGCGTTTCCTGGACCTGGGCTGAGACCACACCCTTGTAGAGGAATCTTGGTGAACCAAAGCAGTAAAAAAAAGCTTTTATTTAAGCTTTCTTGAGGATTGTGGTACCTTGTTTAAAGCCAAATACTTGCTTCAATATGTATTTATTTTCAAACTTATGGGCAACTTATGGCGTTGTTCCTTCTCCATTCATTTCCTATGGAAATGTCACTTATTGGGGGAAAATTGGCTCAATTATATAGTTTTAATTATGAAATATGCTACTCAAAGGTTTAAATGCATTAAAATTCTCCTATCTGGATGATTGGATATTATGCCTGCATGCAAATATTTGTGTATATGATAAATTTAGAATGCAAACATTTTCCTGAGTAAATCCATGGAAATGCAGACAGGACAGGCCATTCAATTATATGGTCGCTAAGCATTCAAAGTAAATCAAATTATTAAATAAAATGTGGCTAAATTTATATCAGGTAGCCTCATCTTAATCAATAAACAAAACAAACAAAAAAAATCCTCTAGCACTGCAAGGCAGCACCTGTGTCCAGCTGGACTCACACCAGTCTGAGCAGCATTATCCATGATGTACCCTCTTGTTGTTCTCTCAGATGTAAGTCGCTTTGGAAAAAAGCATCTGCTAAATATCAGTAGTAGTAGTAATAATTATTTTGACAAAATCTACATGAATAACTGCAAACATGAAACACAGTGGTCTTTGCACTCAGTCAGAACTAAAGTAAAACTGTAGATTTAATCAGTAGTACAGCCTAGTTTAGTCTAGTGGTATAGTCCGATTTTTCCTTCCCAGTCTCAAACACCCCTGTCCTGGTGCAACACACACATACAACCACCAGCCTCATTAATACAGAAGGTATACACCCACACAAAGGTGAGGTCATGAAAGGCTGGTTTTATATTCCAAATATTAATGTTGCAACATGAGATGTAAAACGGTCTTTAACAGCTGGACTTTAACCATGACCAGCCAGTAACCTGGAGGTAAATAAAAATATCAGTAAATAACAATAAAGCTGTTCTGAACTAAAGCAGAATCTAGAAAACAAACATTCAACACTAATGGGAAAGCCGTTTTCATCTACTACAACACAAACGCATGCACGCGCACACACACAATTACTGCAGCACCTCCTCCTTAGTGGTTTTGGGAAATTCGGGACCTTTTCCAGCGGGTATACCAGCGAATCACGTAGACTTCACCCCCGGATTTAATGCAAATGAAAGGGGCAAGGCTAACGGTTTAGTGTAGCTAGCTTAACCTTCGAAGTATCAAGTACTGTCACGAATGATCTGCCTAATGTTCATTTAATTTTTAAGACATACAGGGTTTAAAATGTCTGTTTACCTGTTTCGTTTTGTTTTAGCCCAGAGTCTTGCTGCCCATTAGCAGCCACCACAACTGAAGAGTTGTCTCTTTTCTTTAAATAAAAAAACCTTGATGTCCATTTTTGACAGCTGATGATAACTGCTCGAAATAACACCAGGGTTCAGATTAGAGATAAAATGTCGGGCTGTCAGTCAATAAAATACGGAGGATTCCCGCTTCCATAAAATTCCTCTGTGGTTGGTCATATTGTTCTACCTGTGTTGCGTTCACCGAAGCCAGGAAATTACAAAACTACCATTTTCTTTAATGTTATAAGGCGGCTCAGTTTATTTAAACTTATTCCTTCTGGGGTGAAAAAAACATTCGGGCTTGGTGTGAAATGTTCGGGGCTAGAGCCGGGAATGCCCATGCCAGCCGACTAGTTGTAAGTTAAATAAAAAAATACCATTCAGGAAAATATTGACCATGAACAACTTCTAACAAGTTTACATTTGGGGGCTAATTCATTACTAAAAGAAGAATAAACATAACACTCACCCTGTAGAGCGTGTCTGTTTATCTCTGTCAGCCCTCTTATGTACTCAGATCCAGTCCAGAGTATTTCCCAGACTTTTTCCAAATGCATATTGGGATAGACTCCAACCCCAAAGCACCATGAAAAGGATTAGAGCTGTCCTCTCCTGCATGTGTTTGTGGACATGAGAAAGACTGCAAGGTCTAAAAGATCAGAGAGTGCCATCAAATCCAAAGAGTTGCCTCTCTGTCAGGCTCTAACTAGTCCTTTCTCAGCATCCCACTGTGTTATTAGAAACAGTCAGAAAGACAGAGGAAGCAAATTGGAAAGCACCATGACTCAAATTGCCACCCAGAAAATGCATCTCAAACTGAACGTGATCAGATGCGGGGAAGACATTACCATTTCTATTACAATTATTTGCCTCAAGCAGAGCAGTCCATCATACATTTGCCTGGAAAAGATCTTTTCTTTTTGCAGAAAAGTATTAGGAATTAGTCACAGATGTAAGATAAAAAAAAAAGATGGTGCACTTTTATAATGCTTGTAAAATGTGAAATTTTCAAGTTTGCACGCCTGTTTATTTCGTTCGGAGCAGCAAAGAATAGCATTTGAGTTAGGCAGGCAGCAGCAGCAGAACCAACTGTGAATGGGAGGTCCACCTCCGTCTTATGCTTCATTAGCAGTCAGTGTGTAATAGCATGGTTGGACATGTGTTCAGTGCAGATAACAGAGAAGTGGCTGAGACTGTGACAGAGAGAGACGGCCCTAACAGACTGGCCCTGATGTTACACCATCAGCGACATGTCTGCCTGGTTTCTCTCTCTCGTTTTGAGGGTCGGGACCTTTCAAATACCTGCAGGTATGACAGAGACAAAGAAGAAAAAAAAGCCAAGAAAACTCTTCAGGTTGGAAATGATCTGGTTTTATGGCAATTACTAAGCCAGGCTTTGACTAATCGATTTAACAACTCTGTGCTGATCTTCACCTCATTCAGCTCAAAGTGGCTTCTGCAACTGCTGAATTATGCAGACTGCAGTGAAGCATAGCTCTTACTTTATTAACTTTGAATATTTATTTATTAAAGATGTCTTTTGTGCTTCAGATTTTGACAACATGGCCAAAAAAAATAATAATTAAACAAATTTGATCTAAAATATTTATAGTGTGAATCTAAAAAACATTAAGAACAAGTTAATAGAATGAGCCAACATAATTTACAATTTCCATGTTTATTTATTTTTTGTTGGTGCCAGTCAATCCACATAGAATTTGCCACCTATTCTGACACTGGAAAATGATCAGAACATAGAAAATTCAGGTCATCAAGGTAAAAAAAAAAAAAGCTGTTATGAGGAGATCTGCTGTGTTTTGTAACTCTTGGCATGAATTTTGCATTAGAAAATGAATTCAGTGCATGTTATGTTATTGAGATTATGTGTGCCTTGTGTCGGGCTTCTTCTCCTGGATGGTGCATCTCATCCACCTAATGCTAAGCAATGCTCTTTTTAAAATTTAAAAGTTTCATTTTCGGCCCTCTTAATGGGGTGTTGCATTGAGTGTTGTAAAGCTGTTAGATGCTTGCAGATGCTTCTGCAAGTCAGAAGTAGAGCTGTTCAAATCTTGTCAGGGATCATTAACAAAACCCAGCCAGAATGTGCTTTTTTCTGTTGTTTTCTCTGCAATAATTACATTCAAAGTAGTTGTAAATGCTTTTACAAAATAAGATTTAAGCACTTTAGTGTTGATAAATTCTTAAGGTAAATGTTTTAATAAGCCGGTTTAGATGTTTATTTCTTAATGAATTCTGTTTCTCAAAGAGTTTAATTTATGCCTTGCATCTCATGCCAAACAAATAAACACCTTTATGGCCTGCCAAAAAGAGATTGACACCCTTTTTTTTATTTAGCTGCATGATGATGACCCATGAAAGCTACAGCTTGACACAGCCATGAGAATCATCTGTATTGCAGCCCATGTTGCCAGGGTTCCTGGAGAGACAAGCACCTGTTTGTTTTAAAGCATCATTTGGGAAGCAGTTATTTTTATACCATTGCAGCAGCAACAGTAGTCTTGGGAAATTTTCTCAAATTTCAGACTTACATCAACCTGAACTTAAATTTTGGTGGTCAAAGGTCAACTTTACCATGACATCATAATGTTCTGCAGAAAGACATTAATGTGCATAATTCAACAAATGAATAGAAACTATCATGTTTTCACAGGGATATTTCTGTTTTAATGTCATGTTTAGTTTCTGTTTAGTCCATGGTTTAGGTTTTTTGGTTTTGTCATGTGTAGTTCAGTTTTCACTGGTGTTTTCTGTCCCTGGCTCATTAGCTCACCTGGTCTCAATTTGTCCCTGTGTATATATGTCCCTTGGTTTCAGTTGTGGTGGTCAGATCCTTTTGTAACGGAGGGAGGTGGTGAGGACCCAAACGCAGGCAGGGGAGGTAGGAGGCAGGTCGGTGAAAGTAAAGGGTTTATTTTAAAAAACTCAGGACAAGGAACCATACATGACTAGAATTAACCATAACACGACAAGGGAGTCCACATACACAGGCGTTAACAAACATACATGCACACATGCAAGCACATACATACCCATACAAGCATACACAGGGATACACAACGCAAGGATCTGACAACCACAACTGAAACCAAGGGACATAAATACACAGGGACAAATTGAGACCAGGTGAGCTAATGAGCCAGGGACAGAAAACACCATTGAAAACTGAACTACACATGACAAAACCAAAAAACCTAAACCATGGACTAAACAGAAACTAAACATGACAAAAAAACAGAAATAACCCCATGAGAACATGACAGTGAACTGCTGCTTCAGTGGTGGGGAATGTTAAACACAACATGCAATTCTAGTTGTGTTTGTTAGTGATGACATAATTAAATAGTTTTAAAGATATGTTTTTATTATGCAGCAACGAGGACAGTGCCTAATGGAGCCTGTTTAAACCACAGTAACAACACTGTAAAAACATCTTGTATGAATATTTATATGCTGTTATATACCTCTGACTAAATGATTTTACCAATTTAAGTTTAATCAGTGTATATAAAATGTAGTCATCATGTTCTAGGCAATAAAGGTCATTATCAGCTGGGATGGGCCATAAATTAATATATGCACTCCCCTTTTATCCATATAACCATCTATCTATTGTCTATACTATTTTTTTCCAAAGTAATATTGTGGAAGGACTAGACCTATCCCAGCAGCTCCCTCTTATCTGAAACAATAATTAAGGATTAATTAACCATTTAGTGAACTAAAGAGGCTTTTAATTATTTATGAATAGTTTTATAATACTCAAATTTATATGAACCCTTGTTATGAGTCACATTTTGTTCGACCCATTTTGTACAGAGAAGGCACAGAAAATAAGCAGGACATGAGGGTTAAAGTTTTAAAATATATAAAGATAGTAACCCTTAATGCAGTATGACTTCCATCAGTCCCAGTGAAAAGCAATGTATATGATGGTCCATGTGGTTAAGTCCCAGCAGTTTCTAATGTGAACAGTTCCACCAGTTCAGTTCAAATGCTGCTGTAAGGGCAGAGAATGCATGAATTTAGACAACAGCCGGACAATAAGAAGCAGATTGGGGCAGCTGTTGCAACGAAGTGGAACCTTTTACTGGCCAGTTGTGATAAAGACTTAGGGTCATGAGCTGTCGTTAAACAATTAGATTCTGCATGCAAGCAGTCAGCATGGTTTATGTTTAATGACCTCTCTTATGTTTATCAGAGGAAGTATGTCAGACATGTCTCAAAGGAAGGGGATCCTGGGACAAACACGGGAGATTAGAATCGCCTGCAAGCTTGAGAATGCCTGATGGAGGGATTGATCATGGGTGGATCTTGTCTCACACACAGGAAACTAAATTGGTGCATTTATATCACAAACTCTACTATACTTATAATAAATATTTGGTTTTCTGGCATTTTTCTTTTCAAGCTTTTTATTACTCTGTGCTACACAAAAAAATTATTTTTAACATTTTTGAAGATATGTCTTCATATTTAATCAGTCTTAGATATTTTACATATAAGAGCTTTTCTTTTGTGCACCATGTAATAAGAAGACATACAGATATCAATGTGCTATGATGATGCAATGAGTAGCTTCAGAGAAAAGATGTTAGTCTATTTAAGATGGATCAAATCATTGATATGCATCAAGCAGTGAAAACATCTAAAGAGATGCAGAAACTACTAAGACTTGGTCAGGAAATGTAGAAAGCATTATTAAAAACTGGAAAGATAGTGAGGAACCATCATCTTTAATAAAATTTTGTGGTAAAAAAAAAATCCTAAATGATTGTGATTGGCGATCATCTAAATGTTTGATGGAATCAAATCGAAGAACAACAACAGTGTTTTTGTAGCATTTCACACACACAATGTGAAGGGAACTCCCGGGATTAGGACTGAACAGTAGTGTAGCCATAAGAAAACCACTAATCAATGAGGGTAACCATAGAACAAGTCTTCAATTTGCAATGGAGCAATGGTCATGTGGTCTGATGAGTCCAGATTTACATGACATTACAGTAATTTAGCAGCCGCTTTTATCCAAAGCGACTTACAATGGTTCGGCAGTAGCGTTAAGGGTCTTGCCTAAGGACCCAACTGGAAGGTGTTAATGTTCATCCCCTGCGGGATTCGAACCCTGGTTTCCCACATGGGACACTGATGCTCCACCAATTGAGTTTACCAGCCGCTTTTTTAACATTTACCCTGTTGCAGAGTGATGGGCACATCAGGGTAAGAAGAGAGGCAGATGAAGCCATCATGCCTAGTGCCTACTGTACAAGCCTGTGGGGGTAGCCTATGATCTGGGGTTGCTGCAAAGTGTGTTGTCTAGGTTCAGCAACATTATGTGACCAAAGAATTAGGTCAGCTGATGCCTGACTATACTGAATGACCAGATTATTCCACCAATGGATTTTTTCTTTCCTGATAGCACAGCCATTTTTTAAGATAACAATACCAGGATTCATTGGGCTCAAATTGTGAAAGAGCATTGGACATCATGTTCACAGATGGATCACACATGGCCACCACAGAGTCTAGACTTGAACCCCTTTGAGATTCTTTGGGATGTGCTGGAGGAGGCTTTGTCCTGTGGTTGGACTCTCTCATCATCAATACAAGATCTTGGTGAAATATTAATGCAACACTGGATGGAAATAAAGCTTGTGAAATCCCAGAAGCTTATCAAACCAATGAAACAGCACAATCAAAGCTTTTTTTTTGGTAGAAACTTTTTCTTTCTAGGCTATA
>JBAMHW010000020.1:7499097-7524579 GCA_037177495.1 Rhadinocentrus ornatus | reverse complement strand
ATTATTATTATTATTATTATTATTATTATTATTATTATTATTATTATTATTATTATTCTTATTATTATTATTATTATCATTATTATTATTATTATTATTATTATTAGTAGTAGTAGTAGTAGTAGTAATAATTTATCTGACTTTATAAATGTTTTATTGTTGTTTATCTTTGTTTCTGATAACTTTTAAGCACTATGGTTGTTTTTTTTGTTTGTTTGTTGTTTTTTTAGAAAAAGCCTAACCTGTACAAGCAGCAGTACACAAATACAACTCATGTTACACTTTCCAAATCATTCTCAAGTCGTCCCTTTGACAAGCCACAAAATTCTCATTAGGAGGTAGGAGTGGGGGTACTGGATGGTGTGTTATGAGCAGCACTTTTAGTCATTAATGGGTTCATAACACCTTTTTAAGATGAACATATTACAGCTCTTTTTGCCTTTGTTGACACAATTTTTCTGATTGTCTTTATGACATATAAATAGGAAAATATATCTTTTCTCTACCTGCTTACATATACTGGTAGGAAAATGATTATGGTTTGAGCTAAAATTAATTTTGTTTACATTACGACAGTCTCCTTCATTTACACCATTTTGACACTTAACATGCATCTGCTCTTATCACCACTAGATGTTGTTTATTCTACTAACACAATTATTTGTACACATATATTTTTTTATTAACATTATTTATTTTTTTTACACAAAAAATGGCATCATGAGTGTTAAGATTATTTTGGGGATGTTTAGGCAACACATATACATAACCTCAAAACAATGTTGTAATACACGTTAAATTTTTGTTATCTGCATGATTTATCCCCAGGTTTCGTAACTTAACTTGATTTATACTACTTTTATAAAACAACGTACCAACGCTTTGCATCATTTAGACTATAAAGCAGATTTGGGCAGCATGAATTGTGGGAAATATGCTATATAAATAAATTTGATCTTTGACCATTTGCTAAAAGAAAAATAAAAGTGTCCATGAGAAAAATTTTAAATCATCTTCATAAAACCTGTATTGTATCTGCACCATAAGCTCTAGCACACAGACAGGAACTGTAACTCCAAATTAAAAAGATTAGCTGTCTTGTATTTATGTAAAACAATTAACTGGTAGACACAGCACTCAGCACAACCAACCTGTCTTGGCACATGATGCTCCTGGCCTTGTAGTAGCCTGGAGAGTCGTGCAGAAAAGGTCATTCTGGCTGGGTCTCAGATAATGCCTACTGTCACTCTGAAATGGAAATGTCCATGTACAATGGGACAATTAATGTGACAGTTGTTAACCAGCCAAGTACATATCATGTGCAAAACCTTTCAACAGCACCTCTCCTTTTAATCTTCATTCTTCTGTTTCCTTATTTTATTGTGTATCAGATATGATGGGGCTATGACACTGTTTACCTATATTTTTGAAGCCAATTATTTGGAATTACGTGAGCTATTGTTTCCAGCTCCTTGATGCTGGCTATGAGGAATTATTTCAACACAAAGGCAGACATATTCCTGGGGAGTTAGTTTTCACTAAACTTGAATTTAAAATGTTCTTTGTATGACATCACTGCAGCATGCTGTCAGAAAATAGCTAGCATCTGTTTGTTTGCACTGAATGTTTGACTGTCAGAGTCTAAACCATAGACCTGCCAAATTAAAACCTTGTTTACTTTTCCTACCAAGATGTCAAAAAGTATTTCAAGTGGCAAGAAAACATAATTACAATGAACACAAAACATTTGATAGCATGATAGAAAGCTTTGCTTTACTTCAGAATTAAATATCTGTTCACTATTATATAGATATTTAAATATTCTGATTGTTTAACTTCATGACCTTTATAGGAAGGAAGCAAATGTGCAAAGAGTAAATTATCCATATGGAGTCTGTCTTGGGCAGCGACGTGCGATCAGGAGTGGCAGGTGAGGCAGTACCTCACCTGTCATGATAAAAAAGAAAAAAGTACATAAAATATATGTTAATATTTTCCACTGATCTGTGTTAAAAATGCATTTTCAGTATGACTCTACACGTTTTTGACATTTTGTTAAGTATAAATCACCAAATTTGAGTATTTCCTGATCAAATACAGGGCAGAAACCCTGATTCTGACATAAACCCGGACCCTGACTGTGTGATCCAATACATGACACATGCCTGTTTCTGTTCCTCAGCATATCGCCAATATGAACTACAAAGAAATATTGTTATACACAATGAATCTCTACAGTTTGTGTAATGTCTTTAACATTTTTGTGAGAGAATTATTCCTGTTATTCGGACAATAAAGTGCAGAGAAAAGTCAGCAGGTGAAGCAGGCAGTACTCTGCCTCACCTCAAAGGGGGCACACTAACACGCCAACACTGTGTGTGAGTGTAATTGAAAGAGGAATGCTGAAGTCATATGAAGTATTACCAGTTGTTGCATGCTATTGGATGAATAGTAAAATAAGATGCTCTTTTCAGTTCTGACAATTGTAAATCTGACTCCAGAGGAGTCAGTGCCTCACCAGCCATGAACCTCACCCCATGTCACTGTCACTAGTAAAAGAGCCTTGTGGTTGACATAGAGAATATTAATCAGCGATTTGCACCAAAAAAATAAAAATAAATAAATTGTGTAAAAAAGAGTAATCTGCTATTTTTTTAGGATCACTTGCATGAATTACAAACCAAAAAATGAACTAACAGAGAAGTTTGCTTAGATTTTTGAATGTCCATGCCTTACGTGCAGCATGTAGTCATGATGTTTTAAATAAGTGAGATATACACCGTCAATGTAACAGAGAAAAATAATAACATAAAAAAAAAATCATGATCAAATGACTGCCTCCTCGTGGTTATGTTTTACACAACTATAATATAATGTGAAAGTTCACATTGTGTTGCACATGCAACATTAGTTTTGCAATTTAATGATCTATTATGCTGCTTTCTAAAACAAGCATTCTAATACTGGATCTTTATATCTCTAACTTATCCAAAGAAAACCTCAGAAAAGTGCTGTTGATTCCAAGAACTGCTACAATTTTTAAAGCATCCTGGTGCTGAAAGCTGAACAATAACAGATGTCACATATTCACTATGGGTTGCTTCTCTCAGCTGTCAGTCCACCTCTTTTTAGTTTACAAGTGCAGCTCACTTAGCTAATGAATGTTGCGGAAGTCCATCTATACATTTTTCATATCCAAATATTCCGATGTAGGGTTGTGAGGGGGCTGGAGCCTTTCCTAGTATATACTGGATGAGAGGTGTGAGGTTGTAAGTCTATTGTTGAAGTTCTTTCCCATGTTATTTTGAATAATTGGGTGTAAAGGACAACGATAACTACAGTCAAATATATAATGTGCCTGCTAAATGATAAGTTTCCATCATCAGCAAAAAAAAACACACAAAAAAAACATTGCTGTTTATGTGGTAAAGGAGATACCACCATTAATCTTTCCTTAGTATTGCCAATAAAATCTCTATGACTTGTGAAGCTGTCTTATGTCTTTAGCAGTCACATCCTTGAGCTCATGTTTATTTGTATTCTTAATTTTTAAAGAGATGCTTCAAAAAGGACAATCCGATTATTATCCTGCAGACTTTCTGATTGTACACAATTAAAGATGCACTACATAACTTCCTGACTTTAAAGCTGCATTCTGGACTTGTTTGACACCACAGTGATGTGTGGTATGTGCTATCGCTGCCCAACTATGCAACGTTTTCTTTCGGGACACCAAGTGATGCTGCAGCTGAGTTTTGCTTTACGCACCATGTCACACAAAACGAATGTAAACCGGCCATTTTGAACGCACAACATGGCTGATTCAGCAAAAGAAATTAAAGCATATTTTATCGGAGGAGGAAAGGAAAAGATAGAGAGAAAGGGACAGAGCTGGAGACAGCTCACAGTAAAAGTTACAAGCTGGATGCTAAAGTTGTCGTCGATAGGACGCAAGTCACTGAGAAAATCTGCAAAAGTTCTTTAGTGTGTCTTTAAACAGACTATGTAATGAGACACAGCAGCTAGTACCTTTTATAGGCACATGTTAGCTGACTTTATAACCAAACTGCTCGACAAATTGGAAATGTGTGTTTACATCCGGCATTGAAAAAATACTCCAAAAAGCTAATTTTCTCACTAAATGGAATAATGTAACTAATTGCTTTTTTTAAAATTTATTCTGTTGTCTAATTACCTTGTTTTAAAAGTAACTGTTGTATTTACAAATTTGTTCAAAAGAGTCTGCACTAAAACATCCTAATCAAGGCAAAATAAAGAAAATATGTGAAAAATGCCAACGGAGAGCTGTTTCCCTGTACACAATCAGAAATGACTAAAAGAGAATTTGTTCGAGTGTGCACATGAGTGTATCCCTGCAAGCAATCTCAACTCAACTAAATTTAAAACTATTTGTGTTGAATTTTTACCATACCATCATCTATTTAATCTTTTACAGCTGTGAAATGGCATGTAAACTGTGCCTTTAGTAGTGTGGTTCTACACACAATGTCATGTCATTGAGATAAACAATGTTGGGGACCAACAATATTGACATGCCTCTGGGAAAAATAGAAATTTTTGCTGCTTAATTAAGCTGGTACATTAGGAGGATGTTGGGTGGAGGATGTGAGAAGTGTGAGGCAGGTCACATGTGTGTACAATGGTGGTGCAGCTCCATTTGACAGCCTGAATGAGGTCACAGAGCTGCTTCATGACATCTTTTAATTTAACATATGGAGGGAGGGTTAGGGGCAAAAGCATATATGAACATTTAGTTGTTGTTTTTTTTCTTTTTTCTTCCTTTTATAAATATTGGTTTAAATATTGAAACTCTTAAAAGGTAATAGTCTCTTTTCTTAAGTCATGTATTTGAGGAAAAAGAATAAAAATAGCATCTTTTTGAATTGCAGATCTCAAAAAAATTATCCTTCTCTTGCCTACAGAATAGCTCCTGCAACTTCACTGATGCAAAAAATGTCTAATTTCCTTTACACAGTTGGCAGTAAAAAATGGAGAAAATTATATATATTTATTCCAGCAAAGGCTAATTTATAATATGTATCATTATCATTACTACGCTTTTACTAATGTCTCCTTTTAGCCAAAAGCCGGTAGCTACTGAGCCAGGATACTCTTGGCTATAGATGATGGTGTGCTATAACTATCAATTAATTTTTTCAGACATTAGTGGCTTTTAATTCAATAGTAACGAGATAGGAAAATGGGATTACATGAAACTAAGACAGTTCAAGCCTGGACATGAACCTTGGCTGAAGACATTGAGGGTATCCATACCCACCCTAACTTTGTGGGTCATTTAAAGCCAGCAAGTTTGTTCAGGCTGAAGGGTTAGCCACAGGCTACTTTCTATTCAACCTTGTGTTCAGTCCATCACAATATTTCATGCTATATGCTATGCCATGGAGCAACCACCTCTCATCCCATTGTCCTAATGAGCTGCATTTTTCATGGGAATAAAAGCGATCCAACATAAAGAGTTACACAGCCCTACATATTTCACTGTGCTTCTTTTTTTAAAGTACAAAGTACTTATTTTTTGCCACATACTAATCACAATCCAATTAAATTTCATCCAGCTCAGAGAAAGCACATAGTCCTTGTCTGAGTGGTCTACAGAGGAGAAGATTTTGTTTCATCAGTGCCCCTTTCCTCACTGCATGTTAACTTGGTGGTACAAACTGTGCCCAAGACTGCCAGCCATGAATGATGGCGGCCTTGATTCTTTAACGTATAATTTTTGTAACTGCAAAACTCAACATTAACAAAAGCACAACCAAGGTAAAAAAGACATCAAAAAGCAAACACACTGAAAGATTTACTGCATATATAAAAGGAAGAAATACAACAGATTTGAGGTTTTTTTATTTGTCGTGTTTTTTTTTTCTGTTTTTTTTCATGAAATATGTTCTCTAGGTTGTTGCTGTTTCCTGCTTTTGTCTTTTTAAATGTGTTTGGTTTGTTTTCTTTCTGTTGATTTGTTTATTTATTTAAACTAATGGTTTTGTTTCTCAACATGCTGTACTACTTGCAAGAAAGTTTTTCCGGACATTGTTTCCTAAGATTATCTTTACTTTGATGTCATTGTGTTGTTGTGTTGTTTTAGTTTACTAGTTGATCTGTAGGTAATATTGTAATATTGCACATGATATGACAATGTTAATCCTTAAAGATTTAGTTGAGGTTTATTTTTGTTATGGTCCATAGTCACCTTGGTAACAGTAAGCCATATTTGATGCAACAGCAAACTTCTTGACCAGTACACCACTAGTTAAATAGTGGAAGAGATTTTTTTTAATGGTCCAGTCAAACAAACACATTTCACAAGTTCCATTGCTGAGGAGTCGAAGGTGTCAGCTGTAAGTTATTTACTCTCCTCTAAATGATTTTCCATGTTTCAGTTTTAACTTATACATGAAAAAATAATTCAAATGTCAAACTCAATAGTAATCACTGTAATCATACCTTGAGTTTACGAGTTGAATGTGCTGAATGATTTTAAGGTGAAGCAGTGAGGGTAGGAACAGTGATTTGATAAAGTTCGGACATGGCTGCAGGAGAGTAAACTGTAAATTGTGTGAGGCTTAAACCAATGAGAAAGCAATTGGGGGCCTGTAAGTGCTGGATAACATCCACATTTTGTTTCTTTTGAATCTCCTGTGTTTGTAAAGACCATTAAATGCTGTGCTGGAATGAAACGATTAAAAATACTATAGATAAGACTAATTACTGGATGTAAAATATGCATGGCCTTTGCAAAAGAAAAGAAGGCCATCATTTATGGGGAATTTTCCAAGTGGCTTAAAGAAGGAAGAAGAAGAAAGCAAAAGCCATGTATCTCCAATTGAACTGAACAAACCGTATATAGTTGGCATTAATACACAAATTTCAGAGGCTTCTAAAGGCATGTGCAGATGTTCAAACTCTGCAGACTGTTACTGTTATATCAGAATCATGCATTTGGTTCCAGTAGTCTGACAGGAGCTAGCCACTTTGTACAGAATGAAATCAGTGACAGGGATAAATGAAAATAAAGGCATAACAATAGCACACCAGGATGCATTTAATTGAGTCCGACACGTAAAGTGCAATGGATGACATATTACCAGCTGACCCAGCCTACTCAAGTACATTTTCAAGCTCAAATATATGCATATCGGTAAAAATAAAAAGCCTTTCCAGCAATAATTTTACCTACCCCTATTTCATTATTGTTATTAGAAACATACACAGTGCAAAAAAAAAAAAAAAAAAAACCTTTCCAATATATGTTTTCATTTTTGAATTATTTGACATAATCTTAGTGCTCATCCTTTGGATTTGGAAATGTAACCCATTTATTGTAATGAGCATTAAATCCCCTTACATTCGTTTGTGCACACACCATTTATTTTAGATTAATATTTCCTGCTCAGTTCCTGCAGATTCCTTGACAAAATAGTGATTAAAGAATACAAATAACCAAATTTTTTAAATAAAAGTAATTATTACAGGTCTTTTTTATCCTAGGAAATTGTACATTACCAGCACAAACTGAAATGACCTCAGCTGTGTGGATGGATAAGCAGCTTATAAATGTGTTGGAAAAAATCCCATCCAAACAAAATAGATTTCAAACAAAATAGATTTCAAACAAAATTCATAGAAGTGGGGGAAAATGTGATGTCTTAATTTTCAACTTGAAATGTTTCCATCATAACAGAGCAAATAGTAGATATTGGTCTTAAATAGTTTCCTTTCACAGGGGGTGACTGTATGACTATAGTTCAGTGAAAATTAAAACTTTCTTTTCGCTGTTGCTTCATGTTGCACACGTCCTATAAATAATGTACTGATAAATATTGATTCATAGACCTCATGAGGTACCACAAAGCCCAAAAGCCCCAATGTTTTGAGCGTTGCTTCTCATTGAATGTTTATGGCCAGAGGCAATGCTTGGTCCTTGTACTGTGCTCTCCTATTCATGATTTCATTCTAGGTAATGAATTATGGCTTTTTTGTTTTAGTCTCATATCTTATCTAATTTGTTGGGCTACCACAGAGAGACAAACTGAGTTAGATAAGGACTGGACTACATGGAGGATGTGTGTTTTTGTTGTGTTGCAACCTGCGCTAAGCCTGCTGATCATCCATAGGCAGCACCACTGTGTCCAAAAGATTGACATGATTGATACGCCTTTGTTTAGATATTCATGAAGGTCTTTAACCTTGTAAGTCTCTTTTTTGATACACCAGCATGGCTGATAACAACACTGATCAGTCCGCAGTGAACATTACAGCATCGCTAGCGTTTTTGTTCATATGTATAAATCATGTCAAATGAGATTTATATTATTTATGTATGTGTATTTTTCCTCATTTTCTTCTTCACTTCTGTTCCTCCCACATGGTAAAACCCACATCTAGTTATTAACTATCCAGTGCTTAAATCAAACCTTTTTTTCCAACAACCTCTCGAAGATTGAGCAAAGTCATGTGGACCCTCAGGTATCAATAAGGTGCGAAATATCCTGCCGAGCCACATGCTGACCGCCACATTTAGTTTATAGGCACAACTGCCAATGTGCTGTGACACCGCTGACATATAACAGCAAATGAGATTGAACAAGCAGTGTGCTTGACATGCCGCAGAGCGACTTAAAAGGCTCTGAAAGCTAAATGATAGAGGAGGTAAACATGCTCAGTAATGAAGGTGCTGGAGTTTGCTTCAAGAAAAGTTTAATTATTCTTCTTGGATGTCCAACGTACTGTATTCTTCAGCATCGGCAGAGCCTTTTACATGCTGCCTCCCAAAGGCTTTTGTGTGATTTGAAAAGTAAATTAAATTAGACAGTGCTTAAGGTGAAAGCAGTGCACCAACCACAGTTATGATGAATGAAAGGTGACAGTTGTCTGCTACACTATGTGCTACATTAACTTACTTTGAAATTTGTCTGACAACTGCAGTCAGACACTAATGCATCAATAACATATTATTACTTTCCTGTCTGGTCCACTCAAAAATAGCCAACAGTTCTCAGGTGTATTTGTTTAACATATGAAGGTGGCGATAGAGGCATGGTGGGTATTTAAAGAAAGTAGCTGCTATGAAACCAAATTACCTAAACACACAATCCTGCAGCCATCTCTTTGGCACTTTAGATCAAGAAACCAAATAGAATAAAAAATAAATAAATAAATGATCCATGAAATATTGCTCTTAATTTGATGGTTTATTTGTAAATGACGGTAGACCACCACTACAGCTTGAAAACAAACCAATTTCAGCACGAAAAGCCCTTAAGCTGGATTTATAGTCAGCCTGTATCTGCGTATGCTTGGTTACGGTGTCACTACTGTAAGCTCCACGTAGGTCCATGGTGGCATGCACCTCTTTCATACCTGACATGCACACCTGCTTGCAGCGCAGTTATGCAGAAGTACTCCCTTGTCATTGGTCGGCTTGTGCTTAGGTGCTTCTGGATATCTTAAGCTTTTTGCTAAATTTGTGTGGCTGTCGTGGAAGAGAAACTGCAACAATCGGAAATACACATTTCACCTGCATCAGCTGTGCCGACCCTACCGTCACACAAATATAAATCTAGCTTTGTGCTTACTTAGATCACACTAATTTATATATTATATTAGAATAATGAGATAAAGTATTTTCTTTAAAGATTGGTAATACAAGAAGACAAGGAAAAAGTCTCTGAAATTAAAGACATCATCAGTGCTCACACTCATTCTCCTGTTTTCAGATCTATTTTTATTTTACAGTTAGTACTGGATGAAACAAGATATTGTGTCATGGAAAGGATTATCCAGTGTTTCCTATATGCCAAAGGAGATAATAGGAGATGCAGTGAAACTCCTTTTCTTGCCATTTAGAGAATTCAGCAAGCTCTTAGCACGCCTGCCGCTCGAATATTTCCAGGTCATTTCACAGAGTTAAAAACATTCCTAAGCAAAGTAGACTATTCCAAAAGGCCTGTAGCTTCAGCAGCAAGGGCAGAGATGAGATATACAAAGAATATAGCTGTATCCACAAACACTATAAAAAATAACTTTATTGTAGCCCTTTTAAAATATACAGGAGGCAGTTAATAGTTAATTTATAATATATAATTTTGTATCTGAAACTTCAGGTGATAAAATAAAAAGTCATAGGAGGGTAGGTAACATCAAGGAAACAATAGAGAGTAGTTTGCGTCATGGTCGCCGCTGCAGGATCCTGCGTTTCCTTATCAAGCTCATCTGCTCCACCTGGGCCTCCTTGATTACACATCATTCCCACCTGCCCGCTCTCCTACTTGAACCCTCTGTTGTCTCTGCTTCCCTGCCAGATGGTCAGCATTGTTCTCCTTGGTGATAGCCAGCGTTTTCTCATGTCTCTAGATTCCTGTGAACGACCCTTTTTTGCCCCTCGGATTCGATGTGCCTGATTCCACTTCAGACTTTTCCTGCCCATTGCCTGTCTGGACATCGACGTCTTTGGATTGTGGATCCCCACTGTTTATGTCTGGGGTTTTTTCAGGAGTTTGTCTTCCACTGCAGCCCAGGAACCTGCCGCCAGTCTCTGTTGGACTGCATCCGGATTCTTCCCTGCATTCCCCTGCTTTCAATAAACCATTCCTTGTTTTAATCCCCATCACTGTATGTGTGTGCGGCTGAATTTCCAGGTACTCCATGATAACTCATCACAAGCTTCTATCTTAAAGTCCCCTGAAAACTAAAGGATTCTTGGAAAACTTAAAAGCATCCAATATTTCATTTTATTTCTCAGCCTCTAAAGAAATTAACATGGAATTAATTTCTTGTGTTTTGCCTTAATTTTTATCACTACTTAATCAATAAAAACTGATTTTTGTGTGTCTTGAATATATAGGTCAAAGCATGAATTTATAATGTTTTGCTATTCAAATTCTTCACCAGTCTACATCGTGGCCATTGTGATGAATGTTGTATCAGCACATTATCCAACGCTATTGTAGTCCATTCCCTGCTGTGGACTATCCTGGTGCAGTAACTTCTTGGTTATCAGGCACTGTGAAGATGCAAAACAGAAACTGTTTGAAATGACCTGATGACCAAACTCAATGTTATATTGTATAATTTGGCTGTAGTTTTACAGCATTGGACATAAAATAGTTTTTTTTTTCAGCTTGGCTACAGTTGCATATTCTTGAGACTAAGATTTCAAACAAATCATTTACTATTCAATAGAAAAGCATGTATAGCCATGCAAAGATGTTTGGATGTTTTCTGTGGAATGTTCTGTGCTATTATATAATACACTCAAACTACTCTTCAATACAAAGACACCAAGTATACAAGACATTTTCTAACACAAAGCTCTCAGTGTTCAAACATGTTTGATTTTGTCACTTTACACTTTATAAAAATCCTGTAGCTATTTCAACATTCTCTTAGTGGCAAGCAGGGGATAATGAATAAAACAACTCTTTGGGACACTGTGTACTATCGGGCTCTTTGTTGTTCCTTTATTTCCATAGTTTCCGTGCTATGCCTCTGTGACGGTGCTGCTGTTGATGAACAGTTTTTAGCCAACCTTTGCTTGCCTTTGACATTGTGCATTTCCTCCAATTCAGCACTAATAATAGCAGCAGGTAATGTCGTGTTTTAAGGTTTTAAACTTCTCAGCTTTGTTGCATAGCTAAGATTGGGTGATATTACATGTGTAACTGTGCCTCTGCTCCATACTACACACCAACTGGATATTGTGTTAATTGTTAAAGTTTTAACTGCTCATAACGTCGTTTTACCCCAGTTCTCTTGAATGACTTTTGTTCAATCCTTCAAAATTTAAATGTTTATTATGTCACAGAACCAACATACAATAAATGGAGTGCAGCTATAGCTAATGATAGTTCTAAATTGGAGGAAAACTTTCAGCACCATGGACAAGGCTAGTGACATTCCGTTACAGCACTGTGGACAAGAGTGATTTAAAGGCAGCATATTTCCACAACCACCGACAGAGTTGGCGTGATATATGCGGTGCCGTTGTCCTGAATGTTCTGCGCCTATACTTTCAGCTATATAGACAGATTTGAATGCTATTAGATCATATGCACTTTTGTTTACATGTGCAAACCACACACGCGCCGATCAAACCCCGCCGTGAAAAGTCTACACCCCCACACGCCTGAATGAGAGAAAATCAACGAGGTTCATGCACAAATCTGCGTGAATGAACTGACAGTATGTCGAGATTCAGCTGTGAAGCTGACACCGAGTCAGCGCTGCATCTTTAAAAAGAAAGAAAGAAAGAACTAGAAAAAGAAAAAGCATCAGAAAAAACACACTAGTAGCGCAGTCATAACTGGGATGATAAGGACTACCTCTTTTTTACTTTTGGAGAGAGCAAAGCTGTTAGGAGAGCATTCAGCTTCAGCTGTTCAACACTGGACTCTCATTGCTGGAAGTCGACGCTGAATCAGTCACATGACAGAACTGGAGGCAGAGAGCTAGAGAAAAGGCACAGCATTTCGGCTCGCACCGCCATACTGTATTTTGAGCCATTTCACATTTTTATTGCAACATTTTACTCCCACTCGGTGAGTACATTTCCAATGGCTTTTTTTTGTAAGCATTTTTTGTCTTTTTAATTGCCCTCCCTTTTTTTTATTTTTCCTCCTTTTGCTGGTGTTTGAATTGAGCATTGACATGGTGGTTTTCAGCGTTTTTCCACATCCAGGCTTCAAGTTTTTAGCATGCAGTTATTCTGATCGAGAGTGCCAAGCGGGTTCGTTATCGGTCTTGAGAAAGCTTTTACTTGCTTGCAGTTTTGTTACGAGGATGAGAAGCCAAGCAGGTTTTGTCTGTACTGAGATTTTTCAAACATTTATTAGTGGGTTTTGAAACATTTTTAATTTTTGTTTCTGTCGACTTTTGCTGTTGCTATGCTTTGGTTTGCATTTTGCGGTGTTGCTTGTTGCCCTCGAGTTTTGTGATTTTGACGTCTCGGTGAATTTCACCGATCAAACCCCTTTGGTTTTACTTTGTTCCGTTTTTTCTTTATGAAAGGGATTCATTTTTAAAGACCAATGACATTTTAACGTGTCACTTTTCTTGCAGCAGAGCTCGCAGGTTTGTGGTTCTTTGTGTTTCTTTCTTTTTCCGATTTCGTTATACTTTTGCTGGTGGCAGTGTCAAGTAATTTTTTGGATGTTATCTTTTTTTCTTTTTCTTTTTTCTTTTTTTTTCTTTTTTACTAGATGATTCTGGGTGGACGAGGGAAGTTTTGATTCTTGGGAGAGTTCAATGAGATTTTGTTTTCTGAGTCAACGAGGATGAACAGACATTTTCCCTCTTGCAGGTATATAACATGCTGTATTTACAATAAAGAATAAGGTGACGGAAATATGCACCTGCGGCTGCCGTGTTATTTTGTAAGGCTGGCCAAATTGTTTATTAGAGCAGGTTTTCTTAATCAATGTTACCTCAAGGTTACCTGTTGTGATCAATCTGTGCGTAACACTTCAGAAAAACAAAGTGTTGTGCTCATCAGTTGAAGAAGATTGGAAACCACATACAGTTTAAGTCTATGAGCTTGAGATCAATGATCTTCAAGCCTTGCAAGCAGAAGAATGAATGTAAGTAGCTGCATTCAGGTCCCTGGAAAGGATGCACCCAAGTCTGCAATAACCTCCTACTAATAAAATTATGTATCAATATATCAATCAGGAGGGGCTGAAAATAACTTGAAGCAGCAGGCGGTTGCGAGCACAAGTAAGCAACATTTTGCATTACATGTGCAGTGTGTCATGCTTCTTGCCACAGTTAAGTGACTTCCTTCTGGAAAACTGGAGAAACAAATCGTTTTTTTGTTTGTTTTATTTATTATTTTACTTTGTCCTAGATACAAAAATACTTTTGGATTTGTCAAATCTGATTGTGCAGAAAATGAATGGAGCTACTGACAGGAATAAAAGAGGACTTAATCCCTTACGAAGGCAGGTTTAACTTCCGATTATTGGTGTGCTGTGGGGGAAAAAAGGCAAAAAACCTTTAAATAGATGTCCTGCAGTCTCATAAAATTTCACACAACCTACTATAGGCCTAATTTGCTGTCTTTGCGAGTAGCTTTATGGGCAACATATAACTACTCCAAAACTACCTGGGGAAAAGTAAGTCTCTCCCTCTTGGCTCTAGCTTTGATATTAACCATCCCTTGAAAAAAAGAAAAGAAAAGCTTGTGAAACATATGCCATCAATTAGCTCCCCCTAGATCCACACTGCATGTATTCAGCCTAACAGAGCAGAACGCAGGTTTGGTCTGTAGAGTATTGTAGGCCCATAAAACATACATGAGTGGACCATTAAGTCTGAGTATAGACCGTTAAGTTTCAGTGTCATTAAACAGGCCGCCACAGCAGATCAGAATCAGGTCATTTTTAATGTGGTAAAATCGACTATTGATAAATACTGGATGCAGCAGTGGGTAAACTTACATTTTTAATAAGGCCGGCTGATTAGAGCAATTAAGAGGAAACATTTTATCATGCTCTGAAAGGCTGTTATTGTGTATTGATTTGATTGCTGCCTGTTAAATCTATGCAGACCATAAAGCAGATGTAGATAAAGAGACAGAAAGCTTTTAATGCATTTCAATTTGTGAGACTATTTTGAAACAGTGTGTCAGTGTTTGTTTATGTGGCAGAGTACAAGTATGAATTTGCATCAAAGCTTGTTTGTTATTACAAATAAGGTGTTGCTATTTTTTCCCCATCTAAATACTTACTGAACCATCAGACTTTAATTAAGACCTAATCTTAAAAAAATCCAAGCAAAAGTATTAACAGACGAATTCAATCATTGTAGTTTTTTTTTTTTTTTGCAATACACTAGTAGATAAAATAATGATATTATTTCTGAGGTATTTAGTTTAGGGTAGACACTATTCCAGTGTCGAAATGATATTTTTACCAACTTCTTCAAGGCAACACACTTTCCCCATGATTATCTCTGCAGAATGATGCAAAAATAATCTAAATTTAATCAAATCAAAGCTCTTGCGGCACAACACCTTCTTAGCTTTGTGCGAAGTATCCCTTCATGACAAACACTCAGTACACATCGACTTTATTCCTTTTAAATCAATCCATCTGTTAGCTTTCAGACCTCATCTCACTGCATCGCGATACATTGACACGTCTTCACCCTTCTAGCTGAGAGGCATTTCTGCCATGCCGCCACTGTATGAGCTCCTGGACATCTCACCTGCTAAGCATTATGATAGCTTCCATTACATCCTGCAGTGCTGTGTCTCCCCTCCAGGCAGGGTTTTCTGTTATCTGGGCCAAGCCAGAACTGCACTGGAGAGTTACAGAGAGGTGTGATAGCTCATGTGTGCCTACACCTATACCAGAATGAATAAAACATCACACAGGATGCCAGCTGTACGCACCAAGCATGGGCTTAGCGATGGGAGGTGTCTAACTGTGCGCCCACTTGTTGGTGTTGCAGTTGCAGTGTACACAATTTGCACAAATGAGAATAGTATTAAAAAGCTATGCATTGGATCTTACATAGAAATAGATTATCATGGAACAACCACAAGCACATACACATATATGGATTCTATGATATCATTTGTATATAGTCTTAACTTTGCAATCAAAATAATAAGTATGAAATCTAAAGGACAGTTTAAATAATATTTTTTTCTTTATATTTGAGTTACTGTTCCTGAGGAGATTTGAGCTTGTGTGTTTCTCCCTTAAGTTGTTGGAAAAGGCCCCTAAACAAGTTTTAAGAAGCATCGGTGCAGCTTCATTTAGTTTTTAACAGCTTCTTTTCATACATGTACACATGTAGTTGAAGGCTTCAGTGTTGATGTCTTCTTTTTATAACCTGACAGCAGTTTAATCAATTTCAGCAGCAAAGATTTTCCTCAAATTTGTTCAGCAAAGTTCTCAGTTGCAAGGTTTTTAGTTGGAGTTCAATGATTTCCAACCTCACATTAATTTCTTCATCCATATGCAATGTAATTATTCTAGAAAAGGTGTATGAGGTGACGTAAACTGCACCTGTGATTTCTATCTATTATTAGCATTATGTGCGCTTATATCTGCAAATTGCACGGTTCTTGTCTTTTAAGGACACTACTAACCGTGGAAAGCTAATTGAAATCTTTTTAAGCCTAAAAAAAAAACGTGTACTATACAGTAAGGCAACCTTTATGTTGTCTGACAGATGAGATGTTTGGATTAAAAAGATCTCCCAGCTGCTTTTCAAATTTCAGATTTTACAAACACTTTGTGAATAATACTTCTCAGGAATTTGTCAACATTTATATTGTAGGCTGAACAATGCTGATTCTCCATACTTCCATTTGTGAGATACATTGAACAAACACAGAGGGAGTCTGAATACAATAGTTTTGCCTTAAATCCCCTGTTACCTTCGGTTAATGATGATTAAGAGATGTAGTAATTCAACTTTACAGTATGATCAGGATGGAGGAAGTAGACTTAAACACATAGTAGTTTCTGTCTTACAGTTTCTAGTCTCAGTGATTGAACTTAGGTGATCGGAACAAAATAATCTGGAAATTACTTTAAAAGAAAACTGAATATTACAGCTTCAATGATGGTGCGCTATATTGCAGGTTGTGTTTGTTTCGGTCTTTGTTACTAATAAACAGGATGTCTTGGAATCAAACTAAAAAAGAGGCTTCAGATTATATTTAAGATCTCCCAGTGAGATATCGTCTTCTGCTTCCTGCCTTAAAGACGTACACAGCAAGCCTCATTCATCCGAAATGAGTGTTGAGCACCTTACTGTTCTTTTCTAAGCTGTTAATTTGATAAGTGAGTAGATCCCACACTTCATATTTTCGGGCAATTAAACCCATATCTGAAGAATAGGGTCAGGCTGAGCAGCTTCCAGTGTCTATTATGGGAACCATTTGAGTAATAAGACTCCTGCAGTAATATTCTGGGACCTGACTGTAAATGAAAAATTCTAAATGAAAGATTTGTTTTAATTATATTTCATGAATATATGGTGAGTTTGGTAGAAGACTGAAGGTTTGGAAAGTCTTTTCTCTGACCTTTTATTACATAACAAAAGCAAGGCATAGACTGAAAGTTGATCTGTGGGCCTACATTCATACATAATAAAAATTACACACTGTTATAAAAGGGCCAGTAAGGCAGCAAATAGATTGTTTCTCTATATGTAAATGAACTCATTTACAGAGAATTGGTTTGTTCTCTCTGATAAGGAGTAACATAACCTTTAAAATAAGTTGTACATGACATTTAATAATGTTGTATTAGACATACTTGTAGGTTAAGTAGGAATTATTCTGTTTTCAGCTCGTTATTATTGATCCAACTAACCTGATAGCTTCCAGGTCACATCTGTGTCAAACTGTGTTAACAGATCTAATACAATTTTCTAATCCCATTGTTCATCAAATTGCATTCAGCATTAGCGTCACATGGGAGTCACGATACTGGAAATTAGTTTTTAGATTACATATGGATAAAGCAGTGCTACCTCTTATACGCATACTGTTTGTATTATTTGGATAAAGTGACTTGAATCGTAATTCATATCTTTGCAGACCTCTACAACGGCATCTTCCCTCCAGCCTCTCGTAATTAAACCTCCATTTTAGAAAATGCAAAAACAAGTTTGTTTAATTGCACTTAACTTCTTGGCAAAATGAATGCATGCTTTCACATCAGTCTAACAAATATTATTATTATAGTTCATCCAGGAAGATTAGCAAGGTTTTCTTCTCATGCCTATCTTTTCTGAAAATAAGGGAAAGTCTTGTCTTGTGTATGTGTGGAAGTATGGAAATATGGCTGAAATGTCACAACAAAATGTTGCTCCATATAGCTCCATGAATATAATATTCACTCGTATGACACCTCACACATATATATGAGCAGAGAAAGAGCAGCAGAGAAAAACAGAGGCACGTCACGCTTTTGCAGTTGTTGTCCTTCAGAAGAATCACAAGTATCTATGCATTTATTTCTTCTCCACTGAGCATACAATCTACTCTTTAACACTCCCTCCCTGATAGCGTCTTTTTAATTAGTATTGTAATGAGGGGTTGAAAACTGGAAATAAATAAATAAATAAATAGATTAAATTTTGTCTTTAACCCGCTACAATAGTAAGATGTACAGAACACGGTGGAGAAAATAATAGCAAATATTTAAAAAAAAACAGACCTCCACAAAAATAACAACAGCATTAAAATGATAGGATGAAAGAGGTCAAGGTCTTAAAAGTCAGTTTGCTTTCCAAAGCAAAGCCTTACTTCACTGTTTTCTTTTTAAGGTGTAACAACTAGTAATCGCAGGACTAAGGCATGAAGACAACAAGTGCAAGAACATAATGCAGGGGGAAATCCTTTTTGTCTGCAACTGTTTAAACCAGGAGTGTCCAGCTTCAGTCCTCGAGGGTTGCAGTCTTGCAGGTTTTAGATGTTTCCCTGATGCAACACACCTCATGCAAATTAAATTGCTTTCTTCACCAGCTTTTTGTCAACTGCTGCCCGAGGATGTTTAGCCATCAGACTGATTCAGGTGTGCTGCAGCAGAAAACATCCAAAACCTGCAGGACAGCGGCCCCTGTAGACCGAACAGTTGAGCGTTGTTCATGGCAATTATTTAACCGACTCTTTACATTTATAGTTTGCTGGTATGACTGCCTGTCAAAGCATTGGCTTGAAGCATGGAGAAACAGGTATAGACAGAGTGGACAACTTGATCCCTGCTCTTCAGGCACATACGGTGTGTGTAAATGGCTGTCTAATGTTGGCTGGAGTAAAACAGGTAGAGGAGTGGTGTGGAGCCTTCCAAAGCAGGTGGCAGAGTCCTCCAGATGCAGCAAAGGGGCAGCGAAGCAGATAATGTTCTGCCTAGATTACCTCAGGGAACTCGATTACAATGGAGAGTTCCCCTCCGGGTCAGCTCCAAGCTGGTTCTGTAGGGATCAGCTGTTCCCGCTAGCGTCCTGCTGGTCTCAGCTGTCTCTCACCTGCTCTTGACCAATTGTGGATGAGCATGCACATAATGAACATCACAGATGATCTTGCCAAATAATGAAAGGGATATCTGGAAATTAATATATGGCTTGGTTTTTTTAGTTTTTAGTTTTTTTTTGTTTTTTTTTCTCTTTAGCTGGACTTTCAGGCAGAGGTTGAGGGCACTGTTGGGCCAGCTTGGTCATGAAGCTGAAGTAAAACTTCATGCCTGAAAGACACATGACTACAGTGAGACACAAAAGAACTAGAAGGAGGCAAAATATTCATCAAAGGCATTAAAATAATTGCAAAGGCACACAAATTGCCTGTGAAGAGATGCAAAACAAAAGGAAAAAGTCAAATAACTTACTAGAAAATCACAAAACAGCACTAGAGGGACCAAACAATCACTCAGTAGCAGAAAATTATTACTTAGAGACACAAACTGACTACAAAGATATAAAGAAGGAGCATAAAGGGACAGAAAATTACCAGAAGCGGGAAAAGGAAAAATAAATAAACTAAGAAATCTGACATAGTAAAAACAAAACAATGCAGATGGAGCAATCACATACCAGCAAACAGTGAAACACAAAATTACTTTTTTGGTATAAAATAGTTGACATAGAATTATTTTAATCATTAAATTAAAAGACTAAAACGACTAACTAAATTACAGAAAAAAAAATCAATCTCCAGATGCAGAAAAGTCACAAAGAGACAGAAAAAAAAACTGCAAATAAGTAAGAGGTAAAGGCTGAAAGCAAAAAGGTACAAAACAGGTACAAAGAGACTGGAACAAACCACAAAACATCAAAGTAATTAAAACTGTCAATAACAGACAAAATGACTTGGAGATGAAAAGAGACATCAGAGACATATAATGACAAAACCCAGAGAAAAAATGACTAAAAGAAGAAAACAAAACACTAAAAAATGCACGTTATCACACAGCTGCACAAAAGTCTTACCAAGTGATGCAGTCTGACTATAAAGAGAGACACCAAACAACTACAATGAGTTACAACTCCCAAAGGCAAAAGATGCCCTAAAGAGAAATAACTAGACAAACAAACAGAATGACCACAAAACAGCCAAAAGATCTCTGCAGCCAGTGTATCCATCCAAAATGAGAAGAACCTTTTACATGCCACAAGGATATAGGGCTTTTTGAAACAAGAGTTTATGTACAAAAAAAGTCACATGTCTGCATAAAAAGTAAGGATTTCCTACTACAACACTAGAGATCATAACTTCTCCTAAATGTATGGAGGGAAGAGAAGCTCAGTTTGTTTGCTGCTTTATTGGAAGCTCATTTGTTGCTTCAGTGAATAAAACTGTTTTGACTTAACTTTCTTTTTGTCTTTTTCTGTGAGTAAGTCTTCAAACTTTAGACTTACTTACAGACTGGAAACTGGTGGGATGTTATGCTAATTTTCTAGCAGTGCTTTTAAGAGTATTTGGCCTGATGAGTCCAGTATATTTACATTAAACTACCCTGGTGCTTCTTTCAACCCAAAGAAGTAAAGTGGATTTGTAAAGTAACTTTTTTCTTTTTGCATTTTATTTGTGCTACAGTTTGTAATAAAATGTATTTAGTGTACTTGTTTTGCAAGGAAATCCATAGACAATAATGTATATTTCTAAAATGTCATACAAATTTATTCAACAAAATCTCTTATTTGCTTAAGTTCAGGTGCAGCGTACTGTCATCAGTGCTGTCATCAGATAATTCAAGATAGCCTACAAATTCCTTTACAGCTACAAACTAAGACAGTTTTGCAATATTAAATCTGCACAAAAAAGACATAGAGACTCAAAAATGTAAAATATAAGTTACAGAAGGAAAAGGCTGCAAACTGCAGAGTAATAGAGAGGTCTATCAAAATTTCCCCAGTAGATATTTCAAAGAGATATAAACTGAAACAGAATAAAGAGAGATATTTCCACATAGAGGCATCTTGACTCACATACTCACAAGGATCATGACCTCAATTTTCAGTGTCTGCCACTAGGAAAGCACAGGTGCACTCAAGGAGAGACAGCTAGCGAGCTAGCAAGCTAGCTATTGAGTTTGTGTACCCCTGAGGACAAAAACATGTCCACCCAGCAAAGCTTTTATGTTTCTCTCGACAAACGGTTCACTTGGAGGATGCAGGGGACTATCGTGATGGCAAAAATTTATTCCACTCCACAGTGAAATTTTGATTTATGCTGACAAGGAATCCTGAACAAGCCAGAGCATATGGACAGATTTGGGGCTTTTTACCCAGAGAGATTCACAGTAGTTAAACGTTGCTTTGTGATGCAGAACCTTTACTAACTGGGAAAATCAAATTAAAACAGAAATGTGCCATTTACTTTAATTTATTACACTAAATTACTATCTTGGTATTTAGTTTATCAGTTTGGAAGACAAAGAGAACCACAGACATCATGCTTTTGTGTATGTGCATGTCTGTGCAGCTTTGCATTGCAAACAGAAGAGTGTCGCTTGGATTGAGGTTAACAACTGTCTGTCTGATTACACTCAGACTTAGTGGCCCTCTGAGCTAAATCAGAGTTTAAAAATAAAAACAAACAAACCAGAACATCTGTCTTCTTAAATGAAGCCTTGCTCACTAGTGGGATTAGTGGTTAACAGCTGTAATTAACATGCACAAATAAAAAAGCTGTCTTTCTGACACATTAACAACTCGCTGACATCTTGCAGTGAGCCACAGTCTACTAGGCGCATGTGTAAACACACCTACCAGGCTTCAGGCAAAATTATGTGCCTTTGTGAACCTTCACTATCAGTAAGGTTATAATGTTATAAAACAAAGCTAACCCGCTTAACCCGCTACAATAGTAAGATGTACAGAACACGGTGGAGAAAATAATAGCAAATATATATAAAAAAAACCAGACCTCCACAAAAATAACAACAGCAGTAAAATGATAGGATGAAAGAGGTCAAGGTCTTAAAAGTCAGTTTGCTTTCCAAAGTTTCACTGTTTTCTTTTTAAGGTGTAACAACTAGTAATCACAGGACTAAGGCATGAAGACAACAAGTGCAAGAACATAATACAGGGGGAAATCCTTTTTATCTGCAACTGTTTAAACCAGGAGTGTCCAGCTAACGAGGGACGTTATAAAAAAGGAATCTTTAACCTGTTTTATTATAATTATAGATGGAGCCTCAAAATGGTCAAATTACTCGTTCACAATAAAGAAAGCAAATGTCTTGCAGCATACATTTGCTTTTCTGAGGTTTTCTTTCATGTTAAACCTCAATTTTTCCCTGCAACAAGCAACAAGATTTTCCCCATTGCAAAACAGTCCAACAGTCTTGCTCCACTTAGTTTACTTTCATTAATTCAAAGTTATTGACAGCTATTGTCTTGTGCTACTATTTAGTCCTCGTTTTTTCCCCACTGTTAATTTCTCACTAAATGTAAACTAAAAAAAATAAAAAGCTTTGCATTACAGTAAAATTACATTACAGTAAAATGGAGCTAAACAAAAGAGCAATACAACGAGCCATGTAGGAGACCTTTGGCTCACCATCCTAGTTAGGACACGCATGTCAGGGAGAATGGCAGTGGATTTTTTCTGGCAGCAGACAAAGTCAGAACACAAAGCAGAGGTTTGTTTTTTAAGTGAGAGTTGAGAGTCTGATGCAATGCAGCAGCATGCACCGTGGGAGGTAAATGTTTTAAAGGAGAATGATTGCTTTCTACAAATGAGTTAAATTAAATGAGGTTATTGTAATCTCATGTTTGGTTATCAAATGTACAGTGGCTGATAGCAGTTAGCACAGCTTAACAGTGTTTAGTGTTAAAAACAGATTATATGGATATTTTTTTAGATGACAAAACCTCATGTCAACACAATCTAAAATGCTAAAGATTTTTTTTTTAAAGCCGAAGTAGATTATATAGTGATTATATACCAATTTAATGGCATTTTTGGCACATACATAATGTTATAGCACAGGCAGGTCCAGCAAATTTTGATGGGGGAGTTGGCAATGAGACTAAAGAAATAAAAAAATGAACTGATTGTTACAACTTAAGTGGTAATCTGATGTTGTTAAAAAAAGAAACAGTCAATAAAATATTTTTAATAAAAATTCGTTCACTAAGGAGGTTTTATGATTGCATGGCTTTCATCATGACTCTGAGCTGCATCACAAGTTTTATCAGCATTTCTTCACCATTCACATTTAGAGACACATTACATGGTGCATTCGCTTGCACTTGGAGATCGGAGGTTTACCCACTGTATATTTTTTAGAATTTCATTGTCTTTTCAGATCATTTTGCCAAACATCTAACTTATCACATTTGTTACAGTGAAACTGCTTTTGTTTTGATGGACTGCATTCGTTCCCTTCAAACTGACATTATGTCACAGTTCAAACTGTCTCAGCTTGCCTCATCTCTTTGAGCTCCAGGCATTACTGCTGCTCCAAGACTGGGCTCAGGACCACTTTGGTTTCCCCACTACACGTCCACATGTCAGCTTCAGGGGATTCTGGAGGGGAATAGTCTCTGAAAAGAGCGCAGTGTGACAGGTGCCATATAATACCGTGTCTCTCCATTTTCTCTGCTACACTCAGCAGCACTAGTCCTACATATCACCCCCCTCCCAACCCTGCAAGTCTCCACAGGGAGATATAAAGGAGCTTGCACAAGAGCTTGTAAACTTGTGCATTTTTCAGAATTATGCGGCGGGTGGGTCATAGGGTCAGGGTGAAGTTGCATTTCAACAGATAGATATGAGTGGCATTAATTTATGGAAATCCCTCCAAGAAAACACAGGCATCATTTCCCCAGTGACTTTGCTAGAAGCAAAACCGCCAAAAATATGTTGGGCAAAAAGTGTTTATTTGAAGGCTAAAAAGCATGTATGTCCTTTAAGCTCTTTATTCACAATACTTGACACAATTGACATAAAGAACTAACAGATGAGAGAGGCATTCTGTTTTTATTTTTTCACATTCTCTTTCAAGTTTTTAGAGCCAAAGGGTGCTAACTGCAGAGAAAATCCATATCTGTCAGTCTGTGACAAGTCAGTGGATGACAGCAAATACATTTGACAGGAGTAGATGTAAAATACAAAGCCACAGGAGTTCAACAGCTCTGAATTGCAGGTGGAGCCACAGTTTCTATATGATGCAAAGCAACATCTGCATGGTTTCCACATCCTGTACTAAAAGACACCTGTCTGTGACATCATCAGGGAATGCAAACATAATTAAGCAATCAAGCAGACACATTACACATGTAAATGACATTAATTGCAGACACGGGTTTAAAATATTCATTCAAATTAGCCACATCGTTTAGGCATGGATCTCTTCCCAGCGAGTGTAATCATTGAACTAATTAGGTCAGTCAATGCAAGTTGAAACAATCTGAAAAGCAATTTCACTTTCCAATTAATCTCTAAGCAAAGAGAATGAAGGCAATACAGGATGCAAATGTGTGAAGGAAGAGGAAGGACAAAAGAAAACACTCAGACAGAGAAACACTGAAAGACTGCAAGAGTTCAATCTCAGCTTTTATTATTCTTCAATGTTTTACAAGTCAAAGCGACGTCTTGCTGAGCTGGGGTTGTGTATGGATTTTGGAAACATGTCAAGATCACCGTTCAGTACTTTAGACCTGTTTTATCTTTCTAGTATTTTATAAACCAGTTAGTACACACTTGTCCATAAATAAAATAAATGATACTTAAAAATCAGGTCAGTTGTCACAATTAATAATGTTTCGACATCAATCTGGACATGAGTTTGTTTTTATTAGTTGAAGTTCATGTTTAAATGGCATCATACAGTAAGTGCGTCCAGGCCTCATGTACAGGAAGAGCAGCAACATGGTTATTTCCAAAATATGTGAAATAACCTTAAGGTCTTATCACATTTTTGTTTGTTTGTGTTATTTGAAATATGTATTAAATCCACGAAATGTTGTAAGTTTTCACACGATATTCTACATACATGTAATGAGAATACAATGTTTAGTATCCTGCTTTCGTCATATCAATAGTATTGGAAGTGAATGGATAATAGAAGAATAAATTATACTTTAAATCACATAAGTGAACCAACCAAAGAGTCTGTGGCCAGGTTTACACACACACATACATAGACTAGAAATTATGCTATTAAAGGGCAAAAATTTCATAGTGTACCAGTTAATTTAGTAAAAATATGATCAATTATTATTTCTACATTAGAAAATGTAACTTGTGCCTTTTTTTTTTGTCGTCCAGACACTACGCGAAACCTCCACCACTGACTAAATATTGCCTTGATTTAGGGCACCTAATTTTAAACATTTACTTGCAGCGAACATGTAAAATAGTGATGAGACCTCGTTGTTATTTTTTTTTTATTTTATTTATTTTTTTTTAAACCTGTCTTGTCCAGCATCATAGCAAGCAAAATGGTAGTCTGGTTGCTGTATTGTGCCAAACAAATT
>JBAMHW010000020.1:7484670-7498865 GCA_037177495.1 Rhadinocentrus ornatus | reverse complement strand
AAGCAAAATGGTAGTCTGGTTGCTGTATTGTGCCAAACAAATTTGCTTTGCCAAGGGGAGGCTTATAAGTATAAGACCTCGTTGTTATTTCACATATTACTGTGAGATCAGGTTGGCAACGATGGTATGTCTGTGTCCAGAATAACTATAATATTGTAAAAGAAAACTTTGGGTTAAGGAATATGTTTGCACCCTTTTGCCAGTATAATCTCCACAGTGTAACCATGGAAACATCAGTCTGAGTTCAGAAATACCCTGTAGGTCTGTGGATGAACACTTGAAATATGTCAGTCTTTATTTTTGTGAAACTGTAACTTATATAAAACCGATCTCCTGCCATGGGGCAAGTATTAGATCGAACAAACACTACAGACCAGCGTAAATTGTTTTGTAAAACCCTGGAGCTAACAGCTACACTAGTTTAAAGTTCATTTTCAAGATAGTCATTTCAACTAGCAAAATTAACAACTGTTTGTGACAAATTTTCAGCCAACTGTTTCAAAATATGATGAGACAGCTGCGGCAACCGTGTGATAAGATAAGCCCTCCGAGGTCTGCTGTACTTCTTTTGCCCTTCGTTTCCTCACCTCTCCTGTCACATTATCCTCATTTTTTCATTACTCCTTCCCAGAGTTTCCTCACTTTTTTATCCTCAGATATCCAACAAAAAGCCTCCAGAAAGACAGCTGCTTTGTGTGTTCATTCAGTAATTACATTCCTCTACCAGCTCTTTTGCAGGCTGATTATTTATCTGTCCATCGCTCTCGCATTATCTGTTGTCATGCTACTTTGTTCGTGTTAGCGCTCATTCAGGAGCTCAGGACAGATAAGACTCACACCCAACAACATCATCCTGACTGTGTTCAACAAGGGAAAAAAGTCAGAGGTTTACCTGCAAGATTTTGGTCCAGTTTATCTAGAAATATTTGTTTAATCACAAACACAAATCAAAACATTTGTAATAACCAAGATTTATTTTAACAGCAAGACAGAGGAGATGTGTTTGGTGAGCCTTAATAATTAATTTTTTGTTTCAGTTCAGTTAGTTTGCAGAGAAATAGAAGCAATCCCCTCTAGGTTTTTTTTCTTTCTTTCTTTTTTCTTGCCTTTCTTTTCTTTCTCTCTTTTTAAGTCAGAGCATCACCAGCTGTTGTGGCAGATGGGCAAAGCAGCGACCAATTTAACTCCATCCAAGCAACCGCACAAGAATCTACCCGTCTCTGACACTGCCTGTCTCCGCTCGCCCTCTGGCTCCTCTGTCATCTAAGCCGATTCCCCCTTCTTTTGTGTGGGACTCAGCCACGCCATGCTTTGATTTCAACACAGGGATGTTGCCAATATCGCATGTGAAACAGTGGAATCGGGGCTGCACAATATAATGTTTTAGCAGCAACATTTTTGTTAATTTTTTTGTTGTTAAAAGTAGATGCTGAAAGAAACTCAAATGGCATCCGGTATCATTATTGCCCAGCCAGAAGGGGCAACGACAGTCAGTTGTGTCTGTACTATACTATGCAACCATGCATTTATTTCTTTAAGGGCATGACAGTTTGATTTGTTTTAAACAACCTTAAAAGAGGGTTTTGTACCACATTTGTAAAGAAAATGCATTGGTAGGATGAGCAGCAGATGGACTGAGTCCATATCAGACTTACCAAATCTTCTCTGCCATCCTTAAGCAGCCTTTTCTGCTGTTGACTGACTGGCGCCTGATTATAAGCACCTGTGAGCATAGACCCTGCTACACAGGTCACCTGGAATTGTAGGGTCAAAATTATGGAGGAGACAAGTGGTAATGCCATGCAAATTGCTGAACAGACAAGGTGACCACTTTTGGTGGAAGCAGAGCGATGGTGTAAGGGGGCATCTCCCTCTCTGGCAAAACAAGGGTTGTCATCACTTTCAATGCAATTTCAATGCAGAGAGACATTGAGATGAGAGTCTGCAGCCAGTGGCAATCCCATATCTCTTTATTCTAGGATCGAACTCTGTTCTTCAAGATAGCGCTCACTGACACAGAGTTCAGACCCTAACCCCACTGAGCATTTCTGGGATCAGCTTCGGTGTGCTGTTCGTGCCAGAGTGGCCAACAAAATCACATTGGCAGACTTGCAATGGGAAATGTGATGCCATTCCATAGCAGTTGGGAACCACACTGGTGCCCCCCATCAGGAGGAGGTACTGAGCTGTTTTGGTTGTGTATGGCTGCTTGTTAAATAAATAAATTGTTTGATTACCAAAATGTTTTGTTTCTTAAGACTATAATCATCCAATCCAATAACTGAAACCAAACAGGAACTGGCATTGGAAAGTGCAAGGCAGTTTATTTGTAAAGCACATTTCATACAAGACTATTTAAAGTACTTTACATAAAACAAAAGCATTACAGATATTAAGAAATAGTAAGAAGCAGCAACAAATAACAAGAATGACAATAAAATCATAAATTACATTAAAATTATTCGAAAGATAAGTTAAAAAGTGACCGTGCAGAATTCATGCATTGGTGCATAAGAAAATAAATGTTAACCTGGATTTAAAAATATCTATATTTGGTGAAAGTTTAGTCTCGACTTTAACATAGCAGCTAAATGCTGCTTCTACATGTTTAGTCTGGACTCTGCTCTGCTAGGTTTATATATTATCTGAACATATCACAGATGTATTCTGGGTTTAAACCGTCCTGGGATGTAAACAATAGGGGTTTTAAAATCTTTTCTGTGACTGACTGGAAGCAAGTGTAAAGATTTAAAAACTGGTGTGATGTGTTCAGATCTCTTAGTGCTGGTTAAAATTCTAGCAGCAGCGTTTTGGATGAGCTGCAGATGTTTAATGCTCTTTTTAGGAAGTCCTGTTAAATAAATTGTCTGCATAGGCTGAGAAGACTTAGCAGATTTTTTCATGGACACAACCACATACTCAACTCTGCTGCTCATCTAACATTTGCATTGTCAATTGCATTCCAATGAAATAAGGTTTATTGCCAAGGAGCATTGTTACAACAAAGAAATAAAGCACCAAATACTATTTTTCTTACTTTTTGTGCTAAGTCTATTTAAGGGCCGACTATGGTAGTAGTATGTGGATGACAATGCATTTAGACTGGTTTAATGATCATTTTACTTTTATTATTCATGCCTTTTTTCATCTTATGCTTATGTTTTTGTACTTTCCATGTAGGACTTTTAAGTCCCTTTGTTTGTTTTTTCGCTTTATTTATTTATTTTATTTTTTTAATTGGTGTGAAATTAGTCATTTTATTAAATGCAAGAGCCAAGAACAGTATGGTGTTGCAGGAGGGTCAATGTGGCTCAAGATGCCATTCAGAGCTAAAGGCAAAACAGAAATTATTAAGCTAACACTGCTCTGAATCTGTAATTGCGCAGATCAATATCTCAAGGCATTTATTGTTCTTTTATTTTGTTTTACTCTTGTTATATAAGACAACATGAGTGTTAAACATCCTACTGCCCAAGCAATACCAAGCAGCTACTCTTCATCAGTCAAATGTAGTACATTAAACTATCTTGTACACAAACAGTGTAAAAATTGATGTTAACACGCAGTAAGACCTTTCAGAGGCTATTTGCTGTAAAATTGCCTCAGGTCTTTTTGACATGGAGGCCATATGATGTTAGATATGATTCTTTGAGATAATTCTCATGATTCCTCACATTTGCGTTTTTGAGCTTCCTTTCTATCACACCACTAAGGAGTGCTGTTGGATTAATTCTTTGTGATTAGGGAGTCAACAGAAGTCTGCTTAGTGACTCAGTGTTTTGTCATTTTGGAAGTAATCATTAAAAGATGGTGTATGCGGTCATAAAAGAATGGACATCAAATAATCCTCAACAGGACCATTTAAACCACCAAATCTTGCTCTGAAGGTGCCCAGTGTCTGCTAAGAAAACATTCCTATTATACAACCAGTGGCAGTCTTTTCTGTTTACTCAAGTTATGTTGGATCAGTGGAGTCATGCTGTTGACCTGAGATTCTTCAGACTACGCTGTGTATTTTCATTCATGTGGGTTTTGTCAGCCGGTGCCAACTCCAGCATCTCTTTCTGTTCCTGGCTGGCAGGAACCCTGCATGGTCTTTTCTTGTTGTAGTCCAGGCTGGACGTGTTCATTCTGAAATTCTTTTCTGCTTACCGCACTTTAAAAGAGTGATTATCTGACATACTATGACCTGTCAACTTTAAACAGTCTGACCTCTCTACCCTGACAGCAGTCACTAAAGAGGTTTTTCTCTGCCCCTCACCAGAGGTTTTATTGCATTTTCTGCACCATTTCAAGAAAACTCTGGGGACTACTGTGGGGAAAATCCCAGCAGCATACTCCATAAACCACTTTCCACTTTATGATGTAAACATACAGTGTGATGTCATTTGCATGTTTTCAAGGTAGAGAGTGCAGTGATGCAATACTACAGAAGGTAATTATTTTTCCTGTAAGGTGTATGATTTCAGATTTTAAGATTTATTGTCATTGTCATAGGTACAATGACATTTTGTTGGAGCATCAACATTGCTTAGTGTATGACCACGAAACCAGCAGACATTTTATCCAGTCCAGAGTAACACAGCCAAGAGGACGTTCAGCATGTGCCAGAGGGGTTACTGGGATTGGCTTTCCCTTTAGGCAATGTGAGCTACACCACTCAGACAGAAGTGTTAAATGAATTCATTTGGACATTTCTGTTATGGCATTTTTATTAAGTAACCTATTTATGATTCTCTTCCCTTTTTCAATTTAGTTTTTTCACTTAAAAACTTATAATTAAAATTATTGAGGACCTATTCAGCTTAAGCACAATGTTACAGCTACGTGCCTCATATTATGCAGGCCTGATTAGAACTTAGTGCTAATTTGGCAGAGTGTCCAAATGTTAAAGTAACATCCATATGAATAGCAGGGCCAGAAGTTTACGAGGGGGTCATTGCAGTTAGACAAAAGAACCCGTGCTATTTACTTCATTTATCTGCGTTTTTAATATTGAGCAGGAAAAAATTGGAAAAGATCAGATGATTGCACTTGCATTTGACTTTATATTTGGGTCACATATTTACATATAATAATTTGTGACAAAAGCTGCTTTTTTTGCTGACTTGACAACTATTTTTCTGTCAGTATGCACTTACTCGTGGTAGCAAATTGACTAACATACCTACCATAAACCTATCACATCTAAAAGCAGCAACCCAGAAAAAAAATAAAAATAAATATGTATGTATTATATTTAACAACTTACATGTTTCCAAAAATAAAGTCTGAAACTTTTGGTTTAGCCCATGTGAGGTATTACAGATAACACTTTGAGTAGTATGACAAGGAATGGTGGTTACTATCATTTGCTTTCTTAGAATCTCTAAATTAATCACAATATAAAACCACGTTTATGCTCTGCATAAATCTAGAGATTTACTGTGCTGTATAACTCAATGGTAGAAATTTTGGCTGTATCACTCAACTTCTCAAAATAGCTAAAATAAATATCTTTTATTATGCTTTTGTTTTAAAGTTTGATCAAATATGGAAATTCTGCCACCCACGATCTGTAGAAGACAGAGCAGCCCTTCATTTCCCTATGATACTGACTCCTTAGTGAGCTAAAAATGCTGAAAATTTTCAGCATTGCTGAATCATGCTCACTCATATGAGAAAAACAACACATCAGAAGCAACTAAAATACCCCCATGTAAACTCTCAAGATGGTTTTCATTGACCTTATTGTGCTTTCAAGCCTCGTCTTCTGCTTTGGATCCTTGCCACTGTCACAGTAACGTGTGTGGATGTGTTGTCGTCTTATTTAGGTAACGCTTTTCAGAGGAATACGTTGAAGCTTCTTCTTCAATGGCACTGTTGGAGTGCTACATGCGCCCCATCAGCAGTCTGTTTATTTTTAGACAGCCCTTTCACTGATTGTGTTTTGAGTGATTTAATAAGTGTCTATAAATTGGGAGAAACTTGCCTGGGTTAGAGACGTCAACCTGGAAAGGTCAGCAGAGATAAGTGAAGTCGTAGAGAAATTTAACCTTTCCCTTGGTTGACTGACAGACAGTAAGAAGTGGCTTGATTAGAGCAATTGTATACTCTTGATTTTGATGATAATTACATGTCCTGTTGTTTGCTGGGATTCATAAATATTTCATGAGCTTGTATAACAGACTTACAAAAAGTATATTTTCACAGTCCAAAGAATTAAAATCATTGATCTGGAAGGTGGTGTTGCTACGTCTGTTTATACTATTTCATGTTGTAAAGCTCTAGTTTGTGTAACCCTCATTTTCTTCTTGTGGGTAGCGTGGACTCCAGTCTCGAAAGGCTTGATTAAGACGGGCTTCATTGAACGTGTTTATATATATCTTTAATAAAACCAATTCGGCAGAACAGCAGTACACAACTAGCCTCGTGTTTGCTAACTTCCCTGCAACAACACTTCTGGTCTCTCTTTCTTGCCCCCTGAAGCAAAGGGTGGGTAGGAACCAAAAACATAAAAATAATAATCACTGTCTTAATAACAAAAATCAAGATTACAGTCGTTCCCTGCTGCAGAAGAAATGTCCACATTTCTACAACTGCAAACAGAAACAAAACATCATGAAAAAACGTCATAAAAAATATGTCAGGAAATCAAAGAAACCTCCATGTCATTATTATAATACTGAAATCAGCACAGGGACACACAAAAAAAAGAGCTTGCGACCAGAACACAAATAGCATGAAAAAATAAAAATACTATAATAACTACTGAACTAGGCACACATATAACTGTGCAGGCACCGACAGACAAAGTCATTAAAAATTGTGGTGAAAATCAGGAGTCAATGCGCTTTCCTTAGAGTCTTTAAGAAGAAGCTAGCCTGACCTGGTTTGCTTATCAAATTTGTTTGTTGACATACAACAGAAGTGTGAAAATTAGCAGCTGTTGCATAGGATCTTGATCAACATCTGTTCCGGTTACTTCCAGGAGACTCCCTTGTTGGTCTGGTTAGAATTCAGGATGTAAAGAGATCACATTTTACAGTTTGGTTTAAATACAGATTAAAAAATTTAGTTAATTAGTGCGCTTTAGAAGCCTGTTGTTCTACGTGCTTAGTCTTAAACAACTAATTAGCTAATGAACATGTGCTTCGTAATGAATGGACGGATATTTGTTTTGTTCTTGCAAATATAATCAAAACCTCACAGGATAGTTTGTTAGTGGTGTGTCACTTAAACAACATTTACTATGTAAAATCTTCATTTTATGCCACATCCTCTTGTTTCAGTGAAATCAGAATAACCTTGGAAACACTGACTTCTCATGATTTCAACATTTGTTGGCTGTTTCCTAAACAGAAATATCTTGCCAATAGGAATTTGTTGCGCTTGTATTCATAATTATATTTTGTGGTTTACCAAATTCTGAGAAGCAATCAAAGATCTCAGCGATTCATCCTGCTCTCAGGGGTTTGTACTTTGCAGCCCGCTGTTTGGCATTTAGCTTTTACTATCTAATTTCCAAAAGTAATCATATTGGGACAAGAAGCTGGAACTCCAGAGGGATAAATAAAACTGGCTGTACCTTATGATGCCATAATTGTGATATAAAGTTTTTGGTCGAGTATTTCAAGAAGAAGTTGACGCTCTGTGAAAGAGAATTTGTTAAAGTCAAGATGTTTTGAGGCATCACTGTAGAGCATTGATTCTCAATTTTTTTTCCACCATGCCCACCCATCCAAAAGCACTCAACAGCTTTGGTCCTTCAGCATCAGTCCCAACTCCTAGCCTCCAGAGCCAGAGATGGTTACCTCTGCTCCATGATCAGACTCAAAGTTGCTGCTGGCTGATCCCATCCTGGCTTACTGTCGGATATCAATGGCTATTAATGAAGAATGTGGACAAAAACCTTCAAAAAGTTAATTATATTGTAACATGTTACAGACTCTTAATCATAGAACAGCTGGAGCTGCTTAAAGTGGGACATAATTTTGTGCAGGGATATTTACTATTTCTTTTTCTACCGTTTTGAGTTCAAATGCAACTAAATGCTTTTTCATACATTACTAGAGCTTGAGTTTACAATATTAATGTCTATGTCTATTATTTGATTCAGTCTACTAAAATCCATTTAAATTAAATAAATTGTTGCTTTTTGGGGCAAATGATGTTATATTTATATATATATATATATCATGTTTCAGAACATTGATGTGCTACCTGAGCCTATACATTTTGTTATTTATTTAAAAAATACTAATGAATCATTGTGGAGACAAATTGCCTTTTACTGAACCAAAGACAGCAAAGTTTGGTAAATATAACAAAAAAGTGCAGGTATTTTGGCAAAAATGAGCTCCAGCTGGATTGACTCACAGCCAGAATCGTACAATGTGCTGGGTACCTGCAGGGGGTCTGAATGTGGATCAGAATGTTTCCAAGAGCCCAAGTTGTCAAAACATTAGTTTGTCTGCTACATTTTCCCAATATTCTTTCACAGAAATGTGGAAAGTCTAAAAACACTGACTTCACTTCAACTAGCAATGCCAGAATTTAAATTTTGGCTTCACAGTGGGTTTCACACTGAATATTACTAAATTAATTAAACTATTAAATTGTATTATACATGTCACATCCACTGAAAACTTTTTCAGTTATATTGTCTTGGTTATGGCATCATAAATCCATTCTTCTGTGTTTCCACTACATGGATTGCAGTAACATTACCATGCAAACAGAGGAAAGCTGCAGTACCGACCTAGTAATGTCCTTCCCTGCTCACTTCTTGTGGCAAGACCTTTGTTGTTGCCCACTTCATGCTATGTAACATCTGAGAAAAATGTTTAATGTTGTGACTTCGGTTGCAGCTTTTGTGGAGTGCTGTGGCTTCTGTGTTGCTATGACGCTTATGAGCCACCGTACCTGCCCTTTGGACAACAATATGTGTATTCAGCCAAATTCTATTTAATTTTGACTACATTTTTGTAGATAAACGTACATTTCCATGTTTATAAAAGCTCCCCTGAATAGTCTTAATATTAAATATGTTTATCAATTCAAATCAAACTTTTTTTTATAAAGCACTTTGTATACAAAGCAGCGCAAAGTGCTTTACATAACAAGAACTAAATTTGAATATATATTAAACCTAAATACAAATCACAGTTCAATAACACACACCTGATCAAAGCTCTCTTTTTCCATACACATCATCACAATCACACCCACATAGTGCACATATACAACCCCCGCATCTCCCTCCACCCCAATTTACACAAACATACAGTCCGACTTCTAGTTTCTGTCTCTCTAACTGAAACATCAATATAAAAACATAACTGAAGATAAACATCTGGCTTGATGCTGAGGCAAGGAAACGATATCTTGGGGGTCCGTCCACACCACAAGCTGCTTATCAAGGACCAGAGAGGACGTCACAACGGGAACCGCCTAGACCAAGGCTGTGGTGCAGGGTCCCCCAACCGCCCAGAACAGGGCAGTCTCCACAGCAATAACCCACAGACCAAGTAGACTTAGCCCTCGATGTGGAGGATGCCCATGAGGAAGATACTGGAGTTAAAAAGTTAAAAAGTAAAAAAAAAAAAAAAAAAAATGGGATTAAAAGCAATAAGAACAAATAAAAACCATAAAAAATAATAGGTACATAAATAAGTACATAATTGAATAAGTAAAAGAGAATAAACAAAATAATAAATAAATATGTACAATGTAGACTAAATAAAACAAACAAAATAAGCAAATAAAATAAAATTCAGTTATAAGCTAAGCTTTAAAGATAGGTCATGAGCCTCTTTTTAAACACATGGACAGTTTCTGCACCCCTGAGGTTCTGTGGTAGGCTGTTCCACAGATGAGGACCATAATAGTGGAATTAGGTCTCACCATAGGTTTTAATCCTGACTTTAGGAACAACTAAAAGGCCGGTACCAGCGGACCTCAGGGACTGCACAAGCTCATAATTTTAAAGTAGGTCAGATAAATAAGAAGGCCCAAGATCATTAAGACATTTATAAACATCTTAAAGAACCTTGAAATCAATTCAGAATTTAAAACTGGTATGATGTGTTCCCACCCTCTGGTCGTCTTCAGTGCATGAGCAGCCGAGTTTTGGAGTAATTGTAGGTTTAGGAAAATCTTTTGGGGAAGACCAGAGAGCAGGACATTACAATAATCAGTTCTACTAGATTAAAAGTACAATACTTTCCCATATCTGACCGGATGGGATGTTTACCCTCTCTGGAGTTTCACTCGGCTTGAGTGTAGAGAATATTCTTGAGCCTAAAGTGTTAAAAAAAAGAAAAAAAACATACACACACACCAAACACGGACCAATAGTCTTGTGTGTTCTTGCACAACTTGGTTGAAATCCAAACCCTCCATTAAAAACTGAAAAGCTAAAAACAAACAAGAAGGTTCAATTTCTGGAAAGCATGGCTGAATAGAAATGACTCCAAAGTGCAAGTGGATATTAGATAAAAGAAAGTAAAGGGATTATAGTGGTTTTCAAACCTAGCTGGATGCTATGAAAATAGGGCTGCATAACGACAGCAATGCAACACCGCCTCTTTAACATGATGAGAGCAGTTGCCTCTATCAGAATATGACACTGTGGACCCATTAAACTATAACAAACTTAGCACTGTCAATGATAACTATAATAAACATTTTAGATAAAGAAAGCAAAGTGCATAGGAGGCTATTCAACATATTGTTTGTCAAACCTGAGGGTGAATCTGTGTTGCTACTGCTGTCTCACACCTCTGTTACAACTCTCATAACTGCTATCAAATCAATTACTTGGCACTTTTTCAGAATACCTGCCAGCATAGTCTGAGTGATGGGAATATGAATGAAAATGGGACATCAAGAGCAGAACACAAGCGTGTCCTTCACTACATTTTGATCCAGCAGGGTTTAAGGTGTCCTTAGAGGCCCATTTATGCTTACTGCCCCCACGATTTCCAATAGTATTGCATGGCTAAGCTCTCTGAAAACGGACCAAATTCTGCACCTGTTACTGACCCAGGAAATGGGCAAAACTGGCCTTAAACAACTTAAGATTTCCTGTCAAATACAAAGTGGAAAAGCATACCTGTGTATTAAAAAATTTTTTTTTTTAAATAGAAATCATGTCATTCATGTCATTTAGAATGTGACTTAATTGATGTACTCTTTATTTGTATGTGACTCATCAGTGAGAAAGTTGCCACACATCTTTGGCTACTGAACTTGTGCATCTTTTTTTCTTTTTCTTTTTTTTCGTTGTTGTTGCAGGAAAGGAGGATTCCCTTAGCTGGAATTTGGGTGCTGTCACAGCGATTCATGAGTGATTGACTTGAAAATGTGTGTCATGTAGTCAAGGACTCCTGATGACAACAACTGAAATGTCATTCAGCAAGAACAGATGAGTTATATTCTAAAACTCTTTTTTCCTGTATAAAAAACTTAAATTCAAAATTTATTTAAGCTATCGATTCTGATTTTGATCTATAATTTATTCTGGGTTCCCTTCAGTTTGTACCAGCTGAAGGAAACATCCTTGGATATTATATCCTTGATTTGACTTGATCTCGTTTACAGCTGTTACCAGCTGCCATCTTTAATAGGCAAAAAATTAAAAAAATAAATAAATAAAAAACATGGTTAAACTCACGGCATGCTATCGGTCCAGAAGCAGACAAAGCCAGTGACTTCCTACTGACCATACCAGAGGATTTAGCAGCATTTCCCTCGGGAGTTAGTGTAGACTACAGCAAAGCTAAAAGAGAGAGTAAATGTTAAATTCCCATTCATCCAGTGACTTGAAACATGACTAGATAAATGATCTAATATTCAGACAAATTTGAAAAGATTTCTCTATTTATTCCACAACTTGTTCTAAATATGTGAAATTCACATTTATATTCCACATCATTTGCATTCATATTGCCTGCATGCTGTCTTTGTTGCATTTTTTTGGCACATTTCAACATTTCTGTCTTTGGTGCTAACTTGGGCCAATCAGTGGAATAGAGTGAAACCTTGAAAACCTCATTAGCACTACGTAACCAGCCCAGACTTAATAAAATGTCCAACTTATTAAACTTATTAAACTTATTAATGTCCAGAGTGTAGCACCATGAAATAGGAATGGTGAAATTGAAATATTTTATTAAGTCTGTATTTTATATAGAGCGGGGTTCAGATGATGTGAAGTCCATCTGTTTCCAAAAAAGTAATATTTAATTACTTTTAGTAAATAATAATGACAATGAAAAAGACGAAAAAACAAATCATAAAATTACAGAAATATTATGTGACAAAAATTGTTTATACTTCTAATTTTACATGGGAACATTTGTTTTATTTTGTTGTTTTAATGTTTAATGAAATACATTAACACATATAAAAACAACCTATTTGATTAAATTAGCTATGCATCAATTCACAGCTAAATAATAATGTATTAGCATTATTAAAATTGAATGCATGAGTTGTACTAATAATAAAATAATGACATTTTATGAAATTACGAACTTGAAAAACTTTAAAATGTATTTTAATAGTTACTTTATATGAACTTGAGTAATATTTTCATTTAAATAAAATGTGAATTTAATGTATTTTTTACACTTACAGGAATTTCATGAAATTCTACATTTGACATTTCCATAATCTTATTGGTATTTCCCTGCATTTAAAAAATACAGGAAAAAACAGTGAAACAATGCAGAAAAAAATGTAATATTACAGCTTTTCTTGAAATATTATAATAAACGTCCAAAGTTCTTTACAAAAAATGGATCAGATGAGACTTGAACTGCCTGTGGCAAAACCCCACCTTCTACCCATCTTATTTCATAACTATTAATTTCCTTATATGCATTAAAATCGCTTATTAAAGAAAAAGATATGTGATAGGATATTTGTTCCTAATGCAACACATGAACATGTTATGACATTTGAAAGCAGACACAGCCATGTAATGATTTGGAGCAAGGTTTTGGACAGTAAACTGGCATATTTAGCAAATTTATACTATATCTGATATTTGGCTGACTTCGCCTTCAACAATAAGTAGAAACCATTTTCAGATTCTTGTAAATTATCTTTAGTGGGGTAAAGCATATGAATAATGGTTCTGTTTTTCTATTTTACTTATTTTGAATTACTTTTGACATTTCCCTTTTAAGGCTTTTAAAAGTAGCCTTTCATTACTATGTATGGAAAGCCTGGATGCTGCAAAATCTTAGCAGTATCTTAATTAAAATAGCAGGGTGTTCTTTCTTTGGCAGCAATATACAATGTGTTCATAAATGCATCTTTCCTGAATCATCAGTTAAAGGACGTTGACTAAGTTTACATCACAAACCTCTTAAAAAAAAGAAAACTAATTAGATCTTTTGGGCAAATTATTCAAATAAAGCATGAATCAGAGGCAGTCTGGCCAATCAGTCACCATTTTAAACATGGGTAACATTCTGGGAAGTACTGAAAATGGGTACACAAACAGTTGTATGCGTGGTGGCGGTATGTTGCACTCTACTGTCTATGAGGTAACCAAAACTGTTGCAGTCAGATGGAGCTGCTGGTATTGATATAATAAAGGAGGGCTGCAGTGCAGTAGGTATCAGTGGTTTAGACTGAGAATGTGCAAAGGTGATAGACACATCAGGGCTGTCTATGCTGTACTTCGAGCCCTTCAGGGAGACATGAGGCAGTAAACATTAAGCTGCCTGCAGCTCTGTCATACATATTATAGGGTTAGCTGAGGAAACCTAAGCCTAATCCTCTTCAACTCTGCAAGGCAAAGCAGGGAATCATTGTATAGTGATTATCACATGATGCTGTTTATAGTTTTTAGTAAAGTAAATCTATAAATATTGCAACCAGGGAATATAATAGCACGTGACAAGCGGGAATTTAATTTTTATGGTGGATTCAATTCATTCTGATTACAGGTTTGCAAACTCTACACCAAGTGAAGAATAAAGGAGTAGGAAAGAAAAAAAAAACATTGGAAACCTATTATTGAGTAATACTTGTTTATAGTTCTGTTTTTTTCATGTTTAGTTTCTGTTACAAGTATGGTTTAGGTTTTTGTCATGTATAGTTCTGTCTTGCTCTTGGTTTATTGTTCTGGGTTTTAGTCATGTTTAGTTTCTGTCATGTTTATGCTTCAGGTTTTCGGTCTTTTCATGTTTAGTTCAGTT
>JBAMHW010000020.1:7461874-7472631 GCA_037177495.1 Rhadinocentrus ornatus | reverse complement strand
TAGATGCTCCTCTAAGTTCTGTACTGATCTGCACCACCTCATGAGGAAACAACTGACCCTATAGCTGCTAAATATTTATGGATGTTTTTGAGCTAATAATTATCTCCAATTCATGAAGAAAAAAACACTTAAATGAGAAAAAATTTAAAAAAAATTCAGTAAAATGCATTGTTTTGCGTTATACATTGTAACAAAATAGTCAAATTTTAAGTTAAAGAAAAACTGTTCAGGTAAAACTTAGATATTGTATTTCTTATTAAAATCAAGTTTGTGAAGTCTAATTTTAATCTAGTGTCATGACAAGGTAAAATAAGTAAGACTGTAGAGTTACTACATTTTTCTTACGCTTTTCCCTTGACATATACAGCTTAAGTTTTTGATTCGTCAGCGATGTCCTTAGTCTGCTAGTGTCCTCATGTGAGTTTAGTGTTTTCTTAGCAATAAATGCTTGTTAGGAGGGATGTCAGATGGGACTTAGCCAGCAGACCCTTCATGCAAGACATTGCCAATTTAAGACCCATGTTTCAACGACATGCTTCAGCATTTTTATAAATCATGAACCCATATGAATTGTGCCCTACTGAAAACAACAGCTAAGGAAGCATCACCATTTCACAATAACTATCATAGATTTTGACACAACTGTGTTTTGGATAAAAAATATATATATTACGCAGTTTCATGTAAGTTATAGGTGCTAATTCTTTAGCACATTTGTTTTACACAAACTCCAGATTATTATCAAATCTGTAAAGTAAGAATAAAGTACATTCACGAGGTCAGTAGAACAAAGCACAATCCACTGGATGTCTCCTAACAATATTTTAAGCAACCACTGCTTCAGGAGGTTTCAGCCCCTTGTTATATGCACTTTTTCTTAATAAAATATCCCAAGATGATTTGTGATTGCCATAAATAGTGATATTGTGAAACTGTCACATTCAGCATAATCTGTTTTATATTTACTGCACTTCAAACCTTTAGGAGGGCAAAATTAAAATTGTTCCTTCTTCCTTTATAGACCTCTTTGCTGAGCCATTTTTTAATATTGAATTGAATTTCACCCCAGCTCTGTGTACATTAACTCATAAAGCCAAAGGGCAGAAGCTGATTGAAAATGTAGAGAAAATTAGTTTTATGTCTTTCTATCTTGGAGATTAGAGTAATTTTCTAGGATGCTGGCTAGAATGTGGAATGTCCTATAAGACAGTCAATTCATTTATGGCCTCTGTCCTATTCATGTCAAATTTTATTTCCACAGCCATTCTCTTAGCTTGAAGTCAGACAAAATGTTGTGACTGCAGTTTGTGTGTGGAGGCCAGAGACATTTCAGCCACAGTCTAGAAAAGTGTGCAAATTCATGACTTGCTGCACCACTGAGATCCTCCGCAGCTCACAATAAAAATAGAGGCATTGATTTACAAATAGAAGGAATCTCTTTCACAGTTGTAGCCGTTACATTCACCACAGCCACACACATGCAGACAGACAAGATGTTAATGGACAGAATCCATGAAGCAATTATTCCTGGTCTGCAGTTCATGGCAGCAACACCGATGGAAAAGGTGTATCAGGTTACCTTTCAGTGTTCTGTTTCAGTGAGCAGCTTCTCCAGCCTTTCCACAGCCCGTCAAGCTGCCTTGGCAACAATCAGAGCAGAGTGGCTGAGGCATGGTGAGGAGAAATGTACAGTGGTGGAGTGGTAAGAAATTACAGAAGGAATCAATTCAATGTGTTCCCTCCCTCCATGAAAAAATGTCTGTAGATCAGGCAGGTGGTCAGACCCAAACAACAACCTTTTAAGGGCCTGTCTACCAAGGCACATTGCATTACAGAGCAAGAGACTGCAGTAATATGGCTATTTATTCACTAAAACCTTTCTGTTTTCATTCAACCATCATCTCAGCACAGCAGTGCTCTCAAACATATAACCTTGGTTCTTTTTTCACTAACCGTATCTGTATTTCTCTCCCATTGGCATGTGAATATGACTAATTTTTGTGACATCTTAAAAGCAAAGCATACCAAGCTTCTTTGTAATGTCAGAACTGCAAAGTTTTTTCATCTGAAAGAAGACATCCACCTTTTAAAAACGTGACACCTTTTCTGACAAGACCACACAGACATGAAAGTGAAAAGCAGGCTTATCTGTCTTCTGCTCTTTACTGGCAAAATGCATTACTGTACAAGCTGTAATCATTGTCAAAGTGTGGGCTTTGAGGTCATCATTTCAGATGCATTCCTGGGATGAAGCTCTTATTCATGCTTTTCAGAAACCAAATGTCAGGTCCTCTGAAACAATTGCTTTGCCAGTTACTTTCACTGTACCTTTAATTCCCTGTGCTTTTCAGTTCTCTCTTCGCCTCAACATGACCTCAAAGGTTAAGAAGCTTGATGGAGGTAGAAAATTTAGCAAAAAGCAAAGTCAGCTGGAAAACAGTTGATGAAATAAATTAGTGCTGTTGCCTAAAGAAAACAATAGAGAAGCCAACATGATATATAGCAGTAAGAAGCTGTAAAATAGCTTTGTGACCAGTGCCCCCTCCTGATTTATCTGACAAGAGAAGCAATCTATTGCTTCTCTGCTGATTTGTCATGTTCCCCGTGACCTGTCCACGAACATCAATATGGGATTTGTGTCAGACTGAGGGTTTAAACCACTATTAGATGGTGGGATGTCTATGTGCCTGCAACACATTTATTTTCAGCATCTGCTGCTGATAAATATCAAGGCTACTTCATGGATGGCAACCAGGAGTTGATTCCAACACACACCCACACACAGTAACAACACAATGACGCAGAAAGCAGAAATGGTCACACGGACGTACTGTGGTGCAGCAACACAGTCTCATGGGACTGTCACAAATCTTCATCTATAGAATTGTATGCTGGAACATAAAAGTCTTTATGCATGAGGACATGAAAATAACTTTAGAGGAAAACAGTGTGAAAATCTTTCATTAGCCCTCATGAAAGAAGTCATTGTCAGATTCAGCAGGCCTTGTCTGCAAATACACAGCTATTTTAATGAATGCAGATTCTTCCATGCACTTGTGCCTATTGTTTACAAGCAAATGTGTTTTTTGCTCTCTGGTTTGAAAAGTCTAGCTGGGGTGAAGTTGTTTAGTCGTCCTTGAAGTTGTTGTGTAGAAGGGGTTGTTACATGAACATGTACCACTATGTCCTTGCTTTGGCATTACAAAATGTGCTAATCTTCTAATTGTTGACATTAAAACAATAAACCCCAGTGAGACAACATCATTTCCTACCTTGCATATAAGACTTTTTATATGTATCTAAATGTACCCACTCACCATATTTAACTGACCTCTGACATTCCCCGTTTTAGAAAGGGCCTGATGGGACCTCTAGCTTGTTGGACAATTTTGAAAATAAAGTGAGTCTTCCCACTTTATAATGAGAATATTTCTGTTTGGTTTTTAATTAGATGTTTTGCTGACTCATTGAGTCAACTATAATGAGATCCCCTTTTTCTCCATTTTGTTTTTTTTTCTACTCTTTATTCTTTTTAGTTTATATGTTGTTTTTATAAATCAAAATCAATCCAGGCACATCTATAGTTGGTCCACTCAGTCCATGTGTTACTTGCATTTGGCTACATCAGATATCCCACTATGACAATTAAATTTCAAGATACACTACAGAACTTTTCCCATTTTCTCAGTGACGCTTTCCTAAAGATGTCTAATTCGGCATCCATCTTGCATCCTACTTGTACTGTGAGCTCTCCTCAGACAGTTAAAGTTAGTCTTATCTTGACTCTGGTCTTATCTTTTGTTCTATCTCTTTCTTTCTTTTCCTTTCTTACTCTGATAATGTCATTTTGGATTTCTTTGTTGAACTGCCAGTGTGTTTACATCCGTTTGCTACTGTATGACATGCTGTGTTGAACAAACTTTGTCTGCAACATCACTGTAGCTGCTGTACAGTGACGGCTACAGAAACGCACATAGATGTCACTGTACAATCAAACGAGTCATGGAGATCATGGAGTTTTAAGGTTGGAAAGTTACATAATGCATATAGAAGGGATAGAATATAGAGACTGAGTTTAGTTACTCTCACTGAGCTGTACGCATCCACTGGCTTTTGCGGTGGAAAATCATGCCGGATAAGAGAAGGAAAGGCTGCCAGTGAGAAAAATGATATACCAACATCTGTGTTACCTTGGTAACTAATCCTATTTACTGAGGATTGAATCCATTATTTAGGTTCTCCGTCTCAAAGCTGAATTGTTGTTATCACTGTGTGTCAGTGACAGAGACTCAGAGCGAACAAATATTGAATATTCAGTGTTTTCTTTACAATATCTCACACTAATTAGTGCACTTTAAGTGTAATCCATTTTGGAGCATAAATTGTAATGAAAACCTGGATTTCCACAGCTGAAATACGTGCAATATTTACCTTGCAATGAAAAGGAAAATCAAACTTATAAAGCAATGAAAAAGAAAAGAAAAAACACTGGATCTATCCAACTAACATGTGATGGTAGTTTTAGTCAGTTCTACAACTATAATTGTTGACCCTTTCCTTGGACAAGCTTAATTACACTGAACCTGTAGCTACTTGTCTATAATGCAATTTTGCCAAAAGGTCATTTTGAAATGATTGCAAGGGACATCTACTTAAGCTGAGGCTAATATACACTAATAACCTGACAACAAAAACCTAGGTTTTCTATACTCCAGTGAAACCAAAGACATAGTCTTAGGACTCAAATAGCATGGGTCTTGAGATACCAAAGTATATGCCCTCACAGGCACTGTATTTGGTTTGTCACCAGGAAAACCTCTGCAGCTTTTACTTTTACTTTCGTTTAAATTTAAATATTAATCAATGACAACACAAATAAACACAAAATGCAATTTTGAAATTAAGATTTTCATTACTAAGGGAGAAAAAAAATCCAAACCATGGCACTGTATGAAAATGTGATTGTACTGGTTGGACCACCCTTATCAGCAACAACTGTAATCAAGCATTTACAATAATGTGCAATGAGTCTTTTACAGTCATCTTTGCAGAATTGTTGTAAATCAGCCACATTGGAGAGTTTTCAAGCATGAACCGCCTTTTTAAGGTCATACCACAGCATCTCAATGGGATTCAGGTCAGGACTTTGACTAGGCCATTCCAAAGTCTTCATTTTGGGGTTTTTCAGCCATTAGGAGGTGGACTTGCTGGTGTGTTTTTTAAACAATGTCCTGCTGCAGAACCCGAGTTTGTTTCAGCTTGAAGTCATGAACAGATGGCTGGACAGTCTCCTTCCAGGTCCTAAACCACCAAAACAGCCTCAGACTATCACACTACCACCACCAAATTTTACTGTTGGTATGATGTTCCTTTTCTGAAATGCGGTGTGTTTTACACCACATGTAATGGGACACACACCTTCCAAAAAGTTTGACTTTTGTCTCATCAGTCCACAGAGCATTTTCCCAAAAGTTGAGGGGATCATCGAGATGTTTTCTGGCATCTGGCATTTCTTTTTTTTTTCTTTTTTTTGCTCAAAAGTTGTTTTTGTCTGGAAATTCAGCAATGCAGGCCATTTTTGCCCAGCCTTTTTCTTCTAGGAACACTGACCTTAACTGAGGCAAGTGAGGCCTGCGGTTCTTTGGATGTTATTGTGGGGTCTTTTGTGACCTCTTGGATGAGTTGTCGCTGTGGTCTTGGGGTCATTTCAGTTGGCCATCCACTCCTGGGAAGGGTCACCACTGTTCCATGTTCTTGCCATTTGTGGATAATAGCTCTCACAGTTGTTCGCTGGAGTCCCAAAACTTGAGAAATGGCTTTATATGTCATGGTTAAGTGGTGTTTGCTTTGGTGTTTTCTGTTCCTGGGTTTCTATTGTCCTTTAGTCCTATATTTTTGGTTTCTTGTCTTGATTGTGTAGAGCCACACCTCTTATGTGTTCTCTGCTCTGCTTCCTGATTTAGCTCACTTGGTTTAATTATTTCATTCGCTTCACCTGTTCCCTGTTAGTCACCCTCAGTAGATGTGCCCCTTGGTATCTGTTGCTCTTTGCCAGATCATTGTTTTTTTTCCTCTAGTTCTAGTCTGTGTCAGTTAACCCAGTTCATTGAATTTAAACCCTGGATAATTGTATTCATCTGCCTCCTGCCTTGTCAGTCCTCTCCACCACTGTGACAGTATGATCTGGTCAACAAAGGATCCAGTGGACAACTGCAGGTATGAGGAGGCCTTTGACGAGATGCACCAGGCCACAAAGGCATATGACAACTGCATGGCTGGATGTAATTCCTTTCAGGAACAATTGGCAGCAGCCAAAAGGGTTATAGACTTGCTGAACACCAAACCCTGGTACCTCAGTCATCCAGGTGCAGCTGGCTTATTGGCAGAGGTGCAACAGGATGTTGATTTATTATATAAAATCAGCCAGTTGTTCAGTCCCAAGTCCATCTACATTCCAGATGTCAGCGTCCAAACCTCCAGCAATTGTTCCACCAACCCCCAGCTGGATAACATCCTCCTTGGCTCTCCAATCCATGTAAGGGAAGGCGTTTCAGGAGGAGGCAGGGCAAAAAGCCACATGTGTTTACGCGAATCCTGCTGGACTCACCAAAGGGGCCGCAGCTTCTGCCGTCAGAGCCTCTGTGCCGCCCTCCAGGATTCTGACTCCTGTCTGCGTGACCTTCCGGCCTTCCAGTTGGTGCCAGTTAACCCAGTTCTTTTGATTAAACTCTAGATAATTGTGTTCATCTGCCTCCTGCCTTTTCAGTCCACTTTTGGGTCCACTAACTCTCCACCATTGTGTTATTATAACCTTTTCCAGACTGATACTGTATATGTCAATTACTTTTTTCCTAATTTGTTACTGAATTTCTTTGGACCTCAGCATGATGTCTAGCTGTTAAGGATCTTTTGGTATACTTCATGTTGCCAGGCAGGTCCTTTTTTAAGTGATTTCTGAATTGAGAACAGGTGTGGCAGGCCTGGGTGTGGCTAGAGAAATTGAACTCAGGTGTATAAAACCACGGGGGGGCACAATCACTTTTTCTTGCAGGGCCATGTAGATTTGGATTTTTTTTTCTCCCTCAATAATAAAAACCTTTACTTAAAACTGCATTAGCGTTTACTTATATCATCTTTCACTAATTAAATTTGTTTGAATATCGGAATCATTTAAATGTGACAAACATGCAAATAAATGTAAAAATCTGAAAGGGGGCTAACACTATTCACATCACAGTAGATAATGGATGGACCGACGGATGGAATCAAACATGTCCAATATTAACTGTATAGAATAATTGCATAAATGAGACAACGTTGAGTAAAAGCTAGAAATCACTTTCACATTGTGATGAAAACCACCAATATTTTTTTTTTTTTAAACTTAATTAATTTTAAATGAAAGGATTTGTTTTTCGATATGTAGAGCCAAAACTACGTCACGAGAAACTTTTAAAAACCCCACAGTAACTTTTGAAAAAACCCCATAGTCCCCTCTCGCCCTTGCTTTGCAGGCATAGAAAACCACGCCCACCAACGCATATAAGGGATGTGAACTTGTATGGTGTAGATTTTTTTCAGACTTATATTCTTTCACAGAATTTCTGATGAAATTTACCTGCAATGAAGCGGATTTGTGCTTTTGAGGGGTGTAAAAGTAACACCAGACTTCATTATTTACCTGTTAATTCTCATCTGGTGACAGACAGCAGCTCAAGTCGTAGCAGTGGCAATTTACAGCGGTACTTCCTGCAGCTGCCACAACCTGCCGCGAATCCCCACAGCTGTCCAGAGCCTGCTGGAGCTTTGTCCAGGCCAGCCCAACAGCACTTATGGCTCAGACTGATACGGTTCAGGAAGATAATAATGAGCTAATATATATCACACTTATATGTATGTATTTATTGATCTATTTTTAAATCTTGGGAATATTTTTCTTTCTCAGGAGCAGAAGTAGCTGGAGTTGACCTGTTCGTCTAAAGCTCTTCCCCTCCCCCCTCTGTCTGTGTCCCAGGAGGGCAACTGGAGGAGAATGACTGGTAAAACCCAGACCAGCAACGTGACCAATAAGAACGACCCCCGTTCCCTCAACTCCAGAGTCTTTATTGGTAATCTCAACACAGCCATCGTCAAGAAGAGTGACATAGAGGTCATCTTTGCCAAGTACGGCAAGATAGTGGGTTGCTCTGTGCATAAGGGTTATGCCTTTGTACAGTACATAAATGAGAGAAACGCTAGAGCAGCTGTGGCAGGAGAAAACGCTCGTATCATCGCTGGACAACCTCTTGGTGAGTGTTCTTTGATTTTTTTTCTCTCTCTCTCTCTTGTGAGGTATGTCTGTGTTACCTGCATTACAGATGTCATCATAAAGTTTTGAAAAGCCAGTAAGATGCAGCCTTTAATGGATTTCATGAACACTTTTGTCCATTGTCATTGCTGCTGTTGGCTGAGGGCTCTGAAGTTTCAGTGCTTACCCAGCCCAAAAGAAATTGCTTTGTGTTTAGTAAAAAATGTCCAATAAATCTGGTTACTTTCAGAAAAGAGTCAATCTAATGTCAACCAGGACACACCAGATATATTTCTGCCATTGCCATCAGTTGATGATCTTCCATTCAGTCAACGAGCTGAATATCTGCCAGTACTGATGTTAGACTGAAATAGTTGTGCTTCTCTAGAAATTATATTACGATTCAACGTTCAATAACAGCAGAGTAATAGAAAAAGAATACTCATCAAATAATATGTGCCAGTTACACTCTCATTAAATAATCATTTTGTTTTGGTAAATTTTTAAGGAGTGATCTAAACTTTAATCTCTGGGTGCCTGTATACAGGTTGTGGTAATTTGAAGCAACATTGTAATTTTGCAAATAAAGTTTGTGCTTTTGACATGGTTTTATCATAAATCTTTTTATCCAAATGTGAGGAAGACAGCTGTTGGTCAACTCAAGTTTAAAAATGATCTCTAACCTCTCACACTGTGCCACACATTGCTTTGGATCCTCAGGGCAGATTGTGGGTTAAGGTTGGTAGTGAAAGACAAACTTTAGGAACAACTAACTTGCACAATGAATATTAAATACTTTTAAAAAAAAAAAGCACAGAAGCATATTGAAAAGTCAGTTCCTTTGTATCAATGACCATACACAACACATGTTTAGATCAGCCTTAACATCTCCACAGTCCTTCAGTCTCCATAACGTGACGTTAACATGTAATTTTTTATTTTTGTTTTGTATTCAACTGAATATGTGAAATGTTACCTTTTTTAAATCTGAAATCATAATAATAAGATTAGGCTGTAAAACTGTTGGTACTCCTTCAAAAGGGGTCCTGGGTCCATGCATTTAAAGGGTCAAAGATTGTTGCCATGTTACCTCGCTTTCAGTTTGATGGACACTTTTGGTAACAACAGATCCTTGATACCTTTTTGAGTTTTGGTCCTAAAGGTCCCAAATTATGCAAAATTCCCTTTTTAAAGGTGTTTTAACAGTCATATGTGTCCTCCTAGCCTATGTTTGAGACCCAAAAATGAGAACATTTTGTCACTTCTCTCACTTGCGTGCTCTACTTTTTAGCAAATGTGTGCTCAAACGGGTGAGTCTGAGATCTTTCCTTTTGTGATTTCATGATGGGAACTAACCACCTCCCCAGGTAGTGGATACTGTCATTGAGTCGCACACTGGGACCTTTAAGGTCATTTAACACATACATAAGACAATTTAGACTACTTTTATATAAGATACACAAAGTTACCTCAGTTGTGAACATTTGACATTGAACACAGCACACTGCTGACTCAGACCACAATGATAAACACATATAGACTCCAAAGATCCAACATCTTTCATGAAATTTGACCTTGCAGTCTTGCAGAATGCTGCTAACAGACAGATGGATACAGAGACAAATTAGCAGTACAGCATGGAAATACAACATTAGTGGACACATTGAAATTTTTTGTGATTTCTTGCAATTTCCCTGCAAACAGTTTTCACTCTATTTTTGTGAGATTGGTTGTTTTTGTTGGAGAAACCGAACAGATTTGAAAGTATTTTCACCCTCATAGTTAATTTCACACCAAGATTGCTGCAAAGGAAACCCTGCCCTCACACTATCATCCAATCTACAAGTCATGTTTTGGGGGTACGGCTGGGAGATACATCCTTAATTGACAATTAAAGCCACACTCAGTCTCATCCTCTAAAGCTAAAGCTTTTAATATTAACATGGCAGAGAAATGAATCAGCTATATAATGATTTAGAGCTGATAAATGACCTCCACAATGGATCTAGCTCCCTGTTCAAAAACATTTAATTAAAGTGTTACTGCAAGTTGATTGCATGTCAGTTTTAAATGTAAGCTAGTATCGTCATGGTACTGAGTCATGAATATGGCATTTTAGCTGATGTTGACAGTGCTTCCTGAGATTATACAACTACCTCATGAAAAGATGTAATAATTAATGAAGCAGAGGAATGTATTATATATTTTTTAAAAGGCATGGTCACTAGGAAAGAGATTAACAAAATCAAACAAATCATACTCTAAATTCACACTTCAGGATCCACTTCAGAAGCTCAGACACACTTGAGAAGTTCAGACACACAACATGTCGTAGCACACTTCCATCACTAAAAACACATGTACATAAGGTGGATGTGTTTTTGTGCATAACGATTAAAACATCACATGTCAATTATGTTAGTTTACCATTTAACACTATTTAGTTTAAATGTTTGTTTTAAACTTAGTT
>JBAMHW010000020.1:7422054-7451022 GCA_037177495.1 Rhadinocentrus ornatus | reverse complement strand
ATTATTATTATTATTATTATTATTATTATTATTATTATTATTATTATTATTATTATTATTATTATTATTATTATCGTTATAACTCAACTTCATTGAAAATGTGTTTTAAAGCTGTTGCTAATGTTTGCATACTGATGCAAACACTAAAGTAGATTTTTCTTATGTTTTAGGTCCAGCTACTTTATTTAACAGTAGCTGGACAGGAAAGGGAGTCAGAGAGTAAATGTTGTGTAGCAAAAGGCACCAGACCCAGACTCAAACCTGGACCAGCATCACAGAGAAGCTGTAGCCTCTGTACATGCAGCGGCTGCTCAACTAGTTGAGCTAAAGCTCCCCAAACCCCCTCATGTGGATTTATGCTGCACTTCTTTAAATATGTGTTAAGGTACAAATAAGTCAGCCCAGAATCAGATATTTCAATATACTTTGCTTTCTATAAGTCTCAATAATTACTTTGTATCTTGTAATCATATTTTTTTTTTAATCTTCCTATTGATTGACATGATTCCATGTCCTCACTGCAGCTGTTCCATAATTGAACCCATCTTGTACAGATACAGTGAAGTTTAGTTTGTTCTCACAGCTGGTTTTCTGAATATGTTTGTTCCTTTCAGACTTAATTTATTTATTCATTCAATGGTGATTATTATTATAAATATGAGCATCTAAGTGCAGGAAATATCTTCTCTACTATACTTTGTTGCAGAAGAGCTGAAGAAGCCTCTGACTGAACACACTTGATCACTGTGTGATGTAGTACAGTGTCTAGTCACATTCCATTTTACATTTAAAAAAAGCAGTTTTCAGCCTAATTTCCATTGTGTTTAATTAAATTCCCACCGTAGGTAACTTTTCCATGAAAAAAACACATGACTGTGTATATATGATAAATGTTATATAATTATTTGAAAATTTTTGAAGTTGCCAAATTTATTTTTTCTACAAACTGTTAAAAACAAATACTTAAAACTAAATTGAAAAGATTTGCATTTAAAACATGAAATTGCTAATTGTGCAAAAACACATTCTTTAATTTATTATTTCCTTTTAAACAATTTGCACAGGAAGGTAAAGGATTGCATTATTGTTGGAGCTTTTAAAATGTATTTAGTTTACTATTTTAGATTGTGTTGGACATTTTTTTATTATGGAAAATGTATGAATGCTATTATTTTAAGAGATAGACATGTGATCATTTTGGCATCCAGGGGGTGTGCAAATCTTACCATTTCTGAGCCATTTTTGGGAAACTGCTACAATTGTTGCTTTGGGCTAGCAGCCTTTCTTATATTCTGGTGTGAGACTGCATTGTGACAAAGACTGGAAGTTTTGCTTTTGGATTGTTTGATCTGTTTAATGTAGTTTGTCAAAGGAAAATGTCCAAAATTTAGAGTTTAAACAGAACTGTGACTGCTACACTTACTATAGCCTAACGATAGATGATGAAACTCAATTCTCTGAAAATGTACAGCACAGTTGCATAGCGCTTCCATACTTCTGTCCATTTTTAATCTACCAATTAAGACAATACTTCTGAAGTGTACTTCATCTCATGAAGCTCTTTACTCAATAACAAACCTGACAGTCTGCCGTTCATCATCCTTTTGAGTGCCACTTTTCAACTTGTCAAAGAATTTGCAGCCTTGTTAATGTCAGATACAGCAGGTAGAATAAGAAATGAAGTGAAATCCATCAGCCTGGCTTTCTTCTTTCCCCTCTTTGGCTAAAATCATTCAGCGGGCGATAGCTCAGTCAGTTGTAGCTCCATTACATCCAGGAGACATTATTGTCTGTGTATTGGATTTTTCTAACCCCCCACCCCCCTATCACCACCACCACCCTGTTTGTATTATCTCTGCTGACTGGATGAATGACTGTGGCATTGATAGTGTCAGAGCCGAATTAGATTTGGCAGCCTTTAATGCTTGTATGAATACCAATTGCGACTAGTTCAACATTTGAATACTTCTTAATGTGATTCTTTGCACTCTGCTGACCCTGACAGATGGAGACACAGAGAGAGAGGGAGAGAGAAGCAGAAGCCAGAATATGAGACAAAACTGGAAGATATGGTGGAATTAATGAGGCAGGAGGGTGGGGATAATGCAGATCACAAGATAAATAGAAACCAAATGAGTTCTTACTTAAGAGGATATAGCTTATATTATATAACTTTTTTACCCTAATGAACCTAATTTCATATGTCAATGTTTTCTACCTGAATCACGATGTAGGATATATATCTCAAAATCATGTTTTTGGCAAGTAACCAAAGAAACAGTTCTAATTTACAGCTATGAGGGCTTAATGCACTTTTACCCAGGATCAGCAGCACGTTACCGTTGACTGAAATCAAAGTAGCTGTATATTAAATTAAGAGCTCTTAAAACAAAATGAATGAAAATATGTTTTAATGATCATAACAAAAATATAGTTGTGCATAATGCAAAAAGAAAAGATAGTGTCAACTGGCAACAAGCTATCTCGATATAAACAATATTCCCTCGTTCTATATCACATGCGAAAAAGTCTCAATATATTTGAAAAACTTGATATAGCTGCTCCGCTCAGGAGCGGTTGACATTGTGTGACCTCAAGAACAAGGCATGTAATTATGTATGAGGTTTCAGATGTACCTACAGTAACTTCTAAACTAATACAAGCTCCCAGATTTGCTAATGTTATTGTTGAGAATTGGATACAACAAACAGAATTGGGTAAATTATTCTATCAGATTAGATTAAAAAGAATTTGAGTTAATATCAAAGTCAAAGTTTTGTATAACAAGATAAATATTGTTGTGGAAGGTCCAGAAGCAAAGGACAAATAGGCAAAACAAAATGAAGGCTTTGATGTAAGTTTGATAAGGCCGATCTATTTTTATCTCATGCTTTAATCCCAGTGTGTATTGACCTTTTCACCATCACTCTTTTAATCACTGCAATACCCCCTCCCCCACCCCACCACCACCACCTTTTTTTTTTCTAATCGTATCGTCATTCAGTCATTCTGCTTCAGACTGTATTAATGTAACCCTCCTCCTCCCTGCTTTCACTTTGACATGATGAAACCTCTCATCCTAACCACCACCAGTATTCCTCTCCTCCATTCATATCACAGCTCACTCTGATAAGCTATGAAATTACCCCAAAAAGGTTTTAAATTTATCCTCTTCTCATCTTCTTCATATCTTTTATTCATTGATTGGATATATCATTAATGAAATATAAGACTGATCAATAGTTTTTGTTTTTTATTATTATTATTATTCTTGCCAGATTCTGAAAGCAGAAGTTCACATGTTTCTGTCACTTAGAGATATGTAATATGGGATAGTTTTCCTCTCTACATGACCCTGAATAACACTGAAAGAATACGTTTTCTTTCAATTAAGATAACTTTCCAAATATAGTTTATAAGAAACCCCACATATAGCTTTTACCCACATTAGGCTGGGTTAATGTCCAGAGCCCTAATACTCTGAATAACCACTCAGTAAAATTAACACAATTGTTTTCAAATCAAATTCTACTTTTTCTGTGAATTAGCAAGGGGAAGTAATTCTATACAAACATAGCTTATCCCTACAGGGTTGTACTCCTACACAGGAAAAAAATGTGAAACGTGGTAATACGTTTCATAAGTGGCCTCATGATTGCTTGTTATTATAAGACAGTATTGGAGACAATTTCCTGTTAATGTTCTCTCAGCTCAAGCAGCCATCACTGTCATGCTGTGTGCTCGCCACTAGAGGGCGCCCTATTCCTTTCCAAGTTTCGTTTGCGGTGGGCTCTTACACCTTCCATAAGGGTCCATCCATTGGCTATACCCATTTATTCCAATGCAGGATCCCAGGTGTAAAAAGAGTCTATTTTTGTTTTAGTTTATAGATCTGACACAAGACGTTTAAGTGACTACTTCCACATGTTTATGGGATAGTTTTGCTTTTTGTTTGTTTGTTTATTTTTCTCTATAGATTAGATAAGTAAGTTTTGAAAAGAGTTCTCCTAAACACCACAGTGGCCTTGTGAGTAACAGAGGCATTAGCATGTGTAAGTTGTTTCTTTAGTTAATAACAAAAGCAGTATAAAGTAGTCAAGTGGGGTGTATAAGAATGATTAAGATTTAGCCTTTTTTGTCACCTTGAGTCAGGAATGGGTTGGCTAAACTGATTAAATGAGTTGCTCAGGCTCTTTAAGCACGGTGTGTGAGCAACAAGAGATAATCTGCCATCAGCTAAGGCGATTAATACTATTGTAATTACTCAAAAGCAGTGTCTGTCAAATAAGCTAAAACAGGATGTGAGTCATCCGCCAATGAGATGTGATGGTTTAAGCAGATTAATATCCATCACATATAAAATCGTCCCCCTGGGCATCCTCTGCTTCTCTCCATCTCAGCTATAAATGAGAGTCATTTGTTATCAGGCTGCATTTCAAATGTTGTCTAAAACTGTCTAAGTAGCACTTTAGATTACAAACTAATGCATGTGTATACTCTACGAGGCTCTTTTTAAGGATAATGGTGTACTAGAAGAGTTATGAAGACTTTGAAGTCTTCACTTATTTCTGAAATCATATCAACACCCAGATTTTATTTGTCGGTGGTTGGATCAATCTTCCCTTAAGACACAGGAAATGATTCTTTACTGTTATGAAATAAATTTGACTAGATTTACACCCTACCCCATGGTGCACTGTAGCGAGGGAAATAACAGTGAATGTAATGTAATATAGGAAAAAGGTGGATTGTTTCTGTGGAAGTTCAACAACACCCTGGCCGTTTGGGCTCATTTGTATGGTGACAGGCAAAAGTTTAGACACTCCTTGTCATAGCATGTGTGATGAACTGATCTCTCAAGAGTTTAAGCAATATTAGTTTTATTTTTTCTTGCAAAATATTGTTGTGGAAAATGTAAATAAAAGCACATCATGCAAAATTTTTGAGAGACTATAGTTCTCAAATCATGTTTAGTAACAGTTTATGACAGCTATTTTGCAATCTGTAGGAGCAGCCTTACAGTGATAATTAAAATATTTGATCTGAACAAAGCAGGATAATAAAAAATATCAGAAGATAGAAAAGTGTTTTGAGCAAGGCATCTCCTCAGTTCATAATTCAATTAAGAAATGTAACAAGAGAAATACAGGGATTAGAAAGCTAGTAAAATACAGTACTTCAGAAATATTTAGCAGACTGTAGAGTGTAGTGTTGCACGCTGTAGTACTGCACAGAAATACTCACAAAACAGCTGCTTTATGGACAAAAGAGCAGTCCATATAAGATGCCCAAAAACCTTAGAGAACTGGAAGACCAGATAAATAGGTCAACTGGACGCAACATTAGTTATTATTTGTGGCCGTGTTTCAGGATACAGGATGCAATCATCTATCATCTATTGCACTGGCCTGTTATACATACGAATTAATTTTGGGATAACCAACAGATTTGGGTAAAAGCAGAGCCAGGGAGCTTCTACTATTATTATGATGTAGTCATTCAGTACAAAAATATAAGCAAATAAGTAGAAGCCTCCTATTGGATAATTACTGCATTGGTAATTATTCAGCTGGCAACAATTTATTTAACCCCAACTGATGCAATGGGTAGCTTCTCATTTCTTACACAACCATGTGCAAAGACATATCCAGTGGTCATGAAAGTGATGTCAGTCTGTTTAAGAAGGTTCAAATCATTGGCATGCATCAAACAAACATCTAAGGAGATTGCAGAAACTATTAAAATTGGGTTAGGAATCCAATGCATTATTAAAAACTAGAAGGACAGTGGGGAACCATTGTCTTCGAGGAAGATTTGTTGAAAAAAACAACAACAAACTGAATCCTTGATTAAAATTCATGAATGAACCTGACTGGTAATAACTTGAACGTTTGGTGAAGTCCAATGGAAGAAAAACACCAGTAGGTCTCAGGGCTGTGTTTAATGGTCAAAGTAAAAGCATTTCCAGACGTGCATTGTGAACAGCTGCGTAGTCATAAGAAAACCACTAATCAGTGGGGCTCACCCGAGAAAAAGGCTTTAATTTGCTACGGAGCATAAAGATTGGACTCTGTAGCAATGGAAAAAGATCATGTGGTCTGATGAGTTCAGGTTTACCCTGTTCCAGAGTGATGGGAGCATCAGGGTAAGAAGAGAGGTAGATAAAGTGATGCAGCCATCATGCCTAGTGCCTACAGTACATGCCTGTTGAGATAGTCTATGATCTGGGGGTGCTGCAGTTGGTCAGGCCTAGGTTCAACAACATTATACTGAATGAGCAAGTTATTCTATCAATGGATTTATTTTCTTCCCTGATGGCACTGACATATTCCAAGATGACAATGCTGAGATTCATCAGGCTAATATTGTGAAAGAGTGGTTCAGAGTGCATGAGGCATTACTTTCGCTCATGGATTAACCACCACAGAGTCCAGACCTGAAGCAGGGGAATCCTGTAAAAATAGAAACACAATTCAGAAAATAAATCAGATAAAGGGAAGGATGCTAAATGGGCTGAATTCAGTTTTACGGCATTATGCTTTAACCTGTTTGATTGCATTAATCCATCATGGACAGCAAATAACCCTGCTACACTTTTACATGTAGTTGTGTCGCATCAGTGGTTACAGATTAATCCATCTTGTTTAATACCTTATCTTAGTTGTCTTTATCCAGAAAATAGGTTTAAATTTTTAGGAGTTAAAATCTCTTACAGCAGAAAGGTTGTGTTTACAAAAAAGCTTCAATCTACAGTCCAGTGCCTGGAGCAGTATTCAAACTCTATTACTAATGATTTGTTTGATTTGGCCATTTTCAGATAGTCCAGTTAAGGGACTTCATTCTTTCTAAGTCTTTAAATAAAAACATAAAGAGGACCATATGTCATTCTGGGATGTGTGAAAGCAGCAGCAGTTTCAGAGAACCATAATGATTAAACTCCTGCTCCTTCTACGTTGTACATGCTATTCAACCTACAATGCAATAATGTGGTAACTTTGCAAGTAAGATGAGATACACCTTTTGTTAAGTGTACCCAGAAGTGGGAGTTAATTTTTTTTTCTAAACTATGTTCACATGGGTGAGACAGTAATCAGACTGAGGGTCACGGTTGACAGCAGTAATCTCCTGGTTCAAAACATTTACTCAAGGTCACGGTAATAATCACATAGTCATTTTCAAAAGTTGGAAACATTTTGCCCAATTATTTATTTTTATTTCTGTTTTCAGCAGAAGGTATGCATAAAAGCACTTTTTTTTGTCTGTTTATCTTTTTAAAGAATGGTTCAGTCCGGATAATACATCTCAATTATAGGTTGCAATAAAACCTGTTGCCCCTGAGCAGGTGAATCATGTTGATGATGACTTTCCCGCCTTATCAGGTCAAGCAGGTTGTTGTTTTTTTAAGGAAAAAGTGTCAACAGCTGTCAAATGGATTACCTATAAATTGTCATTTTATTTTTTTTCGTACCGATTTAGATGTTCTTTTCAATGTAATATGGTCAATTCAAAACTTAAATTAAAACTGTTTTATGATCAAATAGATAAAAGACTGATAATTATTTTTTTTAGATCAAAATAGCCTCAGCATTTCATATTCTGTGCCACAGACAAATCCCAGTTCCTTAAAGAATGATACCACTGTCCAATGCTTAGGACTCTCTCTAATAGACTCTCAGTTAAAAAGTTTAAAGTCAAACACCTAAATTTGACTGATGTTAATTATTAAAGGAGACTAATTATAAGGCATCTGAATTTCAGCAATGTTCTTTAATATTCAAATCCATTGAAGAAGTGCCATTTCAACATGTGTGGACAGATATATTTAGCGTTAGATTATGAGGACTTTAGATGAACTGAGATATGACTGTAGAAGTTGAGTTTACAGTTTAAGCAAAGAAACGTTTTTCTGAAATTGGATTTCAATGTCTGTGCAAACAAATTACAGACAGGGTAAGTGGGAATACTGTGGCATCCAAAAAACAACTTCATTTTCTCTTTTTGCCCATTGCTGATGCAGTATTTTGTGTGTTAAAACATCTCTGAATTTATCTGAAAAACGTTAAGGGAAAGATGGAAAACATATACCTTAAAAAAGGCATTTATCACTGTCAGTTTCACCCACATGCTAGTGTTAGCATGTTGCTTAAATAACTACCTCACTTGATGTAACTTTGTGATTTAAAATAAGCAATATTTGATCAAACATTTTGGAGGGAAAAACCAAATGCTGTATTGCCTTTTAATTTTGATTATCTATTTAATACAAATACAATTTAGTGATGCTTAAAATGCTGGGGTTAATAAATGTTAAATAAAGGCTTTTTTATTTAGCCTTTGTGAATAAAGTTCAAGACTCCTCTCTTAAAAAAACCCTTATCACAGAAGTTGTTTGTCTCCTTCTTTCATCAAATGATAATTGAGATTTTTACTATATGTCATTTCATTTAACAAAAGAGCATTATAGCTTTTCATCCCAAAAATAAATACATTTACAATAACATATTAAATATAATCACATTACAAGGATCAGATTTAGGCAGGACGATATTTATTTATAGTTATAAATTAAGGGTGGATTATAAGCACGAGTTTACACAGTTTTGAAATTCTGTTCTCATGTAATTCCCCCAAACACGAGTGGTTTTGCCCTGATGTCTGCGTGGACGCGCTGTAGCCAGTCCCCCCCTTTCTCGTCTCTACACTTGGTATTATCCTCGCTCCAGAAGTACCACCAGTTCTCCGTCTGAGCGGCTAATTTACAGTATTTCTGCTCAGAAAGTATCGCAGCCTGCCTAGGTCTCGACTCTCTCTGCCTCCTTGGTGTCTGTAAGAGCGCAAAGCTGGACCCGTACATAATGACCATGTACAAGGGGAAGCGTCGCAATCATCGATGTAAGTTTACACAGTATCACTGATGGCTTGATGATACACTGAAGGCATCTTTATGCTAATGTCGCGCTCTACTTGTTGGGAATATAAACCCTGAATACTGCAGGCGTGTGCAGATGCTTTTAAGCGGGTGCAGAGCTGCTTAATGTATTTAAATGAAATTTAAGTGAGCGTATTACACGCTTAAAGGTTTGACTGTAAGGTTTTGTCGTGTTTGTCACAATATATTCTCCATGGGAAACTAATAGAAACAGACTGTGCGCTGGCTGGATTTCTTTTTTTCTATCAATTTGAAAAATCCACAGTTGCACCTGCTTCTTTGTCTTCTTCAATTAATCTTGATGCTACGGTATTATCAAGTGTCAGTCTCTGCACTGTTCTAATTCATTACCTGCGAGTTAGTTATGGAAATTGCAACCAGTTGTGTTCCTGCCTTTTTAAAAATACTTTTAACTTGACATGCTTTTGCATTTATTGATGCACGCACTGAATGCAGTATGTGATGTCCTTTAGTGACCCTTTAGTTTTCATGTCGGGAGAAAGAAACCATTTATTTTAGATGTTGCACATAGTCTTAGCCTAAAACTGGCTTTATTTATGTGCACAGATTATAAACAGACTTGTTGGGTGTTACTGATAGATCTGCTGCTTTTATTTTTGTGTAATGAATCATTTTGGGTCTTTGGGAAATGAAATAATCATGAATGTGGCAGCTAATTATTCTTTTGCATTTAGAGAAGATGATAGAATGAATGAGAAAATAATTAGATTTAATGATAATATAAAGGATGCAATTCAGGAGTGTTTTGAGATGTAAAGCACTCATACTCCACATTGTCATTATGTGACAATCTAATAATATTTCAGCTATAAAGGTGGGGGAAAAGTCTTCGCAAGTACAATGTATTAAATCAGTGTTTTGCTGTTCTTCCCTGCATCCTGTACATGTAGAGACATTTTAAAGTACTGTAGGTGTGCTCTTCTGTATTTAGAAAAGAGATCTTGATGTGTCTTTTTTCAACAAAAGAAATTGTGCTCTGCATAGGCTATAGAAATACAGCCTGCTGTATATCGTTCTGAATTTGCAGCTTGTATAGACAATGTGGGAGGAAACTCAAATGTGGACTGTGAGCACAGAAGACTGTGTCAAGAGACAGAGCAGGCAAAGAAAATCTAGGTGCTTCCAAGCAAAAGAGTGAAGGATGTAGTTAAAAAGGCAGTCAATCCATGCGTAGGCTCAAACTGATGAAGAGCTTGTTTAAGAGGTTGTTCTGAATTTGGTCTGGTAGCTATTAGATCAGAGACACAGTAGGAGACTGCATGCAGATGTGGACTAGAGGAGGAAATGTTTCTCTTCTCTTCATTGATATGTATGGTTTTTGAGTTTGGTCTGTTTAGATAAAAGACAAAATATTTGGTAATCAAATAATAAGTAAATACCATTATGATAATATCTGATCCAACATGAAGGAATACTGTCTCTGGCTGGCCAACATTTGTTACATGATTGGGTCCTTTTGCAGAAATGAGGGATGAGCACAGTCAGGATACGCCTAGAGGAAGTGATGTGCTTTTTTTTGCCAGACAGAAGTTATAGGATGTTCTTAGACAGCATATACTGCAGATTTAGCTACAACAGATGTGAGATGGACATGCAACCCTGAAGAGATTCTTGTAACTTTTATCATGAGTTAGTTTGAAGTGCTGTTATTTATTCATTGGTTTCAGCAAAATGTAGTTTAAACTATGATCTTTTATAGCTAAAAAAAAGAATTGTTAATTTAGTTAGCTAAGTATGTTAGCTTTACTGAAGAACGGCCGTGTGTTAGTCAAGTGATTAAAAAGAAATATTAAATCGCAATATTTCTTTTTCTTTTTATCAAAACATTCTGTCTGTGAGTATATTTATGGTGTTGCCTATTGTATTCAATTTAGTTATAAGACAAAAAAACTCTCAGCTTCTGCTTAAGTTCTTATGAATAGGGACTCTCTTTCCTGCAGAAAATAGCACTCAGAGATTTAGTGAATCATCGGAATGGTATCCTTTTAACATTGACACACACACTGTATCACTATATGAAAATGCACTGGTGTGTAGCTAGTTTGATCAAACTGTTACCGAATTATTAATGTCTACTTATGTAACTCTATTTATTTATTCATACCTGGTAAAAAAAAAAAAAAAACAGCCTTTCAAACAAGCTGTAATCAAGCTGCTTTCGGTAGTAAATAGGACCGTGCCTTGCAACCTTTCCACTGCAGGTACAGAAGAAGAGGACATATACCGACTTTTAAGAACGTTTAAGATCATTATGCAGATGCTAAGAGAAGGCTAATTTGGCCAAGTTGATGTTGCCATGGACATGATGATCAGTATTTAAAGTGAGTGTCAGAAAGAACAAGGAACAATTAAGCTGACAAGAACAGGAGAAATCATGACATTTTACTTTTTATGTTGTGATTAGTAATATAACCATATTTATACATGTACATTGTGGTGAAAAGTAAAGTACATCAAACCTTGAAACCCATATAGGTTCATAATAAAAGATTTGTCCTATTTGAAAGTGAAGTCATTTGAAAATGTTAAAGTGCTTTTTGGGATAAATAATTTTGCTGTTTATTTTATGGAAAAATATGTGCATATATGTTGTCCTGTTAAAAATTTATTTTGGTTTTATTTCCATCCATCCATCCATTGTCTGCCGCTTATCCAGAGTCGGGTCGCGGGGGCAATCGCTTAAGCAGGGAAACCCAAACTTCCCTCTCCCCGGCCACATTCACCAGGCACTAGCCTATGTAGTCCGTGCAGCGTGTCTTGGGTCTTCCCCGGGGCCTCTTTCCGGTGAGGCGTGCCCAGAACACCTCACCAGGGAGGCGTCCAGGAGGCATCCTGACCAGATGCCTGAGCCACCTCATCCGGCTCCTCTCGAAGCCGATGAGCAGCAACTCTACTCTGAGCCCCTCCCGGATCGCCAAGCTTCTCGGGGACACAGTCGAAGGCCTTCTTCAAGTCCACAAAGCACATGTAGACTGGTTCAGCAAACTCCCATGCCCCCTCCAAGACCCCGAAGAGGGTATAGAGCTGGTCCACTGTCCCACTTCAAGTGGAAGTATTCCCTTCATTGCCTCTCACCGTCCCGAGTCGAGGTCAGCAGCCCCCCATCCCCACTGTACACAGTGTTGATGGAGCACTGCTTTCCCCTTCTGAGCCACCGGATGGTGGAGCAGAATCGCCTCAAAGCCATTTGGAAGTCATGCTCCATGGCCTCTCCAAACTCCTCCCATGCTCTAGTTTTTGCCTCAGTAACCGCCGAAGCTGCATTCTGCGTAACCCGCCGAAACCCTTTAGCTGCCTCTGGAGTCCCACACGCCATAAAAGTCCCGATAGGTCTTCAGCTTGACGGCATCCCTCACTGCTGGTGTCCACCAACGAGTTTGGTGGTTATCGCCACGACAGGCACTGAGGACTTTGCAGCAACAGCTGCAGCTGGCCGCCTCAACAATAGAGGCACGGAACACAGCTCACTCGGACTCAATGTCCCGCGCCTCACCCAGGACACAGTTGAAGCTCTGCCGAAGATAGGAGTTGAAACTCTTTCTGACAGGGGACTCTGCCAGATGTTCCCAGCAGACCTTTACAACACGCTGACCAGCATCGTCCCCCACCATCTGAGCCAATTCACCACCAGGTAGTGATCAGTTCACAGCTCCGCCCCTCTTTTCACATGAGTGTCCAAGACATTCGGCCACAAGTCCGACGATACGACTACAAAGTCGATCATTGAACTGCGGCCTAGAGTGTCCTGGTGCCAAGTGCACATGTGGACACTCTTAAGCCTGTACAAGGTGTTTGTTATGGACAATCCACAACAAGCACAGAAGTCCAACAAAAAAACACCACTCGGATTTGGATTAAAGGGGGCCATTCCTCCCAATCATGCCCCTCCAGGTCTTGCTGTCATTGCCCATGTGGGCATTGAAGTCCCCCTGCAGAATTTGGGAGTCCCCGGAAGGAGTGCTCTCCAACACCCCCTCCAAGGACTCCAAAAGGGTGGGTACTCTGAACTGCCATTTGGTGCATAAACACATACAACAGTCAGGAACCGTCCCCCCAATTGAAGGCGGAGGGAGGCTACCCTTTCGTACACCGGGGTAAATCCCAACGTACAGCCTCGCGCACCAGCTCAGGCTCCTTCCCCGCCAGAGAGGTGACATTCCACGTCCCTAGAGCTAGCTTTTGCAGCCGAGGATCAGACCGCCAGGGTCCCTGCTTCTGGCAGCCGCCCAGCTCACACTGCACCTGACCCCAATGGCCCCTCCTGCAGGTAGTAAGCCTACGAGAGGGAGGGGCCATGCCACCCTTTCGGGCTGAGCCCGACCGGGCCCCATGTTGTTTTTCTTTATTTGACATTTTACCTGAATTGTTGTGTGGGGGTGGAGAACAGGATCCAAGCGCAGACACTGGAATGTGAAGAAGTACAGAGTTTTATTCTGGGAATCTCAGGATAAATGACCAGAGGAGGATGTGACCAGCAGGCAGGCAGGCAGGCAGGCGAACAGACAGTCTGATGGGTCAGCAAACAGGCAGGCTGACGGGCAGACAGGCGGGATCTCTAGTTGGAACAGAGCAAAAGAGTTAGCCAATAAAGCAGAGAGCAAATGGTCACAGAATCGTGAAATGGCCGAGGGCTGTTACCACTGGGTACATCAACAATCTGGCGATGACTGGAAGGCTGAGCTGGTCTTAAATGCTTGCCTCTTGATTATGGAATGAAGGGCAGGTGAAGGTCCTGTTGCCCTGGAAACGGACACGCCCACCATTGCCAGACACCAGAGCAGGAACCACAACATGAATATTGTACAGAAAAAGACACTTAGGTTATTTCGAAAATGGTGCTTTCACATCCATCTAAGTGAACTCGGTTGTTTACTATATTACTCTAATGAATGACATTAAACGTTACACCTGAACAGATTGTGATGTGGAGTCAAGTTCTGTCTTTATATTAAGTCGTGAACTAATTTGTGAAACAAATTACTAAAAAGGTTAATAAGTAACGGCACTAATATAATATTTCATTACCTGAACTGTTGATGGTGTAACAAAGTCACAGAAAAAAAGATCCATCAAGAATCAAGTCGCAAATGAACCATAAGAGCTAGTGAGACCAGCAGAACTGAATCGAAAAGCCCTGTTTTGTGTTACATAGCAACAGGGGCAAATACAGTTCTGGCTACAAAAAGCTGAAAGTCTGCTGAGGATGCGGTTGTAAGAATGTACTTAAAAAAATATTTTAACCAAAATATGAAGACCACTTAAATGAGCAAAGTTGACACTTGAATCAGTCATGGGTCCAGCAACACACCCATCATATGTGTTTGCATGTGTGTTGTAGTAACCACATCCTTGTGAAAAAGAAAGTAAAGGTTCTTTCAATTCTAAGATTTTACATATCATAACATGATAAACTAGAAGCACACAGGGTCAGTCACCTGAGAGAAACCCCAAAAGACCTAACAGTCCACCCTGTACCCCCTATATCTAACCATCTGGATCACCAGATCCAGAATATCAACATGATCTGGGTTTAACAATAGGTGTGTCCCAATTAAGGGTCTGCACACACACTGACGCACACTTCGTTGGCTACATACGTCATTGTGGTGTCCCAAGCACTGTCCCAATTAAAAAAAATTAGAAGGACCCTCCAGATCCACCGTTCAAATCCGCATTTCGTTTGGCCTCAAACGAAGGCTACTGGTGATCTATTCTTCATGGCATCTTTTCTCCCAGAATTCATTGCACACAAGACAGTGGCGATTGAGCAACCAAACTCAGAAGAGTACGTTTTAGGGTTTCAATGAAGTCTTGTAAAAAGAAAAAAAAAGTACATTTTTTTAACTACACTTTAGTAGAAAAGTTGCAAAACCAAGTACAATAAAAACATGTTTATTAAATGGTGACATTAACATTCTGTAATATCTGATATTTATGGATTTTTAATGGGTTAATTAAGTGTGTACCGGCTGAAAAACAACAGAGCCTCAGATCGTGTTTTTCTTTTTACTGTTGGTGTTACTGGTCGGTGTTAACGTTCACGGAAGTGTCCTATGAGTAATTTCAGAGGTTTAATTGACTCAACATCCTATGTTGTTGCTATGGGAAATTTTTGTTGGCTAGGTAGGCTGTCCTATTACTCTTTTGATTAAATAAAACAAGCAAACACTGAGCCAAAATATAGAGGCACTGGTACGTCCCATTAGGGGTGTGTAGAAACATCTGCAACAGTAATAATTTAAAATAATTGTTGATTCTTTTAATTTTCAGTCATTCTGTTGTAGATTTGCTACTGTGTTTGGGGCCATTATTTGGTTTCCCAACCCAATTTCAGTCAAGCTTTAGTTGTCAGACAGATGGCCGATACTGATATTTGGCAGAAATTTCCGGTAAATCAACCGATTTTTATTTTTATTTTTATTTTTATTTTTATTTTTATTTTTATTTTTATTTTTTAAAATATAATGAATAAATTTACTTGATTTTTGGTTCATTAATGCTTATACCACTTTGATACAGAAGAATCTCCAAAAACATGCAACAAAGCATTAAATAACTGGGAAATTAAAATATATAACCTTAAAAAAGTCAATCTATAAATGAATTGTAAAAATAAATGATAAATTAATTATATATCTTGTTGTGTTCTTTTTGCTGATGAAAATTAGAAGTAGGTTAAAGTACAGGTAGAATTATATGTATAAGGTGTATGCCTTATATAACCAACATGAGTGAAGTTAGCAAAACATTTTTTTTAAGCCTTCTAAAGCATTTCAATGTGAAATTACATTTTCTTTACTCCAATATTTTCATTGTCATGAAATATATCATGCCATATATCATATATGAACCAAAATAAAAACCAGATATGCTTTTCTCAAATGTCAAAAATATGTCGTCTTTGATAGAGTTGTATTTTATGTATAATGGTCACAAATGGTCTGGCACTAATAGTTACGCATAGTGAGTCGCTGTTACAGCCTGTCACGTTAGTGTTGTCTGACAAAGTAAAACTAAGGGAGATGATAATGACTGAAGACAGACTGTAAAATTAATAATAAGTTTTTGGTGCTGCAGTGAATAAACCTCCCCTCTGCATCCACATCTCTCCTCCTAAAATACGCCTCAGCCTACAGCTGACGGAGTGATGAACACTCGTTCATACACCGTAAGGACATCATTCCGTACGACTCCGACACTCAACAATATTTACTGTTTTATGAGAAAGTAAGACTAAATTGGTGTATAATTTGCAAAACAACGACCGATATTAAAAAGGGCTAATATCGACCGATTAATCGGCCTACCGATTAATCGATCGGGCCATAGTTAAAAGTCCATTGTCCAGGAGTTTGTTTGCATGAAACTTTGCAAAGCTTATCTTTGCCACCATCATGTTTTAAAAGAGAAGAGGCTTTTGCCTGGCAACCCTTCCAACACCCTGGCTGAGATGTCCACATCTGGGAAGAGTGGAAACTGTCTTAAAAGCTTTTAATTTGTGATTGATATTTTTAACTGTAGAATGATGAACTGTAAACAACTTGGAAATGGATTTATCCTTCCCAAACTGAAGGGGCAGCAGCAATTACTTCTCTAAGATCATTGCCGGTGTTTTTTCTCCTCAGCATTGTGTTAACACATACTCAATTACTTCTGACTTGACAAAACAGACAAAGCTCTGCTTTTATAGAGGCAATCACACCATCTGATGATCAATTAATCAATTGTGTTTTGATTTGCAACATCTAACTGCTATTTACCCTCTCAATTCCTCTGGAAGCAGAAAGCGTGTAATTAGTTTTCCACACAAAGCAGCTGCATTTTAGCTTAGTTTTTTTAATTAGTTAATGACATGTCTTATATCATGTGTTGTTTATCTGAAGTTACATTTACGTCATTTCAAGACCATATAATAACCAGATATTTTTTATTATGACCTATTATATATAATCTTAGCGTTGAAAGAGGGTTTAGTAATTTTTAACATGACTGTATAGTATGATCTTGCTATTATAAACTAGCAAAGCATGATGTTAGGTATTTTGTAAAATTTTTGCAGTTTTTATGTGAGAGTCTGCTTTCCAGACTTAACTTCATTCAGCTTTTCTCCATTTTGCCCAGAATTTCAGTTTGCATGTCTGTGGGAAGGAATGCAAATCATGCACAACACAATCCTTAAAGGAGCTGCCGGACTACTGCTCCACTTCCCTGGAATAAATCACCACTGACTACCACATTTAATCTGTTCCAGACACTTAAGTTGCTCTCTAAGATGCAGTTCAAATTTTTACCTGCTGAGTCGTGGCTTTTTTTTTTCTTCATTGGATTTGGACAAGCGCATCTGACACACTGTCCCTTAACATGGCTTTAGCTATCTGCCAGAGAAGTTGTCATGAGACCCTTTATATAGATGATGAAATAATGTGAGAAGGCTGCCTCAAGATGTTGCTTACCAAGAGTGCTCATATCTCTCACTGGCGTCAATCAAGATGATAAAGGCTGTTTGGATCATGGCCAAATGAGGCACCAATAAGTGTGACATAAAGGCATGCATTCAGTGACACATAAATGCTGATGTGTATACAGACACAGAGGAAACACTACAAGTCTTTGACACCATTTTATGTACATTGGGGGAAGATGCAGCAAAATGGTAGTATCGTTTTTTTTTTGTCTTTCAAAGAAGCAAAAATTTAGAGTGACAGGGCCTTGGTAAAAGCTGAGTACTGACATCAGCTCTTCTGTGCAGAGCTGAGTGATATCTGCGCAGCTATTATGAAAAAGCTAACTGTATGGTGAAATTAAAAGCTGTCAAGTTTCATCAGCATAAACAGAAGATTTGGGACATTTCACTCTTTCCTTCTTTCTTCGCCGTTTGGTCTCATATGCGCTCTAATGCCCCTGATGAGTACTAAAACAACCCATTTTCATGCTGGTTGGCTTTATTTATTTTTTCTTATTTCCTGTTTAAAATTAATCATGAATGTCCAAGTGGGGATTTTAAAGCTGATGCCAGCTGGAAAAACACTTCCAGGTATTTCTTGTAAGAGTCAGAAAGTTTGGTTTTTTTACACAATTACACGATTAACAACAGGGTATTTCTCAGTTGTGTTTTGACTAACTTCTGGTTGTTTGTTTTCATGCCTCACCCCCCACTACTGAGGTTCCTCCCTGTGCCATGTTCATCTGTCCAGCAGCCCAAATCCTCAGCTTTTTTAAGTGCATCATTATTGACTTGTGTGAGACATTTCACTGGGTTTACAGGTCACACAGAGGGATTGGATCTCAGACCAGCGCCATGCCTTTATCTGCTCTGCTGGTGCCTGAAGGGGCCGGGGATTATAAGCTGATCCCCCTGGACTTTGGTCCATGCAACTACAGAGAGATGCAATGAGGCAGGGCAGCAGACTGAAAGTCAAACTAGTGTTTGCAGACAGAGAGTTGTTCTCATTTGTAATGGCATGCTTGCAGTGATGTTGTAGTGAAAAAGATTATTAGTCAACAATAGTCTGCATCAATAAATTGACGGGTTTAATTGTGCATGGTATATGTTTAAGACTAAATAATTTTTCTAAAAAAATTATTTAAAATGTTGTCATTTGTTGCGAGGAAAATAAAAATAAAAGGAAGCCTCTAAACAGTCTGTCCTCTACATCAACAAAAGGGCTGCAACGATTAGTCGACGTTGTTGAATATAGTCGACAACGAATTTACCCATCGACTATTGTCAGCAGAAAAATAAATAAAAATTTTAAAAATACAGTGAGACATCATCTTTTTTTCTTATCTCTGCTAAGTGTTGGACATGCGCAATAAAGTCCACCAGGGGAAACGTATGACGACAACCAGGGACCAAAACGGCGGCAGACAGCACCAAAAGTGTAAGATAACTTCACATTAAATTTACAAAATAAATTAAATACATGTGAGATTTGTAAAGCGGCTCATGCATACCACAGAAGTACATCTGCAATGCTCAGACATTTAAAGAGGAGGCACGTCGGACTTGCATAACAACCTCATGCAAGATTTCAAAGCTGAAAGTGAAATAAGAGCCATTTAAAAATGATGAGATACATAATCAGATTAGTCACCTAGTCGCTTTAATAGTCAATGACTAATAGACCATCAGAATAGCCATTAGTTGCAACCCTAATTAACAATATCTTTGTCAAGCTTTTCTTCTTTCAAAATAAAAGTTACGTGAGGGAACAACTTCGGTGCATTGTGCAGCTCTTTCTTACTTCCTGGCTTCTTAACCAATCATATGAGATTCCCCAAGGTTGCCAAACAACAGCGCAGCGTTTGGTATTTATGTCGGCAAAAGAACCTGCAGTAATGATGTTTTTTGCTCTGTGGCATTTGTTGATTAATGTAGCTGTTGTAACAGCTTACATCACTGTTAGCGATGTTAATGCAATAACATCAGCTGTAGGTTGAGGCATATTTTAGGAGGAGAGATGCAGGGGGGAGGTTTATTCACTGCAGCACCAAAAACCTATTAATATTACAGTCAGCCACTGCCATGTCATGTCTTAGTTTTGTCAGAAAATGCTCAAAACTAAACGTGACAGGCTGTAACAGCGACTCACTATGTGTTACAATTAGTGCCAGACCATTTGTGACCATTATATACACACATATGAGAAAAGCATGTCTGGTTTTTATTTTGGTTTATATGTGATATATGCCATGATATATTTCATGCCAAAGAAAATATCGGAGTAAAGATAATGTAATTTAACATTACAGGGCATCAGAAAGCTGCATAAATAATATTTTTCTAACTTCACTCATGTCGGTTATATAAGGCATACACCTATATATATTTCTACCTGTACTTTAATGTACTTCTAATTTGCATCAGCAAGAAGTACAAAACAAGATATATTTAATTAATTCATCATTCATTTATACAAATTTAAGTTATTTCATCCATTATATTTAAAAAAAACAAATCGCCGATTAATCTGTAATCGGAAATTTTGTATGCCAAATATTGGAATCGGTATCCATCTTAAAAAAATCCATATCAGTCGGGCCCTAATTGGGTTCTGCTTCGACTACAAATGACAAGTTCTATGTCTACTTGTTTTGCATTAGTGCCAGTAAGATGTTTCTTTTCTGTTTGTCAACTGCTGCACGTAAAAATGGGAATTGTAAATATTTTAATTTCTGAATTTATTGTTCAAGTATTTGTCACTAATACAGTGAAAATGAGAGGAAATGTGAATATTTGCTATGCAAGGCGTTTCAGTGTGCGCCCCTAAATTTTCTGCTTGCGCTCCTAAAATTTATGTTAGGGGCCACTGTGCTCCCCGTAAATGTTGGAGCCCTGCATATTTATTTCAAAAGATTTCCCCTTAATACCCAATACGGATGCAAAACTTCACCTTCTGGTTTATTTATTTGTGTCTCTCAAAGTTTTGGAAGGTGGACACAGTGTTAACTGTGTTGTTAATATGTGTTAATATGTTAACACATGTTATATTAATGTGTTAATATGTTAACTGGTAAAACAAAGCTGCAATGACACTGACAATCTTTTTAAAGATTAACAATAAAATTCATTGCTATATACTGAACACCTTTGTTGTTTTACCTAAAATTCTGTCAGTATCCCTTTCTGAAATGGTGAAAAGCTGTGAAACATACAGCTTTTCTTTTAACAACCTACTTTACATAAAACACTTCCAGGAAAATCAACATCCTTGAACTTTTTTACATTAGTAGTGCCGCTCTCTTGCAGAAATTCCAAATGCATAAAACTAAACAGAAAAATTTACGGTTTTACACCGTATATGAACACAATTCTCATTGTGTTGTGAAGAAAATATGATTTCTCTATCACGTCTTGTTTCCTGTGCACCCTAGGCAGACACATTTTCCTGCAACTCCAGTGACGCAAACTGTACAAACATCCTGAAATTCTCCAGTCGTATAAAAGGCTTTGCAGTCAAGTTTTTATTAACCAGAAAAGGAATGTATTTTCTTGTGTTTAACACTAGGAAGTGAAGTTAATGAGCTTTAGACTGAACGTACACAAATGAGGGAATAATGTATAATTCCACAACAAAGGTGAAAGTCAACGTGGTCAGATTCTGGATTCTTTATTACACATCACGGTTTACGATCAAAGTGAGGCATTTTACAGATTATACTAATAACAGTTGCAAGTAAAGACCTGAAACTGTGGAGATTAATAGATAAATACAGCAAAGAAACACTTTACAAATCAAAGTTTTTTATCAAATCAGTACCAAAAACATTCAAGTTAAATATTGCAACATTACACAAACTGTTAAGCTAAGAATACCTACATAAGTTATATTCTCTGTCATGTCGGTTTAAGGATACTCAGATGACCTGTATAAAATTTCCTACTGTAACCTAATTTGATGTGAAGAACATAAGTCAAGCACAATTTCGAATTTAAACAGAAAAATGTGGCAAGCCACACCAAGTTACCCTGAGCACTTATTCATGTTTCTTCTGAAAAGCTTTGATGTTTGATCTTCAAAGGTTTCAAGACGAGCACCTTTGATATGTAGATAATCCCTCACCTCTCTTTTTCCATGTAATCAGACAACACCCTTTTCTCCTGTAGTTGAGAGGTGTCAGTAACCAAGTCTTTCCTCCAGTGCTTAAAAAGCATCCATGCATTTTTGAGGCAAAGGTAAATGCTTTTTTGAATTTATTATTTTTTATTTTATTTTTTATCTTGCTCTCTCAATTCAAAGGGACTGCAGCACCTTGTGCCCTTGCCTGATGGCTCCACAGGACAGAAAGATAAGAATAAGACGAATGTCTGAGAAGTAAGTGAATCAAATGATGAAATGTGAGGTCTTGACTTAGAGAGGAGCTTTAAGACCTTTGTGAACATCAAAACATGTCAGGGCACAGTAAGAATCACCCATGATATCATATTTGATTGTAATTCCCTCTGAGATTTTGTGGAAATCTGCACCTGCAATATAGCCTTTTATCAGTCCTTGGAAATATTTTACTGGAGCAGAGATGAAAGGAGTTTCTGTAGTTTTACGAGACCCACATCGGCCAGTGCCTTGCCTGCAGGTCCTGATGGTATGGTGCTGGGTATTAGATGCAATTTCTTCATCTCAGACCACCTGCCTTCCTCACAGACCAGTCCAGTCCAGCCTCACAATTCAGCAAATGGCTTGTGTCAAACACATGTAAGCTGAATATGGTGCATTGATGAATTTACCACATTCTGTCCTATGTCCTTTGCCTCACCTCCTTTGTTCAGCTCCTCCGTGCTCTGCTTTGCTTTTTCTCATGTCTCCCACGGTAAGGAACAATTTGCACAATTAGTTACTTTGTTCAATTAATTAATTCATGGGGGAGATAGGTGCCAGAGTTGCCCGTTCCATTAGGTGATGATCGGCAGCTCCCTCTGTGCCCTGCTCTACAATCCTTTCTCATTCGCTGCTGTGTTTAATGCTTTATCTCATCAGAAAGACAGTTGACGGTTTCCCGAAGAGGAGGATGAAATGAAGGAATGCACAAAACAGAAAAGTGAGACATAATATGATGCCAACTGCTCTGTTAGGATTTTTGTTTTTCTACTTTTGGAAAAGAAAATGGCGCATTTGTCATTCCTGGAAGGCCTTTGCTGATATGCCTCAAAGGGAATTTATTGAAGTCAATCACCTGTGCTGCATATCTCCAATATGATGTGCAGCACAAGTCACACCAATGCTTTTTTGGTAAGCAAGAGAAGAAAAGTCTCTGTAGCTTTGTGGCAGTTTTGTCAGAGAAAGGCAAAATCCCAGATTTGATTCTTAGGAAACAGAATGAAAACATGTCATTGTTCTTCTGGGTTATGTTGTATTTTATTCTTGCTGTAGTCCTAAAAAGAGAATCATATCCTGCCAATTCCATTAGTTCACCCTAAGAGAAAACTCTAATTATTCGGTACTCACAGATATGATTCAGTGTTCCCATGTAAAACAAAGAATTTGCATATTCAGGTCTTTCTATTGCAGCTGGTACCAAAACATTGGTAATAATCACAATGAAATAATGTAAGCTGCAGTTTATATTTTATTCTTTTGTTTTTAGGGATAGTAAAGTGATGTGCACCAGTTTTAACTAATGGATGGATTAACGTTGAATTCTAAATAAGCTCATTGGAATTAGACAATGAAGCTTAACTAGTTTCTCTGGAGGTCACCAGCAGGTCGTACATCTTCAGGGAAATACCTTATTCCTGTAAATTCAACTTTACTAATAAATACATGGTTCCTAGACAATTTGTCCTAATATTTATATTTTATTTTTTTAATGCAGAGTGCTACCATATGCTTGTGCTTTGAAGTAAAATCCCCTGACAACTAAAACTGGCATTTGGCTTAAAGCACACGATGCTTCAACTTGATGAAGATATCTTTGTATTAATAGTGAAGTTATTAGGGTTTGCTTCTTTAAATTGCATAAAATATTGTTCTAAACACTGAATGCTATTCCCCATTAAAGAAAATGTATTTTTATGTTTTTGTCTGTTTTGCATTGTATGTCACAAATGCACCAGTGTATATTACAAAAATATATGTTTGAAGGTTTTATTATAGGTTTAATTCTTGAAAAGTCAACAGAGTTGGCTTTTCAAGAAGAGGACAGCCTGCATAGCTTGTGTTGTTAAAGAAAATCTGTAAATTTGTGGAAGCACATATAAGTGCCTCCCATTTCTTGGGTACTATAAGAAAATCTATATTAGGAGATGTACATTTAATTCACTTCTCATTTGTTTTTGAACAAGTTTTAAACTTTGTATGCAATAATTGGCTACTTCTCTGCCAACTTTAATTCTAAAGGAAGTCTTAAAGTTCTCCAGTTAAAATTACCTGAGAAGAAAATGCTCATCAGTTTCATTCAACTCTGCGTGACCACTTTAAGATGAAACTGAACAGGTTTTTAGGGCTAGATGAAAATTACTTTTCTGCCTTAAATTTCAACTCTTTCTAACAGTATTCTCTCAAACATATCTTGTTGAAGAAAATAAACCAGTTCTTATTGTACTGCTATTCAATGGCATGTTTGTGAAGAGTTGTCAGCCTTTGTGAAGAGAACTGAACCTTCACCTGTTTATTTTCTGTCTCCACATGAGGGTCCACACATTTAATAAGTTACTCAACTGCTGCTTTCTCAATTATAGCCTCTGTGCAGCACAGCAGCAGGTGTCCAGGCAGGTTATTTGCAGCAACAGAAACCCAGAAAATCAACTGTGTGTTGGTTGCTTTGTATTCTGCAATTGCTGAAATGATGTTTTGAGTGAACACAAGGTAGTTTAACATCTAAATTACTGCCTTTAGTTGGTTTTTGGCCTACAAGGGGTACAATTCAGAATGAGTTCATTCTTCCACCTTGTCATAAAGGCATTAAGTCAGACTGCTTAATTGACATTTTATTCTGTTTTCTTAGGAAGACCTGAGAACAAAAAAAATATTGTTGACAAGAACACAATCAGTAGCATCAGTGGGCATGAGTTACTTAAAATAGGTTAAAGAAGTTGCAACAAATTCCTGTTTTATTTCTAAATGTTACTAAGTTCGTATAGATGATACCAATGGAGTTGGCTTGTTTTTATTAGAACTGATTACACTGTTGGATAATGCTTGCTATATACTTAGACAATAGTCTTAACCTTCCTACTTTTAAGAATGCATTTTGTTCAAAATATTGAAATTTAAGTGATTCAGTTGTCATTTTTCATGTTGCTGACTGAGATCAGATGATGGCAGTGAGTTGCATAAAAGATTTCCAGGAATGTGCATATTTTCTCTGGTTAATGTTTGATCACTAAAACCACTTTTTTCTGTCTCTCCTGCTTCCTGACCTTGTGTTGACTTCTACAACTCATTGCCTGTTAGCTCTCCTCTGAAGCCTCAGGCTATTAGCCGGGTTTCCCATTTCTGTCTAAATGGGGATTGTAGATTGTTTTCTTCAGGAAGACGCACAAAGAAACAGAGGCAGAGATATAACAACAGGGTTTGTTATGATTTCCAAAGAAACAGTATGTGCTGTGTCCACAGTGTTTTAACCATTTCCCTTGTCGGAATATCAGAATTTCTTCCTGTTGCCTGCATTCTTGTGCCTGTGTTTTTAGATTAATTCAGTACTATGTGGGCATATGGCTCATTTTAAACCTGTGATTTATCTATAGCCTCAGCTTCCTTTGCTTTGCTGTTATTCATCCCTTGCTAATGAAATGAGAAGAGAAATAAGACTTGCAAAGCTTGCGTTAGCAGCACAGGTGTCACATAGAAAAAGCCCCACAGGTGATGCTGAGCACTGAAAAGTCTCATAATGAGCTTCCTCAGTGTGAAGCAATAAAGTAAGAAATATAGGATGTAAGGGATGAATGGATGGCGGTTCTGGTGAGATATTGTCTTGTGTGAGTGAATGTGCAAGGAAAGGGAAGGTGATTGAAAAAGGAGGAAGATACATTGAAGGATAGGGTGAAGCTGAGGTTACAGCAGGAGGAATGAGCATGAGTAGTCAGAGGGAGACACAGATGTAAGGCAGCAAATGAGACCAATAAAACACATGGGCAGTTTCCTTCAGGGAGTCACGGATCCTTGTTTTCTCGACAGAGGACACAATCTTCAGCGATTACTCACGCTTCGTGCCTCTGTCTTTTCCACTGCAGTTTACCTCCCCCCGCCCCCCGTGAATATCTTAGCCACTAACAATGCTGCCTTATACATTTAGTCACACCAGGGTTAAGCTTGCGTCAGTATCTTCAGAGAGACATTTTCCTTCTGGCAGATATAGTAAACAGAAAAAAGGTTCAAACATATGTAAAAACAGCAAATCAGTGATTAAATACTATAATGTGTACATGCACAAGGTCAAGCCCCCCCCTTTTTTTTTTATTTGTGTGTGTGTTTTGTTTTTCTTTGCTTTACTTTATTGCCCTGAAAGAGCTACAACACAGACCTTAAAAAGCCTTTGTAAATTGTTCAGCACCATGGACAGATCCACCACCATCTCCGGCTGACCAAGCTGCAGGTTGAGCTGATAAACTAGTAACCGAAGCAGTGAAAAGTTTTATCCCTGACCCAGTAAACGTCTCATTCATACCTAATTGAGTTTTTTTGTGCTGCAGGCACACAGTGTTTTGCTATTAGCAGTATCTGATGTTATCCTTAACAGCATGGATCACAATTAGCCCCACTCAGACACACATCATTTGAAACAAAGGGAGTATGGTATGGATTGTACTCACAGAATCTCTAGCGGCATTTCTATTTAATTTTATCAACAAAAACTGTTTTATCATTGTGTTTATGCACAGGCTGAACATTAAAGCCAGTAGTGTGGCGTAAGTGGTGCACAATTCAAGGTAGCACACATGCTTTAGTCAGACTTGCATGCAGTTCCCTAAGAAAAAGAAGAAGAAGCCCATAGCTTTCAGAGGTAAGACTATGTGCAGGTTATGACGTGAAAGTTAGTTTGTGCCCGAAGGGAGTCAATGACAACAGATTTCATCCATGAGAGGATGAAGTATGACAATAAAGACAGATGAAGCACATTTAAAAAAAAGCATAGACAATAGTTGCAATTGTGTGTGGTATAGCCGTTATTATTACCTAGTTTTCTAGGCTGACATCTTCAGTTATTATTTTATATATTCCACCAACAGTCCAATAGGAAAAAGTTAAATATGAATCAATGAAAGTTAAGAAGAGCTTATTTTTACTCATTTAAATTGGCTCATTGAAACTTCTGAACTTTCTGAAAAGTTAGAAATGCAATGCAATGAAAACTTAAATTTATGCATATTTTCTTTTTTTCTTTTTTATTATTATTTGTTTGAAGCTTTATTTAACTGAATATTATGTTAAATACCTTCACTGACCAACTTGACTGTATTTAAAACATATTTCATATAATTGTGCAGCAACTCACTTAAAAAAGCTTGAAAAACCCAGAACAGTTTCACATAATATACAAACACTGTTTTGGAAAATACTTCAATCAGCAGGTAATGGGTGACAGGTAAGGGTGTCAGGATTGGTTATAAAAGCAACATCCACCAAATGCTAAATCTTGCCAAGTAACGGCAGGTTTTTGGTTTAGCATTATGTGTCAAACTGTCATAGAACAATTGAGATGTTCCAAATAAAGACAGAAAGTTGATATGTGTTGTGCAGTCTTATGACTCAACTTTTTAGCTGCTTTTGGGAAAATAAACAATAACCCAGCAGCTATGATGGAATACAGATAACCTGCAAAAATGTGAAGACTTCATTGCCGCACAAGAATATACTGGAATTTTGAAGAGATATCAAGCTGATGTCTTTTCCCCAGAGACAAATAGTTATTTCAACAGAACAATGCCCAACCTTCTTTTGCTTCACTTTTAGCAGCACGGTTTCGTAGACACAGACTGTGTGTGCTTGAGTTGCCTGCCTGCAGTCCAGATCTGTCTTTTGAATGTGTATTTAGTATCACGAAGTCATTGAGTTAGCGAATACACTGATAATCATTTCTTTTGTATATGTTAAAAATACAGTTGCATGAATTCACAAAAAAAATTAACAAATTACAGATTTAAGTTCTTATAGCTTTTAGAAAATATTTCAAGTCTTCTGGAAATGGGACTTAATGTTTTATTTCCTCAGGGGCTGTGTGTAGATACATTTCTGTCTGCTAGTCTCTGCCTCAGGTAACGCTTGATTAATCATCTCACTGCTTAAACTTAGCCAAGTTTTCCAAAGAGGAAAATGTGTAAATTGCTCCAACATACACAACTTTAAAAAGGAGATTCTTGACATCTCCAGTCAGAGAGAGCTAAAGGCAATAACTGGGTTTGAGTAATACGTCTGCACTGTAAATAAATTATTTTGGATATAAACCATGGTACACACAGAGGAGATTCTGCCTGAGATTTTTTTTTTATTGCTTAAGGTTTTGGCTGCCCATTATTTTGTGTGCTAATTAAAGTTTTTGCCTCCGATGTCTCAGTCAGTATACCTTCAGGTTAATGAGCAAACTTGTAATTATCTTGTAATTATCTTAAACTCAGCATCACGGTCAGTTTAAACATAATCTGTCAAGGATGCTCATACACAAACACACTCATTTGGTCATTCAGCTCTGTGTAAAAAGCCTGTGTTTTAGCACGTCTAGTAGGAAGTGTACAAACTGACCAGGGTCTAATCCTATTTCTCATGAGAGCAGCCACAGGGTGAAGGAGGCTGGAGTTTGCCAGCAGCTTATTTTCACCCCAGTGCGATTCCACTCCTGGGGATTTGGGTGCTTCCTCTTTGTTGGTGTTGAAGGGAAGGGCAGATGCATAAATTATTTAAGCAAATGTGTGCAGCTGGGAGGGACATAGTGATAGCAAGAACAGCTTTTGCATACAAAAACAACATGTCAGAGAGCACCTTTAATGTGATTTATGTACCTAGGAAGCATATAGCTGACTTCTCATTTGGGGAGACTTTGGAAAGAGAGTTTGGTTTCTTTTCTTAAGGACGCCCTGTTGATTAGTTTGTTCCTCTTGGTCTTAAACTTAAATCCTGCTAGTTCTAAAATCCTGCTATCTGCGAGACCTCTAGGCTTGCAGTGCCTTGCAGTTTAAAAACAAAAGGGTCTGTAAAATCAAGAACACCATCAAAGATATTATACTCTCTTTGGTTAAACTATAAAGAAGGTATTTTCTTACTTTTTCTACTGAAGTGATCCATTTTCCTCATCCTCCATTGCATCATTCTATTAATTTTCATTAGACCAGTATAATTTGCTGCTCATACTTCACACAAGATAGGATGATGATAATTGTACTTAACTATTCCTCATTTTTTGTCATCGACTTTTAGATATAATTTGTACTTTATATTCACTAAGCAGAGAAACATATAAACCTATCGGTAACACTTTATAATAAGTACACACTATTAAGCATTTGTTAATCATGAATAAATACTGAATTCATCATTTACAAAGCATATTTCTGACAGGAATACTCATTAGTATGTGGTTTATGAGCA
>JBAMHW010000020.1:7390045-7401708 GCA_037177495.1 Rhadinocentrus ornatus | reverse complement strand
GTTTTTTAATTGCATTACAGGAAATAAAGAACTTTATCACAATATTCTAATTTTCTGAGACAGTCCTGTATATGAATGAAAATTTTGAAAAAGCACAATAATCCAAGCACAATTTTTAATAAAAACAGATTTCCCTCTATTGAACACCCTTTTGACAAAAAAAAAACATTTTCTTTTTAATTCCAGGTTTTCTTTGATCTCATGCTTTTATTATTAAAAGTTGATTGTTAGTGTTAATTTCAGATTAAAATCTTTATTCACACTTTGCTTGAATGGCCTTGCAACATAAAATTATTTTTTAACTTAATAACAGTTATATTTGCTTTGAGCTCCTAAAACAAATTCTCTACAGCTATACAGTCATGCATAATCTTTCTTTTTAATTTACATTAAATTCGCAAGGGAAAGCCAACATCAAGGCAGTTTCATCTGAGTGGCTTCGCTTTTTTTTTTTATATCATGCTACATTTATTAGCCATTAGCCAGGTGACCACAGCTGTGGCATCCTTGATGAAAGCTCTGTGTCCTCACTAATGGATGAGATTATTTTTCAGCGACACGTTGAAGGAGATTTATTTGTTTCCAGAAGGTCACAGTGATCACAAATTATGATAATGTACCACAAAGACTGTACTATTGGTTGGCACGGCTTCTCTTGTTGAACATAAATCTGCAGTGACCTTTAAAAATAGTTTAAATAAAATTCTGTGAGCTCAGTTCTTTCCTCTCATATGCTTTCCTTTTCAGATAGAGAACCATGTATCGGATATTGACAACTGAGATCAGGTAAGAGCTCTTTGTAGTCAGTGTCCATTACAGCAGCTTCTGTATAGCTTCTTCAGAAATGCACTCATTAAAAAAATAAAAACTCACTCATTAAAAACTGTAGCCACCGAACTGTGTCCTAAGCATCTCTATACATTCGTTAATCATCATGGAAGCCATGAGTTCCATGACATTTGGAAGACCAGCTTCACTGAAGGGCAGCTAATACTGAATTCGACAGAGGGAGCAGTAATGGCATTTCAATGGGCCGGAACTGCCTATAAACAACATTCATCTAATTGAATTGTGTGGAAGAGGGTATGAACAGCAAGCCCTAAGGTAAAGACTTCCCTGACTCTCGCTTCCCGAGGTGCAGCTCATGATGCTCACGATACACTGACATCATTTGGGTAGCTCTTCACAGCAGGAGTGTGTTAAGTTGTGTTTACAAGTTTGCAGTCTGTTGATGTTACATCGAACTAAAGTCAGTGACAGCCTGCTTTAGATGCTGGGAAAATAAAGAAAACCAATGTTAATTTCCTAGTTTTATGCACATGGTGTAACACTAAAAGATTATGAAAAATAAGGCAATTTTTAACATGGTTTGTTCCTTGCTGATTTAATCATGTAGGCTTGATTTTCTTCAGATACTTCTCTACCAGTTGTGCACAGAGCAACATTTGTTCGCAATTCTTTATTGAACTTTTCAAATTCAGATAGATTCAATATTGTGATTGAACACGTTTACGAAAGAGTTTGATTCTGAATCAGTCATGCAAGAACATTCAGTCGTTTTCTGTTCTGACCTGCTACATTGTCAACAAGGCTGTGTGCTTGGGGTAATTGCGATGTTGAACATTTCTGATGAAATGCAGAAGATTTTCCTCAAATATTTTTCTAGTATTTTTTCCTTTTTCCTTCAATAACAAACCTTTCCATCTTTGCACAGAGAACTAAATGCATCTTAATCAATAATTTACTGAACATACAGTGCTCTATACTAAGGCATCCTTTGGCAATACAAATCATGTTGAAATTTTTGTCAATTTTAGAAACTGTTGCATTTTGTTTGGTCATGGACATTGAAATAACATAGTGCTACTTCATTTAGTGTTTCTGCTTGCATCAGATATTACTGCAGCAACAAGTGTATCATACCATCAACACCAAAGAAGATGTTTTCATATCTCTGGGGCATTGTCTGTTATGACAACCCTTTGAAATGATAAAAGGCTGGCTATCTAGTTTTTGTTACCATGTAAAATATTATTCTGTCCTTGATTAACAGTAAAAACTGGGACATTTCCAAAGACAGATTTTCTAAAAACTGTCTCTAAATAAATTGGATGTCTAAAATGTTTTTGCTTTAAAGTTTCTTTATGGTAGCAAAAATGGCCTTAGCGAACACTATAAGTTCCACCTTTCCTTGCAGCTGGTGTCCCACTTCTTTCCATCTCTTAAGAAAACTGGCATATTTCTTGGGTTTTCCATTTCCTTTCTATATGTTGTCCTTTTTAAAATTCTATCAGAGGCCACTTTACTAAACCTCCTCATAACACATACATTTAAAAACCTGAACATCCAACTTGAGGTCTTAGAGAATACATGAATGATTCACTTGCAGGCCTACCAAGGATTGAAAATGACATTGAGAACAGCCTCAACATGTCATGTCCAGAAGGATTAAAGAGGCAAATCTAGCAACCACGAAATAATTCAGCACTTCCAAAGCTATTTTTAAGGCCATTTAAATTGTCTTAAAACACTGCCTTATCCTCATCAGATTAACAGCAGCATGTTTGTGAAGAAGACTCAGTCATACAGTGTGCTTACTCCCTTCTCACTACAGGGGGAGGAATCAAACACTCCTGATCAGTGGTATTAGAATTCATCAATCACCTTCAAGAGCCAGAAAGGATCTGTGAGGGATCAAGATACCCATTCAGGACTGTAAGTTGTGAGATGCAGAGTCATGTTTTGATACCAAACTCTGCAGCACAAACCAAATGTAATGTGCTCTCAAAATGTTAATGCATTGACCTAAGTTTACTTCAAGTGCAAGAATCCAACTGTCTCCATTAATCCTCTTTCTGAAAATATACAAGTGATGGGAAAGGAAAAAAGGTCTTATTGGATTTATTAATGAAGTTATGTTGAAAGATGGAAACATGATGAATTGTTGCTGCTTTGATGACATGTGATTGCGCTGTAATATCAATGATTATTTGTTTCTTTTTGCTCAAAACTCAAACGAATAAATATCAGTAAGAACAATCTGTGACCGCAGTGTGGTATTCAGAGAACGAATGAAGCATCGTGCTGTCTGGTTTGGATTTGACGCATACATAAGCCCATAACTGCGAGCATAACTTTATCCATTTATCATACAAATGCCCCGTGGGGCTGTTCCATCATATATTCTAACTCCTGCCAAGTTTCAGAAGCAGAAAGGGCTCCCTGTGGTAGAGAGCCAACACTAGCACAGGCCTCCTGCCAGGGAGCAGTGCCCTAAAGGCTCAGTGCACTCCTCCCTGCTCAGTCTGTGCATCCCAACATGGACTGCTGCTGTTCAGAAGCCAGCACCTTTTTTCTTCATCCTCTCCTTCTGCATTGTGCTCTGATTCTATCTTATGTAGGTAAGGGAGCAAGGCAACAGATATCACAATGGTGGAAGTTTCATTGTGTCAAATATATCGAAAGGCATTAAATTATTGGATATAATCCAAAGGCTAATTAAAAGAATATACTTAAGCACTTAAACTATTTTCAAAAAGTAAACACAAGGGCAAGAATGTAGTTTTTTGTCAGCTGGTTGTAAACTACACAATACGCTCATTTGGTATCACTTAATGACATTAAGAAAGATCTCTCTTTATGATTTGGGTTGCAAGAACAGAAAAATAATAATAAAATTGAAAATTCAAATTCAGTAGCACCTTTAACCAAGCAATTACAACAAACTTAATCATAAACCAATTCCTGCTAATTGAACTACCGTATATCGCTAATGCCTAGATTTCACCATGTTGTGCTGTTAATGATACAAATTTCACCCCGCAATAAGTGAAATCTGCGAAATGATGAATTTATTAATATTTTACAATTCAAATGCATGTTAAGGCTTAATTAACCCTCCTCAGAGTGTTTATAGACCTTTTCCAAAATTTTAATGGAGATTTTCAACATTCTCACACACTTTACACGCTCTCAAAAACCTACATATATTTAACAGCGTGAAGTTGCGCTGAGAAACGGCTTTATTTCGGGACTGCACTATTATCATATTACGATTGATCTCTTTGCCTGCTCTGTCTCTCTTTTCGCTTCCGGACTCCATCCATCTTAATGCGCCCCCCCTCCGCGTGCACGTTCACTCACAAACGCACCGAGCTGCATGACCACACACACAGAGTTAGACACATAACAACAGCTTCTCTGCTGGCGCTGCGTCCCCACTTTCGTCTGTAACGTCGTTTAATCAAGAAACAAAGCACAGTGGGCTGATTCATACAGTAAAATTTGGATATGGAAATGTTGAAATATGATTTACACATATTTAAATATGCAGTGCTGCATACAAAAAAATCTGCGAGACCGCAGAAGATGAACCCCGGTATGGCGAGGGACCACTGTATTATGAACAGCATCAAGACAGTCAAACCAGTTCTTTTTAAGAGAATATGAACTAAAGTGGGTTACTATGTTGCTGGCCTAACTCCAAACACTTAAACATTTTGTAAAGGAATATGCACCCTTTTTCAGTTCTGAGGTTTTATGTAGGGGTATAATTTATTTTATTTTTCCATAACACACAACATATTACACTGTAAATATTTGTTTAGCAAAAACTTTGCCAGAATTGAGAATCAGTGTGTTAAAAATGTACAACCCTCGATTCACAGACTGTAGAAACAGCTTTAACAGTGATAAACTAAATAAACTGTTTTCTGTGGGAAGATAATAGTTTCACATTGTTTTGGAGGAATTTTTGTCCTCTCTTCTTTACATCACTTCCATTCATTGAGGTTTCTAGCGTTTGTTCATGCCCACCACATCATTTCAATCAGGGTGAGGTCTGGATCATTTTAACACTTTAATTCTTGTCTCTTCTAAACCTGTTTTATGTTTGCTGCGGTGTTGCATAAAATATATAAACATAACTAAAGTTAAGCCTATTTTTAGCTTTCAGATAGATGGCTTACATTTGTCTCTAGAATACTGTGGTATATAGAGGACTTCATGGTCGACTCAATGACAGCAAGAGCTTTAGGTGCCATGGCCTCAAAAATAAGCCCAAATCATCACCCCACAATGTTGGTATTAGGTGCTTGTGCTGATGTGTCAAACCTAAGCTGTGCTGCCATGTTCTTTTTTCTCCTTGTAACCCTTTCAGACTAGTCAAATGCACTCATGACAATACAGTTAGAAAAGTCTGAGCTTTGCATGCTAGCTGAGGCCCAACGAATCTGAGATGTAGCTCATTGGTTCTTGAGACAAAAGAGCTACATCATTGGGGTGACATCAACTAGTGGGAAAAGAAATAACTTTCTTTAGTGTTTTCCACTTGTGAATAATCTTTCTCACTGTAGAATTGAACTCCAATTCCCACCTTGGCATTGTATTAACCAACAACTGAATGTTACTAATTACCAAAATAACAAAACTACAACTTTTATAAAGTTGATCACACTAACTGATTATTAGTTTAGTGTATTTGACTACCACTTGGCCTCAGCTATCTATGTAAATTCCTATGGAAACAGTAAGGGTGGACTTACTTACACACTGCTTCTGCATTTTGGTTGAGTTTTTTTCCAAAGATGACATGTTGTTATGTGTCATGTGATGTTCATTTGAGGTTTTTACTCAAATTTTACCAAATTTTTGGTTTTCTTTTTTAAAGACTGTATATATTCCTCTTTTCAACATATAATTGATGCTGTTGAGTTTTGAACTGACACACCTGTTTTTGTTTCTTACATGCCCTCCAGCTTTGTGTAAGAACTTAATGGGGTTTTTCATTATTTGCAACTAATAACAGCATAATTGCTGGATATGTAAGTAAAAGCTGTGTGAGTCACTGCTGTCATTAATTCGTTGGATTGTTTCACCCAAATTGCCCTAAACACAGCAAAAGGTTTTAAATGAGAAATATAAGTGTGCATTTATTTGAATTCATTTAGAGACAGGCTGTTGCTACCTTGGCACAAACAAGAGAACAAATATGTAGTTGTATTGCTTGATTATAAGTGAATTGAAAATTATCAGCAAACATTTTAAGGTTTGTAATATATATTTTCATTTCAATCCCGAAATTCACACACACACTTCTTTTGGAATATTACTAGTTTAATTGACCGTGGGTATTAAAATTGATGGTGACTATTAATGCTGGTTAATAAGTGTTGTATTACTGTTACACTTTATTTTGTCCTGATAATATTAGGCCCCCAGAGGTAAGTGATCTTTTTTCTTTTTCTTTTCCTTTGTGATTTGGACGAGCTTACACATCAAACAGAGGATGTCTGAAATGTTAAGTTTCACAAACACACCTGTCAATCTGGAAGTGCTGCCTAAACAAATACTAAAAAAGAAAACGAATGCTTTCAAATCATTGAATTGTTTAGTGAATGATGATAATGTGTAATATTTAGCACTATTTTTGTATCCAGAAACCTGTTCAAAGGAAATGGCTCCACTAGGCCTGTCACGATAAGCAATAAGTCCATTAATTGCACGGTAAAAAAAATGGAGCGATAAGTTTGCCGGGCGCAATAATTTTCATTAGTTGTTTTTTTTTTTATATTTTTTTTTCTATCTTACTTTACCATAGACTGTGTATGACAACAGGTTTCACTATGGAGTATCTCGACTGAACGCTCTGGTTTCTTGCCAAGTGAACTCTAGTCTAGTGTCATAGTTGACGGCAGCATGTTGCAGCACGAGACCGTAGTGAAGCACCTGTGCGAGCCACTATGCCGCATTTGTTTTACAAGCTGCCAACTCTCAGCGTGAGACTCACACATTTGAGTGGCTTCTCACGCTCTCGCGCTAAAACTCCGATTCTCATGCTGAATCATGTAAATAAGTCGAAAGGAGAAAAATAGCTGCTCCCCACATGTAGGCAGAACACACACTTAGCCTACAACGTCAGTACAAAGCCCCCACTTCCTGGTCTACTGTAATCAACCCCGTAATGCGCAGGCACATTAGACAAATAGAGCCAGCCTATATACTACCCTATATGAAAAAATACACATAAAGAGCAATGTCGGCTAATCGAAAAGTTCGGGAGGATTCCCAGTGGGCCGCATTACTTTTGGGCCAGTGTCCCGGCATAAGTGGAAAAGCGTTCATAGATCAGTCTGACGCAGTAATAAGGGGAGACATTTCAGCTTCACAAACGATGCGCAGTATTTTTTTTCTATTTTTTTATTAATACAATGGTACTAACTGTCAGTTTTGCCGTTTTTTCCTGTCTGAGCTTCATGTTTAATATTTTTTTATGTATATTTTTTGAAGGGCAATTTTGTTAACAGAACAAAGACTTTATTCTCCATCATACTTATTATTTTTGGTTGTGTTTGGTTTTTATTCATTGTTATTGAGACTGAAAGTCTGTTCTGTTTATTGTTTTGTTTTGTTATTTAAAATTTCTTCCAGTTCCAGTGTAAAATGTTCTTTAGAAATGAAAGCTTATTGATCTTTGAAAGGGTGTACTTGCATTATTATGACATTATCATTATATTAGTTGAAAATGGTCTCAAAAGGACATTATCGCTTTGCGCAATATTATCGCTTATCGAGATCATTTATGAGAAAATTTATCGCACAGCAAAATTTGTTATCGTGACAGGCCTAGGCTCCACTACATGTTTTCTCTTACTTTCTGAACAGTTTGGTGATGTGTCAAATATTCTGCTAAAACTACATACACATATACACACACACACAATAAGAAAAATACAAACAAAAGAATAATAATGCAGTACTTGCTTTTAACTGTCGTAATTTATCTGAGTACCTGGGAAGGTTTCTGGTCCAAAACTGACTTTTGCCTTGTAAATAATATTTCCATGTTTATTTTAAATGGGTTAGAATGATGACTTTATTAAGTAACATTTGTCTTGAAAGTTTGTTGGATTACAGGTTAAAATGAGGCTTGTGGGACTTGTAGAGACGTGTGACTGACAACTGTTGTAAAAAAAAAAAATGTACATTTTTTGTAAAGATATTTTTATCAAATGGCATGTGTACTGTAGCTTTGTAATTTCATTTTTCATGTACAAAAAAATCTAATTTAACTGTTGTAAGTCTAGGGGACTCATCATCATTGTAAAATAATTATTTGTGTTCTTGTCAGTCAATAAAAATGTTTGTGTCATATATTCATCAAGTCAAATGTTTCTTTGATGAACTGAAGTTTTTGAGTTTATTGAATTTCTGTTCATAATCACAGATATGATCATCAACTATCAGACTGTTTCCCTCCATTTATTGCCATGCATTTTTCTTGTATTCATGCTGCTTTTAATGGTGATTTGTGTTTAATTGTGCAGTTTATGTGCCATAGTTGGCACCAAAAAAATATAAACATGGTTACGGTAGTTTGTCATCTTGGGTTTCATTAATGGCATCAGTCTGTTATAGCAGTTTGTAATATCAAACTGGATCTCTGAAGATGTACATTACCTGCTTCCTTTGGCAGGTCATAATGATCCTAAATGAGAGCAACTCAGAGCTGTTGACATTGAGAATAAACCACTTATTCAACTTCATTTTGGTTCTTATTGGACGTTTTAGATTTTAAGTATAATATTGTAAATTTGCCAACTGGCCTGAAGGAAAACACTGTGACAGCAGGACAGTAGGTAAGGAAAAAATAAATCAAATTCACTTAAAATAAAAGGGTTCAAACTGAAGTGTAAGGAGCAGAAAAAACACAAAAAGACAGAAACAAGGAAAGAAGTGTCTTGAAAGCCTTGCGGCAGATGTACAGACAACTTGCAGGGAACAGGGAAAACCACACAAAACACACATATTCTTTACCAGTTCTGTTATTTTACCTTAGATGAGGTATACTTCACCAGGGTTTTAAAATGATGAAAATAAGACCTTATAAATATGAACATAACCAAGATATAAATATTTTTGGGCATGTCCTGATATGTAAAACAGAACAAACAAAAAAAAAGCATACTTTCTTTTCTCATGACTACTTAGAAAAGAGCAGTCATTAAACAGAACAAATAAGGAGTAAAATAAACATGGGATGTTAAAGATAGAAAGAAAAAATGAAAGAAAATTTTAATTAAAACTTGAAATAACAAAGATTCAAAGCCATGTCACGCCTTGTATATTTGCATAAAGTCAATGAAAGAAAAGTGATGTAGCAAATTGTGTTAAGAAAAAAAGCTGAAAAACTACTTTTTCTGGTAAAAAAGACCTATATATTCATTTTACATGATGTTTTTTGACATAGAAAAAATAATGACAGTCAGAGAAATGAACTATTATGTGACATGCAGAAATAATGAAAAGCCATAGGGATGCATGGTGGCATCAGCATGTTATCTGTATAGGCTGATAAATGCTTTAAACTGAAATATCAGCCTTAGCCCATCATGGCTATTGACAAGCAGATAAGGTCAGATTTGCCTCGGTTGTGGTTGTTGTCAGAATTGTTTCAGGAAGGGCAAGCAAGCCTGTCAAAGCAGTTTTGTTTGAAAAGGTTTTAAAAAAATACATGCACAATGCATAGATGTCCTCACTTTGCTTAGTTAAGGTGCAGATCCCTAAATAGATATTGTGTTTAATGTCTGCTATATCCAGGGCGCCATTACAATCAAAGATTATCCCTGCAAAAAACCATTGTCTGAAAGATCGATGTTAAAATGCATCTATGATGCAACAAGATGGATTTGAGTCTACTCAAGGTAGTTTTATTGGCAGTTTCTCTAAGTTCAGTCTCAGCTTACTCAGGAAGGTGCTTCTGGAGCTTCTGGGAAGTTACTGTCACATTGAAGGTCTTTTCAGCAACGTGTCTGAGACTTAAGATGAATGAAATTGGAAAAAAAACAAAACACTTTATTATAATCAGTCCAGTCAGTCCTTCTCTTGGGCTTTGTTATGTGATTTTAAGGCTGATTATGACTTCTGAACTCAGCAGGGCAGCAGGGCCAGCCGACTTAAATCATTATGATGCTCATCCCCCAACTGTGAAGCATTCGTTCATTAAAGGGCCTCTGTTCTGCATGACAGCTTTTTCTCAGCTAGATAGAATTTTTAGCCCATAAAGGCAGTGCTGCTCCTGGAAATCCTTTTATTTATTTATTTTTTTGCTGCTGCTTCAGTTGCTTGTTGCTGAAATAAGAGTGTGAAGAGTCGTGTTACAAGTAATTTTCAAAACTTAAAACAAAATGTCAAAATTTCCTGAAATTAAAGCAAATCTGTTTTATAAATGAGTGGATTGTAATAGCTCAACGGGCCTGATCAGAGCTCCCTTCCTTGTTAGAAATGCCCTTGATGTCATTTCTGTAAAGGTAGATGGGCAGCAACAGATGGCTGACTTAAACCCCTTCATTTATCCACAGTAAAAGGAGATGCAGGAAGGTTAATGAGAGCCAACGTCTGTGTCACACACAATTAGCCCGATGAATGAAGTCCACACCAGCACTGTCATGACTGCACACAGCTGTTCCCTTTTAGCCTTTATGAAAACTTTCCACCTCAGAATGGTCCTTATATCTAGAAAACAACAACTTACCAGAAACTTCAGCGTGTGTTATTGGGAAGCAGGAAAAGCAGTAATGAGAGGGAAAATAATGTTTTTCTCTTCCCATAAAAAAGGAAGGAAACAGAATTTTAGAGTTAGAACTCAGAATTAAATCCTTAGAGGACACTTACCATGTCTCCCCAGAAGAGCACTATAATGAAAGCTAAACTTGAACCTAAAGAAATAATAAATTTAAAAAACACAATTCTTGGTGCAAAGACTTCGTTTGGAGAACTTGAACATGGCAACAAATCTGGAATGTTCCTGGCTAATCAGTTAAAAGCAAACAAGGAGAAAACAAGGATCTCCTCTGTCAAAGATCCAGAAAGTAATATCAGCTATGAGCCTGACAAGATAAATGACATTTTCAAAGTAGTCTGTAAAACTTTATATACAGAACATATAAATACAATGGATGAGAAGGTTAATCAATTTTTTAGTAATATAAATGTTTCAAAATTTAAAGCATGAAACTAAAATGGCCTTGGATTCACCTCTTTCAGTCGTAAACTCCATGAAGCTCTCCAGCATATGCCCACCAATGAAACCCCAGGTCCGGATGGCTATCCAGCAGAATTCTACAAAGAATTCTGGACAACGCTGGCACCCACTTTCTACAATATAATATTAAAAATAAAGGAAAAACAAAAATGCCATCAAATATGAACCTAGCTAATATTATTAAACTATTAACATCAGGAAACGACCCGACACTTCCATCCAGTTACTATCCAATTTCACTAATAAATGTAGATCTCAAAATAATCAGCAAAGCTCTGGCCAGAAGGATAGAAAAAAAAAACCCCTCTAATAATACATCCTGACCCAACAGGCTTTATTAAAGGTAGACATTCCTCTACTAATATGTGCAGACAAACTGACATCATAGATTACTCTACTCTACATGATCTGGAATCTACAGTCATTTCCTTAGATGCAGAACAAGCATTCGACCGAGTAAACTGGAAAATTTTATTAGCAACATTAAACAAATTTGGGTTTGGGTCATTTTTCATACACTGGATAAAAATATTATATAACAACCGAAATGCATGTGTGAAGACCAATGATCAAACTTCTCCAAGCTTCTGTTTGCAGAGAGGCACCAGGCAGGGCTGCCCGC
>JBAMHW010000020.1:7339133-7351888 GCA_037177495.1 Rhadinocentrus ornatus | reverse complement strand
ATACATACATACATACATACATACATACATACATACATACATACATACATACATACATACATACATACATACACACATAAGTCGAGAACAGGTCTAATATAATGAAAGGACCTCTCTTTCAAAAGCCCAGATTGTGTATCTCTTATAATTTGTCCGATACCTTCTTTTAGCCGATTAGCAACAACTAATGTCAGTAATTTATAATCCACATTTAATAAAGTTATTGGCCTGAGATTGTCAATAAATATTTTGTCATTTCCTTATTATCTTTTTTTTTTAATGATAAAACCAAATGCTGTGGGCATTTATCTCAATCTTCTACTCTTTACCTTGATGGAAAAATAAATACTGTGACAAAGCAATGCTGATACAAATAAATATTTTACTTTTAAAAATCTTTACTGGCGTCAATCACCAAATGACAAAATATACTACTTCCTGTTTGGATCAGTTCCCTTCCAAATAAACCTGTTTTGTTTTCCAGAGAAATAACAAGCATATGATATAATCTCTATTATCTCTATTAACATTTTAAGGAGGAATTAGGATTATACTGGTTGCTGATGATCAAGTTTGTAAAAAAATGTGTTTTGCTTTAAAGGTAAAATGTTTGATTAAACACATTTTTATCATTAATTTAAAAAAAAATTTCAAACACAGATGTCAAATAAATCCCTGAATATTATTTTTTCATTTATTTAGGTATTTCTTTATAAACGTCTGTGGGTTCACTACCAAGATATTATTAACAAAACAGATACTTTATGTTGACTTAAAACGATGCCTATTCTTGAATAAAAATAAAAAACACTTCACTCATATTTCAAAGTTGCACTGGTGTACCTCCTTATCGCTATGAATAAGCTTGCTGTTAAATAGGTAACAAAAATTTTCATTTGAGCTGTATCCATAATTCTTGGGACTGTAGATGTACCTCGGTTTAGGAAGTGACGTCATTAACGTGCGACGAATGTCTAGCTCCGCGAAGCAACTCACGTAGAAATTTATTTTCTTATAAAATATGGTCAATTATGTTTACGCCTGTTTATAAATGCTTCTATTCGCCTCTGTGAACATTTAATTCCCAATTTAAATTAAAATTGTTTTCATTTAAGTCCAGAGAAAAGATAAGCACATGACAGCATTTCTAATATTTGTCGATTTATTTTTTATTTTTTATGCGGAATATAAATTTACTTAGAAGTTGATGATCAAGTCTGGTTGACTTTTACAACCACATGGAAACTAAAGGCATTAACTGCAGTGGCTATCAACCACAAGCCTTGTAGTCCCATCTTTTAAACAGCAGGGGGCAGTGTTGCATCACCACAGCTGTCCTCTTCACCGTCAGCATGCATTTCTGCAACAACTGAACAAAACTTATGTCATTGTGCAATGTGCTGTATTGTCCACTAGGAAACAATTGGTCTGCACGGTGACAGAATAATATAACGCTCTAGTATGTGGATAGAGACAAAATGTTATGAATTTGCTTTGTTGTTGTTGTTTGTTTGTTTGTTTTCGTTTGTTTGTTTTTTTCAGTTAAATTTGTTCCTTTTTTGATAATTTTAGATATGAAATCGTTTTTAAGCATATTTTGTCTTTTAACCATATTATGTGACGATGTGATTTTTTTATGATGCCATAGTGACCTCTATTTGCGCCACTGATGGACACAACGCAGCTTTCAGTTTTTTGTCGAGATTGCTTGGTCAGATACTTCTGCTCTCCTGATTTTGCTCTTCCAAAAACCTTTGGAATATTTTTTTTACTATTTAAAACCATTTGAAATAGAAAATTAGTGTAAATACAGGCTATAACCCAATTTTAATTTGAAAATTAAACGCTGCATTCAAAGCAAAACTTCTTAGATAAAAAGTGAAATGTGCAATATGCATGTTGATCGAGGAACGCATAATAAATCACCGCAGAGACGCGAGATCCTCATCGATCCAAAGCGTCGCAGCGCATCTAAACTCCTCCCGCTCGTGTCATCATGTGGCCAACACCAGACCGACAGACACACTGAGCTCAGGGATCCCTATTTAAGGTCTGCAGCTGTCAGTCGGAGGACACTAGCTGCTCTGCGCTGGGAAAAGGCTTCGCTTTAGGAGATCACAGCTCTGCGTACTCATACTCACTGTTACAATGTCTCACGATTGGGGATATGCGGCAGACAACGGTGAGGCGCTCAATGCATGTGTATGGTATATTATTAAAATGAAAGAGGTGCATGTATTGAGCGGTCATTCCAGCAGGCAGGATGTTAAATTAATTGAGGCATAGTGCGGATTACTGCATCAATTACTGGGCTATTATTTTAATAATCACTCTGCTCATTTAAAGCTTTTACGTGCACACCCCGTGTCCTCAGTCGTGCGGTTTATTAGCATCAATGAAACCTCCTACTGGTATTCTATTAATCGCTGTGAAATGATTTGATTTCCAGGACCCGACAAATGGGATAAAAACTTCCCTATTGCAAATGGACCCCGTCAGTCTCCCATTGACATTGTACCTGCTGCAGCGACTTACGACGAGCGGCTGAAGCCGCTCCACCTGAAGTACGACCCCTCCACCAGCCTTGACATCCTCAACAACGGACATTCCTTCCAAGTGACCTTCAATGATGACAACAACAAGTCAAGTTAGTGTGAAACGAATAATAAATAAATAATTTGTACCTGTACGGTTCGACATCAAAGCTCAGAGTTTGATATTTAATATTTTTTTATTCTAAGCTTAGATAAAAACAGATTAATCTATAAATAGCCACGACGGTAGACTGCTGTAACACTGATGTAACACATTAACTGTGAGGTTATTCGATTCAAACACAGACTGTCAATGGCTTGATAATTATTTACAGGATGAACCTGCAAAGTGTGACATTCAGGTTTAATGCGCAGTGTTATTAACTGCAGGTCTCACACACATCAGCTGGAGACTAAACCATGTTAATATTCGCTAATAATGATATAGATGCATGAGTCATGCGCTCCAGATTATTTGATGCTTGCAGGGCTTTGACACTGCTGCAGATATTTCAGATTCTTCTGTCAGGAAATAAATAAATAGTGCTTTTACAGTAAAGAAAATGCCGCTAGAAGAATTTCACTGAATAGGCTGCTGGAGTTCTGTTGAAAAGCAAAGCGCAAAGCATGCTGAGTGTAAGCTAATTGAATTGGTAATGTACCCCCTGGTAAACCTTTCCCACGCCAGATCTTTTATGCTGGTAGCGAGGTCAAAGGTGGGTAAAAAGGAAGAAAAAAAAAGATTTTACTCTGCAAACACAGCTTGGTTAACTATTAATGCTCCCATTTTGGTGGGAGTAAGTTTTTGTACTCTTGGAGTAAAATTTTGTTTGCGTCAAATTTTCTCGTTTCTCTCTCTCTTGTTTTTATTTCTGATCAGATTCTATTTTAATCCCAAAAGAGAAAAAAGATTAAAAAAAATCTTTTGTTTTTCAACTTTATGGATTAGTTGTCCTTTGGCCAATGAGATATTGGATAAGTGTGGTTATATAACCAAAACAATCAAGAATTGCTTATAGGGGCTTCTCACAAAAAAAGGGGGGAAAATCATCAGCCCTCTGAGTGAGATACAGCACACCCTTATTCCTCCTCTGAAGCTCACTGCACTTATTTTGCACCCTCCACTTCTAAATAAAGGCGGCGCTGTCTTCATGACATGATTATGCATCATGAACGTGGAAAAGATTAATGTCCCTGCTTCTTTATTTTCTGTTGGTGTAAAAGAAAATCATTGGAAGCTGCCTGCTGACAAACAAACAGGCCTATCATGCTGTGTGTGTGTGTGTGTCAGTATGTGGTAACATTGGAACAGAAATAGACCAATAGACAGGATTATCAGCCACTCCTTCTCCTACTTTGTAAACAAACATATAGATTAAGCAACATTGGGAAGAGGGCATGATTTCAAACTGATTATAATCCTCAGTTTGACCAGGTCTTGCACAACAGGAACAGAGTCTACCTCCATCGAGTAGGAAGTGTGTATGTGTGTGTTACATCTTACTCAGCTCATTTATCAGTTCTTTTGTATTCGCTGCTCCGGATGAAATTTCTTTTGCAGTGTTTTCTTTCTGCATTGTCAAAGCAAGCAATATTCAAAGCGTCAACGTGGCTGTAGGCCAAAATGATTGAAGATTTATGATTTTATTGATCTTTTATCTTTTCCTCCTGCAGCTCTGAAAGGTGGACCAGTCTCAGGAGTCTACAGGCTTAAGCAGTTTCATTTCCACTGGGGAGCTTCTGATGATAAGGGCTCTGAACACACAGTGGCTGGGACCAAATTCCCTGCTGAGGTGAGGCGTTTGGATTGTTATGACTGCCATCATACTCTGACTGCGATGGTTTATGATAGATTGAGGCTGACAGGAAAGGCCACATCAGTGTTTTGATGCAGCCATCCATCGTTGCCCTTTATAATAAATTATCTTAAATCTTTCTCTTTTTTTTTCTAAAATCTGAAAGTGAGGGTGTACCCTGCCTTTCACCTGGAACACTGCTGGGATAGGCTCCAGCTCACCCCGCGACCCCTAATAGGAACAAGCGGTACAGAAAATGACATGACATCTGAAAGTGCTTATAAACCCATTTAAAATCTGTAACAGTGATTGTGAACAATCCTTTGATTTGTTTCACTTGATTTCATTATTGACTCTTAAACATAGCACCACCAATACATTCCAGTTGGAGGTGTGTCTATGAATGCGATCTGTAAAACCACGCACCTTCTTTCATTTTGGGGGGTTTTCTGGATCAAACAAGATTCAGTTTATTATGTGATGCCAGATTTTGACATAGGACATGGTATATTTTAATTGTTGACTGTGTTTATGTGGCACAGACAACTGAAATCTACAGCTATGTTGCAAAACAGGAAGTAAGATCAAATTATTTGTTTCTCAGGAGTAAAACTAAGAAATCTTGCTGCTTAAGTTTGAGCCAAAACTGGGTAAAAAAAAAAACTCTGAAATGATCAATCTAACAACAGAACCAGAATTATAGGAACTATTATTATTTTTCTCCTAATATTTATCAGCTTATTGTGTTTTTATGAAAAATGTAGCAAATGTTTTTTGCTTTGTTTGTTTGTTTTTACGTGGATTATGACACAACGAATAAGCTTCCTAAAAAGGCATTTTAAATAGTGTAAATATGAGTAATACCCCATGCTATTAAGATTTTTAGCCCCAATATCCATTCTTCTGGTAAAATATTTTGTTTCTCAAAAGTAGTTCAAATGATTCTACCTTTTAGATCATACAATCATCAGACATGAATAATAATAACCAAAAAATAATAATAATTCTGATAGAAACTGCAAGATTCTTGTAATCACATGAATTATTTTTATTGTATCTTTGTGGTTTATTTCCAGCTCCATTTGGTGCACTGGAATACCAAATATCCAAGCTTTGGTGATGCTGCTAGTAAGCCTGATGGGCTTGCAGTTGTTGGAGTTTTCTTGAAGGTAAGTAGTGATCGTGTCTTTAGTAAGTCATTAAATCATTAAAACGATTAAAAATGTGCATTTCATGCATTTTTTTATTTCAGATCGGTGCCAAAAATGCTAATCTGCAAAAGGTTCTTGACACATTTGATGCCATTAAGGCCAAAGTATGTATCATTCACAACTAATTTTCCTTATATGCACAATATTAATAATAAAGTTTGTAAGTAATCTAGTGTTTTCTCTCTGTGCTGTTTTCAGGGCAAGCAGACTCCTTTTCCCAAGTTTGACCCTGCCACATTGCTCCCCGCTTGCCTGGACTACTGGACGTATGATGGCTCTCTGACCACACCCCCACTGCTGGAGAGTGTCACCTGGATTGTCTGTAGAGACCCAATCAGCGTCAGTTCTGAGCAGGTATGTCTACTTACAAAGCCCATTCTGTTTCAGAGGAGTTGGCTGTGTTCCCACTGTCTCCAATAGCCCTGTCTGCAAATCCTCTACAATCTAAATCAGTGGCTTAATTGTTGAGATTAACAACACAGCTAAAACTGAGAAGAAGAAGCCTCTTATGGGAGGAAATGTAATACAGGGGTTTATTTATTTTCTAAAAGCAAAAAAGAAACATTTGGCCAGTCAAGAGAAGGAGGACAAACAGGAATTCACACTGTACACAGATGCAGTTGGCCTACATCCGTTTCAGAGTGAAAAGTCAACAGAAAATATTCATCCTGCATCTGTAGGTGTGATACTTCGCTGCAATGAGTGTTGTCACATGATTAGATAAACATAGTACACATAGCTGCATCACATGCTGAAAGTAAAATATATATATATATATATTTATTTTAAAGTTTTAAAAGTAAAATATATATTTGACTTTTAAACAGCGTATGTAGACGTGCGGACCTTTACACTTGGTGCCCTTGTATAGGCTGGGCTGGCAGTTACCGACAAAGAAGTGATTACTTCACAGAGCTCTAAACTCTCACGCATTAGACGTGAGACACATGCATTTCAGCTTGTTCACACGCCCACGCGCCGCACCTAGTATTTCACGTGCATTCTGCATGGCATTGCAACCTACGAGAGAAGGCTTATTGTCACCTCCAGCTGGCCCGCCGGCACGCACCACAAGTACCACAAGTCCTACAATGCACTGCGCCGTCATACAGCAGGCATGCAAGTCTAAGTACACACGGCCGGTACAGTGAAACTGCGAATGGCTCATTAAATCAGTTATGGTTCCTTTGACCTCTGACAGATGTGGTCAAAATTAATTCCCAACTCCTCTAGCAGCGGTGGTTCATCATCAAAGCTGTACACTGTTACAGTGTGGCAAAGCCTTGAAAATAGAGCATATCATGAGCTCCAGAACACGCAGTTAACTTCAAGAGCTGACACGCAGATAGTCTATCAGATTATGCGATGTTTTCAAAGCAGCGTAAAAACAAACAAAAAAAAAAAAAAACGGCGGAGCGCGGCTAGTAACGTCATACGTCATTACAACGTGGACATTTGAAAGTTTCAGTTTTTGACGTCGTGGGACCAAGTGAAACTGTAGATATGATCGTTTGAATTGTACACAGTGTTAAAGTTGGATGTGATGGGATGACCAGACTCTTTCCAGATTCTTCTCATTAGTTAATTTGGTGTTTTATGTTTTTAATTAAAAGATAAAAGCAGACTAATAAGCTTGTTTGAAGTGAGAAGTGTTTTCATTAGAAATTATAATGGTAAGTTGTAGATAAAGCCATAATAAAACTATTTCAACCGATTTGTTGTTTAATGTTGTTTAATGGGAAATGACTTACAGTTTGTGTTAGTTATTAGCACAAAGTGTGCAATAAGGTCAGTTTTACTTAGTTTTTAACAAATACTGCAGTCAGGCCCTTGACTCGAACATTTTTTTTTTTTTACAATTTTGGCCCACTGTGTATTTAAATGTGATGCACCTGTTCCAGAAAGTTATACTAAGAAAAACCTTTTTGAAACACGGGACATCATGAGGCAGCAGGATGTGATTAAACCAGTATGATATGGTTAAACCAGTATGATGTGTTTAAACAATCTTGATTTTAAAACTGTAAAAAAATAACAGCTTTATTTATGTTTTACTGTTTTTATTATTTAAATTAATATTACCAAGAAATATATTAACTGCTGCAATGAAACGTGAATACAGCTGTTAAAAACCAGCTAATTTGTTTAAAGTATTATTTGAAAATATGCAATACACTACTTTTGATTCATTATTAAATTTTAAACAATGTAAATAATTATTATTATCATTTTTAATCATTGTCTGTAGGCTGCATTTTAGTCAGCTGTACCTGTAATCTTTATTCATATTTTTTATCTTTGGATGTATGCATTAATCACTGCATTTGTTTGTCTCAGATGTCACGGAAAAAAGAAACTCAGCATTTTATCAAATATCATATCATATCATATCATAATATGATGGTTTAGAAAGCTAATCAATTTGTCAGCGTAGCCTATCTTAACTTAGTTTACCTTAGAAATATGCAAGAATGAAACAGGGAGGCAATAACTATGTAATCTTCAGTTAGCATAAACAAAATCCACCTTCCAACCCATCCAAATCTGGCAGTTTCTTGTGTTATAGTTCAGTGAAATTCTATTTTTTAACTAATAGAAACTATTAGTTTCCAAACAACTGCTGAATATAGTTTCATGTTTTGCAAATATGTCTTTCCAAGTAACTCTTATCAAGAAAATTTCCAGCTTTATTAAACTGACAATAAAGCTACTTAAGTCTCTAGTAGATGACTGGATTGAAATCAGTGGAAGTAGAGATGTGTTTTGTGAGTGACAGCCACAGGATGTCTGCACTGACTATCCTCATCTCTCATTTCACAGATGGCCAAATTCCGTTGCCTGCTCTTCTCTTCTGAGGGTGAGACTGAATGCTGCATGGTGGACAACTACCGCCCACCCCAGCCGCTCAAGGGTCGCCCCGTCCGTGCTTCCTACAAAAAATAACCCATCCTGCCCTTTGGCCCTTTCATCTCCATTGCCTCTCCCTCCCCTTTCCCTCTCAGAATGACCAAGCAACAGATCACAAAGCACACACATCTCTTTCCATCCAGTTTTAAAAGATATTTAATTCCTGTGACCGTCTCAAATCACTTCTAGTCTTACAAATGGCAAGATGGAACAAGAGTTTCAACTCGTATGTGTAATATGCCATCAAACATACCCTGTCATATTTCTTTTAAAAGACAAACACTTAATGGTGGCTGTGACATATTTACCAGGATTCTCCATATGGTGTTTAAACATTAAACCAACGTGTGCGTGTAGGTCACCTTGAGGATGAATCAGTCAAAAGTGGTGCTCTGAGGCTAGCAAGAAGCAAAAGCTAGTTGGGTACATGCGGGAAGGATTAAACTATATAACCATCTGTGAAAGGGGGTAAGGTGCCAGTTGTGGACACACAGGACCCTCCCACTGCCAGTCGGTCTAATCTCTGACCGACTGCCAACCTCTGCTTCACAGCAGCTTAGTGAGACTCTGCAACAGCCTCCATTGATTGACTCAGAAAATCCCCCTCTGCCACACACACCCACAGCACGTGCAGTCTCATGCAGACATGTTGCCTATAGGCACTGACCTGCTTATTGATCAACATTGTACAACAGCATACAATAGTCAAGGGCATCAGGGCAGCTTGCTGCGATAAACTCTAAGCACCACAACAGTGACTTATGCTTTTACAGTCAAGTCTTCCAAATTTCCATGTACTTGTCATACGATGTTTGTGTTTTGCTATCCTCATGGATTGTTTTGTTTGCTTGTTTGTTTGTTTGTTTATAAATCTGATAGCTTATTCAAATTAAGTCTTAAATGATTCCCCAGTTATGTATTTCAACCAAAAACCTTGCTCCTTTTGATGTCCTGATAATGAGGCAGTGGAGAGCAAGGATCCTCCTTGAAATGCAGTGTGGGAAAAAAATAAATTAATAAAAAATTGAAGGTGTTGAGTGCTAAAGCTTAAAACGCACAATTGTCCTGTGGGCAATGCCATTGTAACTTACCCACAAAGCCAAGGAAGAAGAAAAGCTAAACGAGATTATAGTATCAACCTGTTGTCAGACCCTGTATTGGAGACTAACTAAGGTTTTTAAAAACTTTGGGTATTGCACATCTGACCAGAAATGCATCTTAAGAAAGATTGTAATGAATAAAAAAAAAGCCTTATGCCAATCCATATTAGGGTTGCCCAGGACTATGTGGTCATTCGGTTTTAGACTTTTGCTAGTTGAATAAATATATTTTATGGGAAACCTGTGTCTTCTCTTTTATGTGTCTAAAGAAACTTTTTTAATTCCCTAAGGGAAGTTAGAAAGGATAAAAAAAGAGGTCTTATTGACAGTGTTTAACCTCTGAGTTTGAGATTAGGCCATTAGACCAAAAGTCTTCTGTACAGTAACATAAAGACATTTTTCTTTTTCCCTCAGCGATTCGATTTTCATTTGAAATCTTCAGAAGCGAGTTTAGGTGTTTTTGCTCAAATTTTTGATTGTTTGGATATTTTGTCCACAGCTATTGGACACGTTTTTTTAATTTTATTTATTTTACATTTATTTATAAATTGATTCATTTTTGGTTTGCAGGTAGGCTGAATGCATGCTTGCGCTGAAAGGATGCATGCTTGCAAAAATACCTCTTCTTAACATGATAGTTTGAGTTCTTTGAAAGTCTATGTCATGATCAGAAAAGATAGATTTAGACTTTAAGAGGCTTGTTGAACATTTTTAAATAAGATAATGAACTTTCTTGTTAAGACTTAGCTAGATCAGAAAATGGCACCATCACTGGTTTTGTCTAGTTTAGCATAAATACTGGAGGCTGATAAACTAACTTGAATTCTTCCAACTTTATTCTCCTACACTTCTCACTTCACTGATTACACATTCTGGTTTGTTAATATGCGAATGTGAAAAACAAAAGTAAATAAAGTGCATTTACTATTCTTTATGTGGAACTAGGCTAACAATATTTCATTTTAGTTAGATTTTTATTCTACAGTCATTTAGCAGACACTTTTATCCAAAGCCACTTACATCTGAGAGTAAGAACAACACAAGCAAGAATTCAAACAGGGTACAACATCATAATTAAGTAGTAGTCAGACTGCTGTGAGTAGAGTTGAACCCAGGTGATGTCATGTAATTACATACATGCATGCTCTTTTTTTTGACAGTGAATCATAATCACCAGGCTGAGCTTAAGAAATTTAATTTCTTTTAATTTCTTTTCACAAAACACAGGGATCTCTGGAGGTAAAGTGGTCATCTTTCAACTCGAAGATTGCTGGTTTAAATTTCCTCAGTTCACATGTCAAACATTTTGTAAAGTGCAAAATACTTAGTCTGACATTATGCAAATGTGTTACTGATATGTAAGTTGCTTTGGGTACATCTGTCTCTAAAGGAACATAATATAACGATCACCTTTTTTCCATTTTATTTTGAAGACTACTTTCACTTATTTGCTGAATTTTGCATATGTGTGAAAAGTTGACTCGCAACAAACAGGATACATTAGCTCTGGGGAAATTGTATTTTCATGTATTTCCTGTTGAACTGAAGCTACTATGTAATCTTTTAAATGCAGTTCAGATTATTTAAACTGATTTCAAACTTAAGTGCAAACTTAAATGTTCAAGTGAAGGAAAAAAGACAAAAAAAAAACAAAGTCTGTCTACTGTTCCATTCTAAGTAATAAAGCTGCCTACACTGATCAGATGGTGGAGATTGGTGATCTGTCATCTATGTGGGCTACTGGTAGTTGATAACACCTCAGTGTACTGAAGATTGTAATCAGCAATGGCATGTCACCCTCTTTGAATATGTGAGCAAAATTTGACTTATCTTTCCTGTTAACTCTTAACAGGAAAATGAGCTCAGCAAAGCTACTGCACCAGGTTTTTCCAGCTCACTGTAGTGAGTGTGTTTGAGTATGTGTGTAGTTGGCAGGGAAAGTTAGCTTGACTGCACAGAGCTCAGAATAGAGCTGGATTTTGAATCCCAGCATTACATCAATTTAACACGAGCCCTCCAAAAATATCGATATAGATGAGAAATATCGACTGGTGAAGTGTCTGTCTTGTTAACACAGTCAGAATCAATAGGGTACATTATAATTGCACGCACCAGAAAGGACATTTAGCTGTAGGGCGACACTGTTTTGTGATGGCAGTTGTGTAAAAAGTTCCAATAACCTTCATGCCAAGATCAGTTAATGTCTGCTTTAGTGTGTATGTGTGAATTATCAGTTTGACAAACAGGTGAGGACTTGAATCTGTACTGCGAACAGATTTACCAGCAAAACTAGTCAAACTAGTTACAAAACTATAAAACTGTTTGCACATCCAATGATAAATTTGTCTCATGACATGTTAGTCTCCTTTTCCTTGTATTTTGGTCTTGTTCCCTTGACTTGATTTCTTTTAAGCCCTACTTTTGCCAATGTTGCTATTTCTGTCATATATTAGGTATAAAACATTATTGAGGGCACAACAGTTAAAGCTTTTTTTAGAAGGAAATAATAGGACGTAAAAAATACAAACAAAGAAAAAGTCTCTTGAGCAAGTTGCATAGATTTGTTAAAATTATGCAATTTCTCTTTTTTAACTAATGTTAGACCCACTATAACATTTATTTGCATTCATCCTTATTTAAACTAATTGGTGCAGCCACCACACCAACTTGGTTCTGGTTTGACAAGTTTTTATTATATTACGAAGACCAGGACAGCCAGCCTGGCTATCTGTTCTCAACCCTGTCTTCTCCTACTGGGGCCTCAGCACACTACTGCAGATAAAGCAAGATCTTGATTAGTTACTCCACTCCCTGAACCATGTCCTCGCCCCTCCTCCTCACAGCTGAGCCAGAGCCACACCCACCAGCATAGTGACACTCAGATTGGCCATCGGGCAGCACCTTGTTCAGGTACCGGCCCAACCTCTGGCATTCCATCAGAATCAGGGATGGGATGTGTAGTGAAGGATGCAATCATTAGATATTATTTTTGACAGGTTCTTTTCTGATAATGCAGTGATGACTGAAAGGAAGATTGATTATTGTATATGTGTTTGTTATAGAATGTGTTTGGGGGTTTATTTCCATGGGGACAAGATGATCCATCCATCCATTATCTGCTGCTTATCCTGAGTCGGGTCGCGGGGGCAGCTGCCTAAGCAGGGAAACCCAGACTTCCCTCTCCCCGGCCACATTCACCAGCTCATC
>JBAMHW010000020.1:7313875-7334833 GCA_037177495.1 Rhadinocentrus ornatus | reverse complement strand
AGAAACTGATCAATACTATTCCCACTAGGTAATACTTACATGCTGGACTATGAGGAACTGTGCTCAAACCATACACTATTGGCGAGTTTATTTTATTCTAATACATTTTTAACATCGGTGAACTGTTAATATCTCTGACTGCTAAAGAACATACGCAATGAAATAAAATAAATGATCCAAGAAAAAGTCACAATAACTTAAACATTGTACTTTTGTTTGCTCCATGTGCTCTTGGATACATCGTCTCGTGCTTGCCCTGGAACTTCTACTCATCTTCAAATGACCTATTTCCACACTTTGTGCATTGGCACATGTTTGGTGCATCTCCCCTTAACACAGATCTTTTACAGGAGCAGTGGACCAGTTCCAGTATTGCTACTTGAGCCGGGGGAAGTGTCATCCAGTCCACTTCCAAGAAATCTCCTACCATCTTCCAGGAATGATTTTCAGGGGCAGGAATGTCAGGCTTACACTCGAGGCTCCTTCTGTGGACTGCAGCCTGATAGTTGGCACGCTGGATGTGCTTGTTCAAGGAGTCTTTGTTTGGGGGTAGGTCTGCCTCAGAACACTTTCCTGAGTTGAACAGCTTAACTCTCGCCATGTTAACATCCATACACTCCTGATTCTACAGATCACATGTGAAAGCTTCCACTGCCTTGCAGAACTCTGGTGATGGAGCGAAACTAGTGCTCCCTAGTGCTCTAAACAGGTGGATGTATTGTCTCTGGGAAATTAGCCTTTTAGAAGCTTGGGTTTTTCCCATCCCATGCTCACAGTGTCGCATCTAGAGAATGCATGCAGACCAACAAGAGCATCACACTTGTCTTCTACAAGATGAGCATGAAGCCTGTTAATGTCAATAATATGTGGATTTCTACCCTTGACTGTGTGAAAATACAGGTGACCATCAATTTTGCAGCAGAACCCAAGAGTCAGCACAAAGACGTCAGTGTCTGGGTTCTTGATTACCAGAACACAGCTATGTTTTGCTGCATAAGCTGCATGCGAAATAAGTTTGGTGTCAGCTTCCCTAGTTCCTAGTTCCCTCACCATCTTCCGTTTCTCTTTCTAGCCCTAGCACTAAAAAACAAGAATAAAAAAAAACAAGTTTAGGAATCTCTTCCATTACATCACAGTGGACTGAAGATGTCAGTGTAGTGGCATCACATTAATTAATTTATTATTGACTTCCCGTGTGTGTGTCCAAATAATGAGTCAAAATTTCATCCTCTGGACAAAACCTAATACCCTTAAGGCTTACCCACACAGGATCAGACATTGTAACTAAAACTCAAGGAATCTCATTCATGCTGTAATGGGGCTGGTGCATCTATGTGCTGCATGGGGCTCAGGGGGCAAAATTTAGAAGGATCCAAAAATAGTTATTATATTGAGTCTTTTTTTACATAATTCTAAGAATACAATAAGCTTATGTTACAAGTTAAAGAAAAAGTTTGGTTCTCATGTTTAATGTACTTAATAGCATTTTGTCTTGATGCCAGTTTCCTTTTTTTCTCCACAGATTCACAGCTGAAGTTCAAAATTCACACAGACTTGAACATTCTTTCCGCATTTGATACCTACACTATCTTTCAGCCTTTTTCTGAAATAAAGATGTCTTTTTACTTCTTCTCTGCGCTTGTGTTATGTTGGTGATGATAGTAAAGTGGCTGTAGCAGTCTTTGTGATAGCCACTGTTGGCTGGAAGTTCAGCAGGTTCCTGAAGTTTAAAGTTAACTTATTTATAAAGGGACAATTATCAAAGGTAATTTCCATTTTCAGTCTTTTAGCAAGTCAAAGCCATTCACAAAACAATTATACAATGTAGCATGACAATGACAAATCTCAGTTTTTTAGACTAAATTTCTGCACTGCCTCTTCTGCTACAGTACTCTCTCTGGTACCGAGCTCTTTCCACATAAGTACAGAATCAATAAATGTCTTCCATCCTGTGTCTGTAAATGGGAATACAGGACTATCTTTTTCAGAAACATACATACAGCACTCCGTTTCTGTGGCGTCTGCTAGCAAACAGTTCTAGCAAGAATCTGTGGCTAGCTAATTTTTGTGATGTCATGCTCATCATTTTGTTAGATTGACAGGTAGATCAGTGGACCTCAAATGTGGGAAATTGGTGATGTGTAACCAGAGAAACTTTAACTTTTTAGGCAGACGCAGCCGGTGGAAATTGGCCGTAAAACTGGTAGTGTGCTATTCCCACCAAAATAAGCTATTCTATTTATTTATATGTTTGTTTATTTGTTTGTTTTATTTTCATCAAAGCATTAAATATTTAATATACTTTGATGAAATATTTATTTATCAGATTTTCTGTTCACTTTATTCTTTATGTTTGTCAATATTTAATGATGTCACTCAGGTCTATTAAATTGATTTCTTATTTAAAAACGTTCGGTTATGGTTAAAAAGGTGGTTAAATAAAAGGTTGAATATGAATTTAGTGTTTGTGTCTTCTTTATTAAAATTAGGTCATTAAGCAAGACCATGAAATGGCCATGGCTGCACTTAAAATATATATTTTTTACATTTTGTGATAATTATCGATAATCAAGATGATTTTTTTTATCAATATGCTTTTATTTCTATATTTTCCAGCCCTAATAGCGGTGTATATTTAATATGGCTGGGAACTCCGCTCACTGCACACACTTTGCATACACTCGCTGACCAACTCCTCCGACCTCCAAGACACAACGACACTTGATTCCCACACCGGCGCCAGGAGAGCACCACAAATTGCTACCTGGTCTGTGGGAAACACTGTAACAGTCGGTTCCCTGTCTTCAGCCCCTTCTGTTGTCAAATTATAAGCCTTCAAATATGCACTGAGGTTAAGGTACAATGGTCAGATTTTTAGTGTTCTGATATAGGTTTTTCTCCAGATGAAGACCTTTCCAATGATGTATTTTGTTCAGTAAAAGTCAAAATTTTTTATTTTTATCATTTCATTGAAAGAGACCTTTAAAGCTTTAGATTCAGTGAGCACTTGCAAAACCTGGTATAAAAATTGAACTTTTAGTTTTTTTCCTTCAATCTTTTTGGAAGTATATTCCAAAATGAGTCACCTTTAGAGTTATAATAATATTCACAACCTAGGACAATCATATAAACTTTAATAAAGGCCTGAAATGCTGGATTTAGCACAGTCTCTGTGTCAGAGACAGGGTTATATCACAGATTATCAAACATATACTGTTTCAATAACTATTGATAAATAGCATGAAAAAAAAAGAAATTACAAAGTTTTATTGAAGTAAAATTGGAATGTAAAAACTATTTATTGAAGGAAATAGCATATAGTTTTTAAATTGGACATAAAACATTTTTAGTATTTGCTTATGCATTAGTAATTAACTGAAGCACCGCTAGGGTTTTAATGCAATCCAATTTGATTAAATAAATTAAAGTAAATCAGGGTTTAATGAGGGATGTGGTCTATAAAGATATTAAAGATATGTAACTCCATTTAGATCATGTTTTTATAGTAATAGTTCAAAATTTGATCTTGCACACACACACAACTTTTAAACTAGGTAAGTGTGATTTTTGGTAAGTTACCATCATGACATAAAGACCAGGCCAAAAAACTGAAATACTTTATTGTATGTTATTGCAAACTGTAAAAAATAAGTAAATAAATAAATAAAAAATAAGGAAAAACCACCTGTGTATTCCTAAAATATACATGAAAGTAAAGAAAGCCTATAATACTGCTGCCTGGTGATAGTTTGCAATGGAATACAGTGCTTCAAGGGGGTCCCCCGAAGGGCACAGGGGATTCCCGAGGAAAAAAGTTGGGAATCATTGCAATTGAAGATGGGACCGAGTCGTGTGTAGCATGACAGACACGTTAGCAACAATCTCACGAGACCTGAGAGAATCTTCATAAATGAATGAAAGTCTATTTAGTTTTCCTCTTCAGTTATCTTATTTAAGGTCTTTTGGGAATGAGAAGCAGCCTTTTCATTATTGTTTTGCTCATAATTAAAACGTAAATGTTTGAATTTTGCATAGTACTTCCTGAAAATACACCGTAATGTTAAGGATTTGAGGTCTGTTTTTGGACTGGATTCCTGTTAGATGGAATCGGAAGTCTTCCTGTATCAATTTAGTTGATCAGCAATATGGATAAATTATAACAGCCCACTGTCCCCAAAAAACGGGCTGATAACCATTTATAATGTTGATTTAATCGAGTGAGAATGCCTGAATCAGGCGCCCATTCACTGAGAGTGCCTCATTGGTTGTTAAGCTTCTGATTATATTTATTGTTATAACCAATATTAGCGGAGAACGGAAAATTAATAATAGAAGGATAATCAGTAAATAAAACACTCTAAGAGTCAGAGGTCAGGTTTCATTCACACACACACACACACACACACACACACACACACACACACACACACACACACAAACGACGCTATTACACTGCAAAACTTTCATAGTGTGCCATAGTTAAATCAGTGAAATTATTATTTAAATTATTATTAAAAAAAAAATTTTTTCTGCATTTTCTGCCTTTTCGGTGTTGTTTCGGGTCCAGAAAGGTCCCGCAGACAGACTTCTTTATTGCTGTGTTATTTTGTCTCTTTACATTTACCCTCCAGGAGAAGAGTTGTTAAACTGGTTGTGTTCACTGGTTGAAACAGCAGATCTTGAATTTAGTTTTTGTATTTTTCTCTGAACTAAATCATCTACTTGAAAGTGAGAACATGGTTTTTAACCATCATCCATCAACATTAACAGTGAGTCAGCAGCTTTCTGATTTTCATTATTAGCCTATTTGTTATTGGTTGTGGGCTAATACTCGGATACATTTGCGTCAAAATTTGTTAGGCAGCTGCTGTGTAGATGTTTATGAACAATACATAAAAATATAACATATTTTAATATTGTTTATTCATTCTCATTTTTGTCAATATGTTTGTTCTGATGTTGCTGTTTGCCTCTTTACCAGAGAATCCAATAATTCTGGACAAGACTGAATAAATTTATTTTCCATACCGCTTTCTAATTTAGGTTGCAGAGAAGCTGGAGCCCATCCCAGCAATTAGCAGGTGAGAAACAGGGTACACCCTGGACAGGACGCCAGTCCACAGCAGGGCCAACACAGAGAGACAACCATTCACGTTCACATTTACTCCTAGGTAGGATTTAGAGTGACCATGCATGTCTTTGGATGGTGGGAGGAAGTAGTTGAATTGAGCTTGGTTGAGGTACTGTAACTGCTGAGCAGGCAGCAGACACAGAGACTCTGGTTCTACATTTATTCTGGGAAAAGTTTTCATCATTTCTAATGTCTTTACTTTCTATTTTTTTTCTACTTTAAATACAAAGTAGGATAAATGCTGCTCTAATATTCAACACTGTGTTGGAGTATAGCTGTTTGTTTTATTTACTAATGACACTTTTTGAAAGTGTTTAATGTGTTTACACTCGCTGGTTCCTGCTAACTCACTTAATAGCTTTAGTAGCTTTGAGAAGTTGCACTGTTGGTATTTATATTTCAGGAAGGGCAAAGTTTTGTAGTGTTCATGGTCACGTATGGGCCAGTCTGGACCAAAATACCATTTCGATTTTTGTCCCAGTCCACCTTTGGCGACACTATAATGATTGCAGCCAATAGTAGAGTCAGTAAACATACCATTACCTTCTAGTCGTTTTAAAAAGCCCAGAAATCAAACATTTGCCCCAGCTGGCAGTACACTTCATTTTACTTACGGTTATAGCCAAACTAATATCCTGCTTAATTTTTTTTTTACATCCTTCCTTTTACAGCAGCTGTGTGTGATTTCATCCACTCTGTTACTCACAGAAATATAAGAAGACAGAGTACCTCTGGTTATTGTATATCTAATTTCATACTATATTTATGATTTTATGTGTAAATAGCAACACAAGGTTGAGCCTTTTGACACCCCCCCCCCTCCCCCCCAACAAAAAAAAGAGACACAGCGAACTGCCAATGCCAGGACAGTGAAATAAAAGAGTGTCACCTACAAAAAAAGAGATTAAAAAAGCAAAGCATTGATAAACATTCTGAATGTGACAACCCGACTCAACATATGAAAAATCTGAATATGTTATCATCCCAGTGCCGGGATTATTTAAATAACTGGCATTGCTCACCTTTAACCCCAGTTGGTGTTTCTGCAGCTTCCTCCTTCTTTGTGATCTAGTGAGCTTTGCCTTTGTATTGCCTCTTTTCATCCTGCTTTGTGTTGTGACAGCTGAGTGAGAAGAAAAGTCCTGCTGGGTGCCATCATGTAGCACAGATGTGGTCACGCAGATTGTACCTCCTTCAGCACATGCCTCCATATACTGGTGAATATGTAGCACATACATGCTCTGATTTGTTCAGCCTGCAGCATTAAGGGATGTCAACGGCAGAAACTTCGGTGTCATATCAAATCTGTATTATTTACACTAAAGTGAACACAAAGCGCATCAGCCTGATTGCAGATTGTTTAAATTGATTTAGTTAAATTTGTAAGGTGTGGACAGACAAATCAGGGCTAATTGTTAATGACCAGTGGATACCACAGATTTGACCCACACCAAGGTCAGACATGTCACACATTTTTCCCATAAACCTCTGGCCAGTGGTGCAGCTCGTTTCATAATCAGGCGTTGCAGGCGGGTGATATGTATCAAGGAGACAGGAACTGCACACTCATCCATTTCTGTGACGGGTTGGAATGCACACCACAGCAGTCCAGTCAATAAATCTGATGTAACATTTCTGTCTGATTAACATTCAGGGTAAAAGTTCACCTCTCGTCAGGGACATGATTTCTATTTCCACAGGATGCATAAACCTACTGTAGGGATACAACAGTTTAGTTTAAAGCTATTTTCAACGCACATTTAGAAGAGAAACTTTTGATCATAATTGTTAAGTAACAATAATAATGATTCAGATTCTCTACTGAAGGTCTGACCTTTTTAAAATTAAAGAAACAGTTCTGATGACCCAAACATGCTACTCACTGATTAGATGAGCAGTTTCTGCCACCATAAAACAAAAATGGCCAGTACTTGTGGACATGAAAGAATAAAATATAGTGGAAAGTTAAAAATGTTTCACAAATATGTTTTCTCTCATATTGATCTTGTTTCTTCCAAGATCTCTGGGTGATTTCATTTTTTAAAAGTTGTTGATAATCTTCCAAGTGTTGCTGCAGTGTATTCTTTACTTCAAACCAGTAAGTTGCCGTCCATCCACGGTTTGACACTGTAGATGCATTCATGTTGCAATGCTTGTAGTCCTTTCAATTTAAAAACGGACCCCTTTTGACGTTTCAGTGCACTTTAAGAACACACAAAAAAACAGCTATTTCCATAGAAATACATAGACATTCTTGTATGGTCCAACACAATTTTTGGCTTCTTGTCATTGTGTTTGTTGTTCTGTGATCCCTCTGGTTCAGTGAGAAAACATTCATCAGAGAAAAGACAAAACAAGAAATGGATTATAGGGGGTTAATTGATTTGAATCAAAACAGGATGTAAAGGTTGTTTGTCAACTTGAATGTGGTGAATGCTATGGGGTGTAAAGTGTAAAAATTCAGTATAACATTTATTTATCTAACTTTTCTCACATTTAGCACATTTTTCCTACATTTCCCTACATTTAATAACTGTTAACAACATATATAAGGGTCAAATAGAACATCTAAATCTAAAATTTAAATCTAAATCTAAATCTAAACGCTATATGTTAAATCTAAATGTTAAATCTAAAACTAAATGTTTACATCTAAATCTAAATGTTATATGTTATATCTAAATGTTAAATCTTATATTTAAATTTTAAATAATATATCTGAATCTTGAATCTTAAATCTAAAAGTTAAATCTTATTTCTAAATCTAAATGTTTTACCTAAATGTTTAGAATATATGCTAATTAATCCCCTCTTAACCTCAACCAATAAGCTAGTATGGAAACACTCGCGCGTGTGCGCCCACACACACACACCCTACTAGCGTATTGGTTGAGGTTAAAAGAGGTGGGGTAAATTAGCATATATTCAAAATATTTAGGTAAAACATTTAGTTTTAAATTTTAGATTTAGATGTTCTGTTAAATGTAGGAAATGTAGGAAAAATGTGCTAAATGTGAGAAAAGTCAGATAAATAAATGTTAGCTACAACTTTCATACTAAATTTTTACACTTGGCACCCCATAGAATGCACCATATGCGGATATCTGTAGGAAGCCATGTTTTCTTAAACCAATGTTAGCTGCTCTTAATTTAAAAAAATATTGTTTTTATGATTGCCAGGGACCAAACAGTAAAGCAACGAGGACACAGCAAGTTTTTTCAAAAACTGGGTTTTTATTGACCCAAAATAACACAAAAATCCAAAAGAATGATTAAACTAGCCAGCCAATAAAAGAGGTCAACTAAATTTAACGATACTCAAAAGTGTAACTTAAACAAATGAAATTCAACTGAGGAAAAACTGACCCAATGACACAATGAGGGTAACTTATAGTGGTTTGACTAAACCAAATAACACACAGGGGAAAACAAAATGGACAACAATAACTAGACAAAGATTAAAACTAACTAAACTAGAAAAAAAAAAAACATGATCCAGCAGCACATGGTAGAGCCTGACGAGCCGGCCCCCAGATTTAAGGCTCCTCAGCCCTTCGCCACACCTTTCATCAACCAGGAAATACAGCTTGTCCTGCCACGGTAACTCAAAACAAGAAAAACACATGTTAAAGCACAAAACCTTCCATTGTTGGTAAGTGTGCACTCCAAATCCCTAATGCAAGGTAAAGCATGAATACAAATACTGTTTAATATTAATCTGCCAATAAATGTATAGTGAAAAATGTGACAAACATTACCATTGTGGGGCTTAAGCCATCACAATGATAAATCTAAGTGTAACATGATGGATAGTAAATGCATTTAATTTCTGCTGCTGTAGCAATAATTGCAATGTCCAGAATCCGCATGCCATCAGTTCCAAGATGGTGCCCAGGAAGCCCTTCAATTTGCACCAAGAAATATTCAAACTGTGAGCAAGAATGGCTCCATGTAAACATTTTGATGACAAATTCCTCCACAATTTCCTCCCTTCTGTCTTCTTTGCTGCTCAGTGTAAATGCACATTTCTCTGACATATCTGGAATATCTGATGTTCATTGTGACAAAACGTGTTTAATTTTCTTTTACAATATTGTTCGGTGAAGAAAGGCATGCTTTCCCTAATCACTCTGTCTTATAACCTACCAAATATAAAGAAAAGCATAACCCCTTAATGACTAATCCTTTTTATGAAACACATTCATGAAAAATCCTTTTAGATGGCAAGTTAGTGCAAGTTCATGTTTCTAACAAAGCTGAAAAACACTTAAAATTATAATCATTAACAGATGCATTTCTTAAAAAGTTGCTGTTGAAGGCAAGACTTCGGGGCAGCAGGATATTTACCTGAAACATCCACAAATTTGTTTTTATTTGTCAAACAATGGAAATGGTTATAGTTGGAAAAGAACATGCTCTCTGTCAACAAACAAAGCAAAAATGCAAACATTAATGATGTTTTGTCTGTCATAAGGACAGAAAAATAAACACAATTTTGATTTTGCCCACTTACTGAAATCCAAATTTAGCCTCAACATAAAATAAATTATGTTTCATTGTGGACATCTTTTCTCTCGCAGTGTAGAGGATTATAATGACCTCAACAATGTCTAACTAAGCTTTCAGTGATAAATAAGACCTTCAGTAAAAGTTAGCAGACTTTGGAGTTGTAGTGCAAATATGACCTTTAAGGAAGAGTCATGGGATCAAAAAGAACTAAAAAAAACCAGCTGGAATTCAAACCTAACATCATTTTAGAGATGGGATGTATTTCCCAAAATAAAAAGTAAAATGGGTACAATTACAGATTATTAAGCAATTTTAAGCCAACTTTTTGAAAGCAGTCAACCTTTTACCCATTAAGATATTCACAGTAACGTCTAAATAAAACTCAGAAATGTGCAAATCCAGCTGCTCTGCATCAGTATGACAATGAAAAAGGTGCATCTACTGTATCTTCAACTTTAATGAGATCATAAAATAATCCCTTGGTCCTGACTCCTGCAGAATGAAACTGTCTCCAACAATCAGCCATAACTCATTAAACACTGTTGTGAAATATGTATCCTCCGCTGACAAAAAAAGAAGAAGCTTAAAATCTGTTTATTAACTAATCATTCCTGTCACACTGAATAAGGATGACTATACACTTTGAGTGTGAGCTCAGTCCAGTGGTCTGTAAGATGAAGACCTGCAATCTTCAAGATGTGTATTCATTTTAATAGGAGATGTGCTGATGTTTCCACTGCATATCATGCATGAGCTTAGTTTTGTTGCATTGCTTGTACACACGTCCATTTATCTACCCAATAAGGAACATGTGCAGTGCACGTTTAAACACACCTGCTTTTTAAGGTTTAAAATACATACAAACTGTACAGCAATACACAATGGCAACAAAGATGTGTTGTAGCTAGCGAGTTGTTCCTGCTGCTGATGAAAATCTTTAAAAAGCAAAATTCAGATTGAAGTTCACAATAATAATCCTTATTGTTAAAGCATCAGATACATCACCATATCTTGTGAACTTGAGGTGCATCAGAGCAGGTAGCAGAGGTAGTCACAGAGCTAAATAGATGTGTGTAGGTAGTAGGTGAATGAAACAGTAACCAGAGGTTGAGACACTTTGTGAACAACCAGTGGAGAGTGTTAGCACAGACCTCTTGCAACATTTGGGCCAAATCCCAGTTCCCCTCCTTGGCCTAACACTTGAGTTTTGCAATGGTAAGGTGCCACTTTTATTTATTATTTTCAAGATAAAGCTGTAGTTTAGCTATCCAAATGGTTTACTGTAGAATATTTACTTGAACAGATCAACTTATTTTGAAAAGAAAGGGGTACCTTGCCCTTGTAAAATGGAGAAGTAAAACCGAGGGCAGGAACTGGGATTAGGCCTTACACTCGGTATACAATATCCCCTCCAGAATCAGTTGATGCAGAGGACTGGAGATTATAGGTTTCCTGATTTTAACTAGATTAATTCAGTGGTAGACTCCAATCCTAACTGTTCCAACATTAATTTTAAATATAAAACAGATTAAAGTCAGGCTGTTGATTGAGGAGTAGCACAGCTTAGGATCTGGAACCCCATCAGGTTAAGGCATTTTACAAACTGTAGCTTTAAAGGGGCAATAAGAAAAAAAATCTTCATTTTGATATTAAAGGAATTAAAAGATCACTATGTGAAGAACTAGAGGTGTAATTTCCTCTGGAGTACAGCATGACATCATGCACCGTCTCTCTGTGTTGATCTCCAGCCCCTCATTTTAAAGCCAGTTCAGCTGTGCTTTCATGTGCATGTATGTGAATTGCCACCTCCTCCCTGCTCTTGAAGTCCTTGGCCATCTCTCCCTTTAAAAGGCTACAGCTGGTGAGCAATTGCAGCAATTTTTAAAGCAAAATGGCAGAGAGCAGAACAAAACATTCACCTGAACAATATCGGGATCTGTCATTTCTCCAAAAAAACAACAGTTAGTAACTAAACTTTCTGCTAACACCAATAGTGGCAAACGAACACCATTTCATGCTAATAGTGACACACCAAGTTAATGGCATAATGGTTCATTTACAAATAAAAGTATAGAAAACCTGCCAAAAGGAAGTTCTCCCGCTTGTGGCATTATAACGCTATAATTTACTTACTGCCTTACTTGACATATTCCACGAAATGGTGGATGTTGTTTTGCACAGTGTTTGCACTTTGCAGATGAGGCGAATGGGAGGTGTAAAGAAACATAATAATGTTTGCGCAGTTGCATTGTGTATTGTCAGGCATGGGTAAACCTGTAAAAGTAGCTTGTACTCAGTGAAAGAGTAGTGAATGCAGAAGTGCCTGCAAAACACGAACTGTAGGCTGATCTCACCCTGAGGCTCATGAAAGCTGGACCCTAATGATGAAGATAATTAGCCAAGCAAAAAGATAACTATCAACAAAACTGGGTGTGGGTAAATGGTTTTTCTGCTTTATAACTTTCCTCTTAAAACTGGTCCTTCTTGTTCACATGTGATCCGCCCTTTAAAACCCACCTCACTCAAGAATGATGCTCAGAAGTTAGGTGGAGTAATGGAAGTTATTGTCCTAGGTGGGAGCTAGAGTGTAAAGTGAAACAAACAGGAGCGATGGGAGGTTGATACTGCTCAAATCAAAGAAACAATCAAAACAGAACAAACTAAATAAGTGTCAGATGTCAGACTCTGTCTGATTTCTGCTCATTCAGAGTCTTGTTAAATAATTTTCTCCACAGAGGTGGGGAGCAGAGGAAGAGGGAGGTGTGTCTCATGACAGACTTTGTTTTGCTCTATAGGCAGTTCAGAGCAGCAAACCTTGTGGTGAAAGGATTTTACTTTTTGCCCCTGTGTACAAGACTGCACTTAATCTGGATTACATTTGACTGGACATCTCTCAATAAAATATGTTTCCATGCAATAATAATGTACAATTGGTAAACGATATTTCCTTTAAAGGTTCGGTGTTCAAAATAATCTTATTTTCAAGAGCTCTGAGCAAGAAAAACATTCCTTTGTAGGATCCTTTATTTTTTTTCACAATGTTTGAGTGAATTGTCATTGTAGCCGCAGGGCAGTCCAAACAAGCCTTGATCATGCTCTCTGTTTTACCCCATGTCCCAGATGCCGATACCTTCTGACAAACATGTTAGTATTTTCTTCCGATAACGCAGAGACAAGACGTTGATAAAACAGGGGTGGGTCAGCTTTATAGGCTGCCCCATTTGCCTCTTACAACACAGGAATAACCTTATCTAGGTCACCTACACTGAACCTTACTGGTCCCTCCTCCTGCTCTACTGGCCACTCTGATAACGATATGGAATGAGGCTTTCAGGCTGCAAGTTTGCGCATCATAAGAGCGCATCAGACTCATTAATTTTTTGACTCACTTACTTTTACTCTTTGTCGCTCACTTGTTCTCACAAACACAATGAGGTGAACTCTTGAAGTGGAGAGCAGTTTTTGCATGAATAGACAACTACAGTGGGCTATTCTGTTGCTCATTCCTTCCTTACTTGATCTCTTTTTATTCTTCAATCTCCTCTTCATCTAATTACTGTTACTCATTCATTTCCTCCATTCATTACTCCTTACCACAGTCAAATTTCTCCAGGCATGGGTCGGATTTTTGTTCATGCTCTTGTGCTCTCTCAATGGTATGCTGGTTAGTATTACTCAACTGGACTAGGGTTTCCTGTCAGGCTGCAGGAGGTCATGTCTCTCACATTACCACCTGTTAGCTAGTGCTTGTGAGAACAAAGAAGTGCACAGGCAAGGACACACTATAGCAAAATTCTTTTTTGGTGTTTGGTGGAATATTTTGGTGTTATATTTTAAGTGTAAACTCATTCTTTCTGTGAAATATTACCAATGCATCTTTTGTTTGGGCCTCAAGCTGACTCCTAATTGCCAGCATTATAAAAGGCAGACTAACAAATAGTGTTATAACCTCTACATTAATTTTCTGTTCCATTTAGCTTTATCTGTATAGCAACAATTAATAACACAAGCCATTTTAAAGCATTTCAAATTCACTGCAGTACAATTACTGTATTTTTTGGACCATAAGGCACACCAGAATATAAGGTGCATTAAGCTAAGCAAAACAAAACAGTCAGAAAGGTCTAATTTTATTTACCAGTAACTTATTCCTCCACTTCAGTACCATTGATTCATTAATGTTGAATTCTCTCGCAGCTGCTCTATTCCCATGTTCCGCAGCGTGACTGATAGCCACGAGTTTGCAATCCGCTTCATAAGCATGTCTCTTAACAGGTGCCATTTTAAGGTCCTTATACACACACTATAATATTATGTTGAAGCACAGTATGTATTACTCTATGAGGCTCCTGACTACTGTAGCCGTAATGCTTCGACACTCCATCAAGCTGAGCGGCTTCGTAGCTTACCAAAGTCATACTAAAATATTTTAAAAATCGATTCGAGGTCAGTAAACACAACCAGAATTAATACATAAGGCGCACCGGATTATAAGGCGCGTCGATTTTTGAGAAAATTAAAGGACTTTAAAGCCTGCGCCTTATAGTCCGTAAAATATAGTTTAACCCCACCAAATTATATTTCTTGGAATCCAAACAGTTCAATTCATTATACATAGTGAGCCCAGTTGCTTTGCTTTGGAAAAAAAGGGGTATAGTATCAATTTATATATATATATATATATATATATATATATATGTATATAACAGAGGAGAAGAACACTCAGAAAGATTCAGGACTTTTAGATCTACCAGAGCCAGGAAGGGTGGCCATTTGCATCAACTAGTTTGGGATTGAGAAGGGTGAGAAGAAGGGTCAACAAGCGCCCTAACAAAACCATTTTATAACATAAAAAAAAAAAACATGCTAAAAAAGAAAAGAAAAGAAGCTCAGACACCAATGACCTAGCTACAGGCCCCTTTCAAAATTCTTATTTGTTTCTAGAGTTCTTGAAAAAAATTCTTATAAACTTAGGTCTTGGCTATCTTGACATTAAAGGTTGGCTGGAAATCCATTTCCTTTTTGATGTTATGCATTGTATGTTCATTGTTGTCCTTGAAAATACACAAAGATTAATACAGCAAAAGATGGTTCAGCACTTAAAACACCACACCAGCACTTCGACACATCATCTTAACAACTGATTTTATCAAACTATTTTTTTAGAGTTTGTTTGTCACCAACTGTCTGATACCAAAAGGAAATTATTTCAGAGTTAACAGCAAAGTACAGAAAGATTAACCCTTTGATAGTACATAATACATAAATAGCTTTACTAAGGAAATGAGTGCTGCAACATGCAGTGATAAGGTGATATAGGCGTCTACAAGAAGGCAGGAAATGGCAGAGAAAATGTAGGTCTAATGAAAGTGGTGCACATTAGCTAATACTATTAACCCTATGATTGTTAGGAGACCTTGTAAGCTAATGCATGCTGCAAAATAATAAAAAGCTGTTACTGTGTGACTCAGATTAATTAAATGTGAAATCTACAGATCACAAGGCTTTAAACTGATGTCCATAATTTATTACTTTCATCTCATGCATTGTAGGTTTCAGGCCATGAAAATACTTATTGAAGAAAAAGGTGTGGTTTTGGCATTGACGTAATCAGTGCTTACTGTCATGAGCTTTGTAGGAACCTACTTTTCAGTTTCAAAACCTCAAACTTCTCGTATTCTGCTGCTTTATGTTTTCTGAAAATCACTTAAAAATCATATAGTAGAAATGTATATTTCTATGTATGGTAAGCACACAGTTTACTGCTTGTGAGTTTTTTGTTTGTTTCTTTGACTTTGTTTTTATTTATTTTTTCAAACCCTATCCTGTGCATGTGTCACGACACCGACCAGCCCTGTAAGAATTTTACCATAAGACGGTCACCGGTCTAGGAGTGTCCAGAACTTGGCGCCATACATATAAGAAAACTCAGCCTTTCGCTGCATTAAGGTGAGAGGACCTACCTGCAGTGTCCAAATCGCTTGCCCCATAGGTCCATTCTTCTTACGGTCATCCCCAGAACTCCGACCCAGGCCACTGGATTTCCTCTGCCGGCGTTTGGCCAGCCCTCGCAGTGTCTACCAGCCTGTTCTTTAATCAGTTTGTTTATTAGACAAAGACAATAATTAGAAAAAATAATCCACTCATGTTGATTTCTTCCTACAGCAGAGTGTTATGTTATTTGCTCCAGTCAAGTATGTCACTGAAGTTGAGTTAACTCATGTTCTGCATGTTGGTTCAATACTATTCCTCTTCCTCCTACCTTGTCCTGCGACTTATACTGTTTTTTTTAATCATGCATACCTTGAACTCATTCTAAAAGCTCAAAGCTATTTAAGAAATTAAACTATTTTCCCCCTTTAATAAACCAAATAAAAATATAATTAAAATTAGAAATCTCTTTTTCAAGAGTGACCTGGCCAAGAAAAGGCAGCATAACCACAAGTACGCAATTTACCACACAACAGAGATTACCATTTAAAACACAAGTAAAACAAAACTATAAAATTACCTGCAATTTCAAATTCTACTGTTCTGTGATGGAATTTTAAGACCAAGCAGACAATAGTAACGATAACAAGAACAAATTACAGCCTTCACAGTGGCCTATGGTATTTTTCTCATCCTTGTATTGTTTCATAAGTGTAAAAAATGAACAGGAAGACTAAAAAAAGTTCTTGCACATCCTTTCTACACCCGTCATCTGTGGTCATAGAATTGTAGAAGCAGTTGTGGCATCAGGGCACATCATGGTGAAACTTAGGTAGAGAATTGAAAAGAATGAGATACTGTATTTAACTCCACTACTTTACGTTACTTTATCCTAGGATAAAAAAGGTAATTTTTTCACAAAGCCTTTGATCTCTGAAAGCTTGATGAGGCAATCAGACAATAAAAGATATTTATTAGTTGTGTGTAGTTGCAGCATAAGGTCTTCTTTAAAGTGTGCAGATACTAAATTTTGTTGAAACTCTTTTTCTGTAGCTTCATTGAAACATACACAGTTGCAGTGTGATTCGAAATAACAACACCATCTGTCACAACATTTAACCTCTAAGGAAGTTGTGTATTTTGTTCTCAGACATGTGGGCACAGTGGGTTTCATACTAAATATGAGAACTATCATGAAATGACTTTTATACTGATTTCCACGGACTGTAAGGCAGAGTTAAGGAGAAGCTCACATTAAAATTGAATCGTTAAATCATGTTTGAACTATTACCCAACTTCTTCACTCAAACAAGTCCTGCACTGGGAAATTTTAGAATATATTTTGTTTACTTATGGTGTGTTTCCAAAGATTACAAGCACATAAGGTCACACAAAAGAGCAGTTTTAACTGGTTGAGGTCTGTTAAGCTGATACTTAATTTATAAAAGAAATGGCAATGTATGAAAGAGCTTTAAACTGCATGCATGAGGCTATATGAAAAAAATGCTCAGGTGAATGTGCAATTGCTGTGTATATATATATCCTTGTAAATTCATTACTGTGTAGAATATTTAATCTTTAAATCACACTACAGAACTTTTGCGATTTTTTGTTTGTGTTGCACCCCCTACAGTTGGTTAATTCTGCATCCATCTTGCATCCCAGATGCACTGTGAGCTTTCTCCAGCCAGTAAAAGAGTCTTATCTTGACTCTTGTGTTATTGCTTGCTCTCTTTCTTTTTCTCCGATAATGACTTCTTGCATTTCATTGCTGAGTCAGCCACAGTGTGCATTCAAAATGGCCTGTGTGTTTATATCCGTTTGCCATTTGTAAAGCGGTGTGTGAAAGCGAAACTTGGCTGCAAGGTCACGCCGCATCCCAGATGAAAAAGTTGCATAGTGTGGTTTCTCAGCCTCAGGAAGTTGCTGCACAGTGAGGTCTAGAAATGCACATAATAGATGTCATTGTGTCACAAAACGAGGAGTTTTGAGATGGGAAAGTTACGTAGCGCCTCTTTTTTGGGAAGAAACAACAGTTTTTACAGCTGAGTTTAGTCAGAGACTGAATTACATAATTTTGAACCAATCCCTCATCTATTTCAGCATTTGTAATAAAACATATCTGATGGTGCAGGGGATGTGGTTGGTATTTTTGTTTTTTTCATTTGTTTACTGCAGACTTCTGGCACCTTATGTTGGCTCTGATAACGTACAGTGGCTCTGATAACATACTGTAGGTTCATTTTAAGGAGACTATAGGGAGAAACCACCTTCTGTTTAACAGCTGTCTGTAAGCATCTGGGAAGTGAGGACAACGGGGTTCCAAGAGCGGAATGTAGTGCTATTCTTGTTTCATGCAGAATTCTAGGTGCTCAACTGCTCAAAAGTCCTAGTCATCCATTACCTGATTTTTTCATTGAATGATACACCAAATGTTTTCTATCAATGAAGGGCCTGGACTGCAGGCAGGACAGTTCAACACCAGGACTCTTCTCGTGTGAAGTTATGCTGTTGTGTTGAAACCACCACCTGTACTATGATCCTCTGAGCATTTTGTTTGTTAAGCCAGTCCTTTATTATCTTGTTGGTGTCCAAGTTTTCTTTGGTCTTTTCCAAATGTAAGCATTTACTCCTTTTTGAGGCTCTAATTGCATCTGTATTTACTGCACCCTTATTTTCGTGGTTCAGGAGTCATTCATTTCAGGCTGTTGTGTGTTTTATGTTATTGTTTTGTTAGCCAACTGTAGCATAATGGCCTAATTGGTGGAGTTCTGCACTGGTGAATAAGGATCTCTGGATCTTATTAACAACTAACCAACATGTTTTTTCACAGTTATTATTAAGTCTCTTGGTGGTTACAAACTTTAATTTTAGAATGATGAGCTTTTATGGTCATGACCTTATATGGGTTAGACCTTTTATGGACATGACCTTTTATGAGCATGACCTTTTATGGCCATGATCTTTCATTGGCATGACCTTTTATGGGCAAGACCCTAAATGGCCATGACCTTTTATGGTCATGACTATAAAAGTCATGACCTTTTATGGGCATGGCATTTTATTTCCTTTTTATTTTCCAAACGATGCGGATGATCCGTTCTGTTTCCTTCAGCATGCTAGACAGCAGCATTGTTTGTCTGTTGAGTGCAGCGAACGTCCACACAACAACTACCTGATGTGCTTCTTTTTGTGGTTAAAGACTTCCCTGTTGCTGTTTCTGATAAAACAAGTTGCATACAGTAGTTATTTAAAAGTAACCATATTTTTGACCGCACTACGTGGGCTCATATATACACGTGCACATTACATGTAAAGTTGCGGTGCATGTGCGAAAATATTGCGCCCCTGAAAGCCCCAGTGTAATTCGAGCCCTGATTAAAACATTTAACTCTTTTCTCTTCCATGTTTGTGTAATATTGCCTTTAATTAAATTGTTCTTTTTAATTTTAAGCTCTAAATTTGAAATAAAAGAAAATTATCGGAACCCACACTTACAATGCTGGCAAATGCTCTGTCTTTCTGCTGTGCCACAATTCAGCTTTGAGCATTAGCTGTGAATGTGCCTGATGATAGCTGAAAATATTTCTGTGTGCTGCTGCTAGTATGGCTGCTGGGCAATTGCAGCACTAAATAGTAAAAGAATATAAGAATAGTAAAAGTACCTCATTAGCAGGGGTTACATGAGACCAGGGCTGTGGAGGACTCAGATCTAGTTCATTGTATTTCCTTCATCTTCAGGAGTCACTCAGCCATTTTAAAAGTGTCACAGATAGCAAGCAGCATTACAGCTTCTATTAGTTTACATGGTGCAACTCAGAATGAGCACCAATGTAGGACAAAAATAACTAACATGGCTAACACATCCCATCAACTCACAGTACTCCTAACAGACGATGAGTTTAAGTTTACTTATGTGGTCTGCTGGGAGTGCCATGAGTACCTGTTGATTGAAGGCAAAATTTTCGACTCACTGTAACCCGTAAAATACATACAGTTTCTGACAGTTTGCATCACTTTATGGTAAAAACTTTGCTCAAAATCATGTTGAACACAATCTGATACTTGTCTTATGCCCCCTAATAGATACCAGGAAGCAGAAAACGACACTACAATCATTTTGACATATCATATAATAGTGGTAGATATCCATTTTGTTATATTTAGTTAAGGGCCAGAAAAAGCATCATATTCCAAAAATTTGACTTTTTTTTACCATTTTTATATGGGTCAGGCCTTAAAGGGTCAAGCAGCTGTTTTTATTTATCTCCCTCTGTGTATTTACCCACTTATAGAATACCAACCTGTGCAAAGCGTAAAAGGCTCTCATTTGTCAATTGCATTGTAGCAGGCGTTTTGTCCAGAACTTTCCAAATATCAAATCATGGTTTAAGGAATGTCCAATTCTTACTCCTTGCTGAAAAGAAATGACTGGTTTGACCTGTGGACATCAAACCAGGTCATAAATACCTGAGTGGGGATTCACAAACCGGACTCTACCCCTCCTTGGGGAGAAGTCTCTCTTGTCTTTAGGAAAAACCATAAAAGATGTGTTAATAGAAAATTAAAACAAGGTTCTTGATATGTCCCATCTGTTCCTTATTGAGCCACGGAATACGACGAGGAGGAAATGGCCTTTTACATAAGGCTCAGAACTGAGAGTTTAAGATCTGAATTGGTAAACAATAAAAGCACAAAGAAAATGTGTACTGTCTAATGAAAATACTCTTAAAGTTAGTGCTGTCTACTTAACCTTAAGTAAAGGTTTAGGTCATAAACTACAGTTTCTAGCATAAAAGGGGTGAGATCTTAACAGCAACTAAGATGCAATGAAAAGGTGTAAATTTTCACTAAAAGTGATTGAACTTATGCTTGCATTTGCAGTAGAATTTAACTCAATTGTGTCCCTCAAAAATCATGCAAGTGAAATCAGGAAAAAAAAAATGGGGGAGCATATCTTTGGAGGATGATTTAAACTGAAAGCTTAAAGTTAAGTTTAACTTAAAAAATCTTTTATTTTACTTCAGGCGTAGTTGACATTGCTTTGCTGAGATTGTTAACTATAAGAATATCTTTAGCCATCCCAGGCTCGGTGTTCAGCTTGTGGGTAAGTTTGCTTCATACTAGACTGATAAGACTTTGAATGACCACGTCTCTGATAAGGTGGGGGTGATTCAGATCTGTAAGAGACGGCATCAGAAGTGAGATTGTACAACTCATTAGGTGACAGGTCATCAGTCAGGGCAAACACAATGTCAGGGTCCACGGTGTTTAGTCTGAAGATGTTTCTGAATACCTAATTTAGCCCATTCACACAGTTGCTGCATGGTGTCACTTTGTGGGTTTGCCAAGACACCAAAGTGTCTCTGGTGACAGGATGTAGGTTC
>JBAMHW010000020.1:7274526-7301542 GCA_037177495.1 Rhadinocentrus ornatus | reverse complement strand
GGGATAGGCTCCAGCTCACCCCGCGACCCCTAATGGGAACAAGCGGTACAGAAAATGGATGGATGGATGGACAAGTAAAAGGAAGATTTGTGCGAGAACATGTATGGGGTAGGAAGTGAAATGTGGCATAGGGAATGTCAGCTTGGATTTCTTTAAATTATGATTGACTGTCTTAATAAATGCATATAATGCCACTAAAGTGATTGTCCACCTGTATTCTGATATGTAATTTCTGGGTATATATCAGAAACAGATCATTGTTACGTGTTAATCACAGGGCTGGTTATGTAAGAGGTGTTTTTTTTGTTTTGTTTTTTGATAATCCATCATTTTCCAGGAATCTAATAGACTGTGGTCAGATTGTTCACTCTTCCAAGCAATCATTAATCACCAATCCTTAAGGAATTTTGCGTTCCATACAATTTTGTAGCTTTGCATGCCCATAAAAAAAGGAAAAAATATTATCAATCAATCAATAACAATGAATCAGTTTAATAATCACCAAAGTAATAGATTATTCTGGTGAATAAAAAACAAAAATAAAATTTAAATAACTGTGCACATGTAGATAATTTTGGATCCAATAATCTTTTGGTATCATTATTTCTAATAATTATTTATTTTGGGTAAAGGATATAGTATGATCAAGATAACATTGTGTTTCTGTTTTTCTGCTCAGTTTAGTCCACCAAATAAGTCACAATAAAGCACAGAAACTGACTCTTATTTGGCTCTTAGGTCTAAAAACTCTTCTAAAAATTCTTTTCTGTAACCCAGAGGAAAGATGGGTAGCTGAAAGCCAGAAATATCTGCTGCTGGAGATTCAGCATACATACCGCATGTGCCAAGTCTCCTTTCAAATAACAACATAATGCAGCACAGTCTCAGAAAAGCCAGCTTTGTATATGTGCGTGTGTGTGTGTCCCAGCTGAAGCTTCCGAAAGCACAAAAGACGCCTGCAGCAACACAGTTCCCTCAGTTTCCCTTTAAGTACAGTGCACGATAAGAAGATATAAAAACAGCATATTGCAGTCTACGCAGGCTGACACCTGGCATCGTGATTCCTTTTCTGAAATTGCTCACCTTTTAGTAAGAGTGCTTGAGTAAAAGGTAAACAAAAACATGAAATGCATAAAAGGTTTTATTCTGCTTGGGATGGTGTTGCATGTGTGTTGACAAAAGGTTGTACTCTACATATGTCTAAGTATATGTATTAAGTCTCCAAGAGTCCTTAACATTTTACATTTAGGAATATGTGCAAATGAGAATTTAAAGTAACTTCCCAAACATCTGCTCAGACCCCATCCAGAACCCAAACTGGTGGACTTGAACAGAATATCAATGGCCCCTGGTGAGATGCTTTATTCCTCTGTTGCTGTTTGCAGAAATGCGAAGTGCCAAGAATTCCAGCTTGAATCTGGTTTGTTACGCCTTCATTAAAATGCATGTAAGCCTGCGAGTTCCTCTCTCTGCCTTGGCAAGGTTTTCTTTTCAAAGTCCATTTTTCTTTGGCTCTGCTATTCACTCAACATAAAACAAGCTGCAGGGTCAAAGAGCTCCTCACTCTCATTTAGCTGTGGAACACTTCTTCTTTTGATAATATAAAAAAAAAACTGTGTGCGCGTTCTATGACAGCTCTATACTCCATGGTGTATTTGAATTTATTTACAGTGGTTATTCTTCATCTTCAGTATGTTAAGACAGGGTAGATGAGAGAAAAGGACATTAGTTATATAAAAAGGTTTTTTTTGTTGTTTGTTTGTTTGTTTTTTACAATACATCCAAAGGTGTGGGTACCAAAACGCCTCTGTTACAGTGACTGTATAAAGACATTAACAAACAGAAAAAATGCATCTCAGATGTAATATTTTTTCTTATAATTTAAAAGTAAAATACTTATTATAGTTGTTATTATAATCTGAGGTTCCTCCTCAGGGTTTTAATGATGCTTAGGTTGTATGACTATGAGAGTCAATCCTGAGGTCTACAGTTTTAGATTTTCTTAAGTTTATAGGATCATTAGTTGAGATAGAAACTATTTCTTTTATCACTAGCTTTTCTATGGATGGTTGAGTAATTGCTTAAAGGATTTGAAGACGTTTAATTGGATCTATTTTTTACCCTAGTTAAGTGTTTGCTGTACTACTGGCTACAACACAAAAATAAACTCTAAACAATCCACACTTGTGTTCAATGTTTGGAAAAATGTTCTCCTTTTTAAATCAAATGATGCACCCCTTTCTCTTTAAATAAACCTTTGCATATTACAATTAAAGAATATCCTTAGTTTGGTTAAGATGCTACAAAACAAAAGTCTTTTCTGGTTAGTCTTCCACTAAGTTCATGTTTATTCATGTGTTGCTGCACAGTGGAACAGATAACAAAACTCCAGGGTCTAATTAGCATTTTAAGCAATTCCTTGCAATTCCCTCAGGTTTTCCAGACCTCAACGTGACCTCCACTGTTCCTGTGTAAAATTTTCCTCCTCGTTTGGTACAGGGAATGAATTGAATCCTGGCCAAGATATTTGTTTAACCATAACTAAAGAATGTTATTGCTTAAAGCCAGCAAGTGTTTTACTAAAAACATTTTTAGTCATTACATTAATTAGGTCTGCTTGTAAAGCGTGCCAACCATTTTTTTTTCATTAAATAAAAATACTGTATAATATTTTCATGAATGTGGACATGCTTACAAGTGGCAGTAGATTAGGAGGATCATATCTTCGGGTATGAGTGCATCTACACTCACTGGTGACTTTATTGGGTACAACTGCTTGTTAACAATATCTAATCCAAGCAGAGCATAATTTAATGCACTTAGTTGCTGCAGTTCAATCAAGTGGTCAGTGAGTAGGTCATTTTGATCAGCTGACTTGTTTTTCCATGTACTATAAGTTTAAATATGTATTACAAACAGATGAAAAACAGCTACCCCCAAAGCACTTTCCTGTTTTGTTTTTTTAAATCATTTTATTCTGCCTTGTCCTGTTACTTTAATTTTCAGACTGCTGTATAGTAAGGGTGCAGATTTTCAGATTAACGGTCATGGAAACATGTGGAAACAAGTCATTTGAATCCTAGGAATTTGGTAAGAGTTCTTTCAAATTTTACAATAACAACAACACGGTAATTTACAATAACATGTTGAAAAGAGTTTCTTCTTCCATTTACAGTGAGGCTTTTTTAGGAGACATAGTAATTTTCCAGGTTTTTCTAATAAAACTGCAGAAAAAATAAGTTCAATGTGCAATCAAGCAGTTTGATGTTCCGGCATATTTTCAACACAGACACACAGACATGAAATTGGTAAAGAAACTTTACAAAAATTACAATAATATTACAATATAGAGCGATTATAAGCAGTGTTGCAACTCTCTCATTACAGGATTCTGTAGCTCTGTCCAGCTTGTAAGCATTTTTTAATCTGTCTCATCAGTGCTGAAATCCAGTTTGAATACAAATTGAGATTATAAGAGATCTTACATAATGTAATCCCTGAAAGGAAAACAGACTAAATTAAATCTGCATCCTGCTGGACTTCGTTGTAATTTCATTTGACATGCAGAGGGAGTCTGGTAAATTTCAGGATTAAAATCCCTTAGATGGTATAAGGTAACATGTTCATAACATCATCATCTACATCATCTACTAGCCGTCAGTGAATCCACATAGACCAGATGTGGGAATATACTCGTATGAGTTTCCTCCCTATTTTTTTCAAAAAGCTGAAAAGTTATCAATATTAATATCCAACACATTAATTTATTTGTTGCAGTTTCAGCTTAGGATTCAAATTTTATTGAATAAGTAAAACAATTAAACCTTACAGATTTGAACTTTGTCGTGTCTGTAACCCACTCAGATTATATAAAACAATGTCCCAGTCCAGTTGCTACTAATGAATCATCTGGACTTGTGTATTTTGGGACCTGTTTGAGAAGCCTGTGGGGCACAGGAAGAGAGGAGAGGAGGTCAGAGTGATTTGCTGTTGTAAGAGGGAGCTGCATTATTACTTTTCCTCCCATCAAATGGCTTTTTTACTTGCCACTCATCCATCTCAGTCTCCGTCTCAAGCCTAAATGTACTCTCTGTCTTGTGTGTTTAGGGGCCTGCGTGCCTTAGTATCTGTGTGTTACTGCAAAATGACCTTTCCCACCAAAGACACTTCGCATTGCTACACTGAACATGTGCAATAACATCATTAGCTTAAACTCTAATTACTTGTACATTTAAAAAATAATGACATAAAAAGACATAAATGCACATACAAGTACAAGAACATGAAGTAACAGCATAATTTCACTGTGAGGAACAAAATGTTTTCTTGTCAAACTGTAATTTGTTATTCTGTGGCAGCATTTTACAGCTTTTTTATTGTGTAAGACCAGAAATTAATCTCTGAACCTGATTAAAACAGATCCTGTTAATGAGAAAAAAAGATGAACACAGTAAAACATCAGCTCAAACAGCTCAGCCGTTGGGTAGGGTTAGCTCAGCAAAAATCTGAAGGCTCATTGATGCTTGACACAGAAGACGGATACGCAGATCCTCCTGCATCATTTACGTATGTAATTGGTCCGTTTTCAGGATAGATCTGTCGCTTGATGTAGGAAATAGCACAATACCACCGGAAACTGCAGGATCAGTGTTGAGCAGTACACCTGAGATGCAACCAGCGAAAGGTACAAACCAGGGAAGAAGAAGAGGGACAGGATTACTGCATTACTGCCGCCAACTGGTGTCTGAAACTGACGTCAGAACTCAGGAGTGAAGTCTGAACTCAGTACTGCCCATTGGTGGATGAATTGACTTCAGAACCATAACAATGTAAAAGATGCATGGAAGTAATGAATGTACCTATTACTACATATGCAAAGGAGCATAATGGGCCTTTATGTGCCAAACACATTCAAACACAGGATCCTGGATCAAATTCCCCCAGTTTATTTTTAGATGATGGGAGGAATGGATGGTTTGGTGGATGCTTTTGTATCATTAATGCATCCATTCAGCTGCGTTTCACAATGTCGTCATGGAAAGCCAACAATGGAGAAGTTTCCTTTGTTCAGGTAGTTCTAGAGGCAATGCTTTTTAAGTAGCTTATTCAGTAATGAGTTGAGCCAAAGAGCTGGATGAATCTTTATAACTCCTTCTGACGAGAAGAGTTGAGCTAAGTGCAGAAATGCTACTTAAACAAGTGAGTCTTTAGTTTGCTCTTAAAAGTGTATAAAGACTCTGCGGATCGGGCGGAGTTTAGTAGATCGTTCTACCACCAGGAAACAACAGAGGAAAAGAGTCTAGCAACAGATTTTGCGCCACGTTGTGGTGGGAGAACTAGGCGTCTTTCGCTGGCAGAGCGTAACTGTCTAGACGGAGTGTAGCTCTGGATTAAGGAGTGAAGGTAGACAGGAGCCGTTTGGGTTATTGTTTTGTAAGCCAGACAGAGCTTTGAATTTGATGCACATTCCAACTAAAAGCCAGTGAAGAGCGATTAGCAGCGGAGTGACATGTGCTCTTTTGGGCTGGTTGAAGACCAGACGTGCTGCTGTATTCTGGATCATCTGCACAGGTTTAATTGAGCAAGCAGGCAGGCCTGCCAGTAAGGAGTTGCAGTGGTCAATGCTTGAAATTACCAGAGTCTGGACCAGGAGCTGGGCCGTGTGATTTGGCAGGTAGGGTCTGATCCTCCTGATGTTGTAGAGAGCAAATCGGCAATACCGGGCAACCGAGGCAACATGGTCCTTATAGGTCAGCTGGTTGCCTACCATGACATGAAGATTCCTGGTAGAAGACATAGGCACAAGCATGATAGAGTCAAGCTGCACGCTTATCTGTGGCGGTAAGGAAGGATTGGCTGGACAGATGATGAGCTCGGTCTTTGACAGATTTAGCTGAAGGTGGTGGTTTTAAATCCATGCAGAGATATCAGCAAGGCATGCTGATATTCACATTGAGACGGTTGTGTTGTCAAGTGGTTGTGTTAATTTTGTTAACAAAAACTAAACGACAATATTTTAGTCAACGCACATTTTTCACCGGACTGAAACTAGACTAGACGAAACTAAAACAACCATTAATAAACAATAACTGGGACTAAATCAGAATGCATTTTCATGGACTAATAAAGACGAGATGATAATGTAGTTCACTAAATAAAGACTAAGGCTAAAATCTTTGGACATTTTAGTTCAGGAACAAAAACTAGACGACAATTATATTATATTATTATATGATATGATTTAGTCAAATCCTGTCTCCTAAACATATGAGGCTAGAAGTGACTGTTTATCGCTTGTTTTCTTGCTCAAATGACCGTCGAAGCATGGCCCTGGTCAGCTAACTAGCAGTAGCTAGGAGGCTAATGCTAGTTATATCCATTAAGCTGTTAAGCCATTATCAACAATAAGTTGTGGACGAACGTGGGCCACACATCCGGGATTTTTGGTTTGCTACATATGTGAATAAGGCTCCATGATTTTGTTTTGTTTTGTTTCTGTACATGATTAAAGGTTAAAATCGTAATTTACATACATTGATTAAAACTGTTAACTGTTAGCTAATTACAATATTTATGGTTATAAGACAAATCAGTTATGTAACTTAGAAAAGCTGTAAAACATATGTCCAAAACAGTATATCACAATATGTGAATGTAAGTGCATTTTGAGTGCAGCAGTATTAACATTAGTTTGTCTTAGTTGATGTAACTGACAGAGAAGCATGCAATTGATTTATTGTGGAGGTTTCTAAAACCAATGCTGGTGTTTTCTTGTGTTTTCGCACAATCAAATATGTCTACAGAGACAATTGAAATGTACAGTGAAGTGCTGAAATACAAATTGGACAATATCAACAGCAGAATGGGTTTATGTTAAAAAATAAGCTGAGAGATTCTGGAAGGACACTAACCACGTCTTCCGCGCGATCACTTACATTCGGTTTTCCAGCTTATCTACTTTGCAAGTTTAATTAAGTGAGCTAATCTAGGAGCTGCAAGCGAACTATAGTTAACACAAGACACCTGGGCAGCTACACATGGATGCAAACTAAAAACTAAAACAAATCATCTAGACAAAGTAAAATAATAAGACACACTTAATTCAAAACAACTTTAACCTACATTTTCATACATGAAATAGCCTAAATGTGGTCTAAAAGTAAATACATTTGTCTGTGTTTTGTATGTCTGGGGTTGCCAGAGTTTTGTGATATCAAAATGGGATTCCAAGCCAAAAATGGTTGGGAACCACTGCCCTAGGAGTTTCATCCCAGTGTATTTATTTGGTGACATAAAATGCTATACTTTTTGTCTTCAGGTTACAATCACAAGGACATTTGATCTGAATTGGCATCGATATTAATATAAATAAATGCATGCAAACATAAAAATGTCTGCAATTATTTCTGCAGAAAATAGAATAGTTGTGTTTTAAGTGAGTTTTAAATGGATTTTTTTATGTAGTTTAGCAATGTTAAACTACAAACAAGGTTAACTAAATGTGATAAAAACAAGCGTGATTGAAACTGGACTAAGACTGAGACTTAATTTAGAAATGGCAGATAAAATGACACTATTAGGTGAGAAGGAAAGGAAAAGCTGGGTGTCATTTGCATAGCAGTGGTAGGAGAAGCCATGAGAGCTGATGAGTTAGTGATTAGTTTAGTGATTGAGTGAGGAGGAATATAGTGAAAAGAAAAAAGGGCCAAGCACCGAGCCCTGATGATGATCATGCTGGAAGAGAACTTTTGATTTAACACTATAATAAAATGTAATAGATTTATGTACAAAGTATCTGGTATAAACAAATCTGACCAGGCATGAACTTTGACTTTGTTAACTGGTACACCAACAGTAGCCTCAACACTTCCAATTGATGCAAAATAATCCAAACCAGAATATAGTAATTTGCTTAGCAAATTGTTAGACCTAACTGGGGCTGACCCAGCTTTGCTTCTGATCTATTTTGTTCACCATGTTAATTTGTTGTGGGTTTTTTCTTTATATTTTTTTACAAGGTACATACAAAATATTAATGTTTATGCCATTTGTGGACCTGATATTTGTCTTCGTCTTACAGTCTTTTTCATAAAAAAGCATTTTCTTAAGCTATTCAAATAGTTGAATAATTAATTACAACATTTGAAGTTCTTTCTGCCTGGATATCTTTGTTAATCTTTTTAGCCATGAATTGAGGCATAGATGATGCATTTTTTTTATGCCACCTGCGTCATTTATCAGTGAATTGTTTACTAAAACTTAGCAAACAGAACAAAATTTAAAAGGGATGTCAACATAACTTATTACAGCATCTGCTGCTTCCCATTCAGTGGCTGAATTGTCGGATATAAATGTCAAATCATCCAAGCAGATTATGTGGGAACTCACAAGAAGAGGCATGGGTATAAATCAGTCTGGCTTGTTTCTCCTTCATTTCTGACTTTAAAGAGCACATGGCCAATTAAACCAGTTAACTACTTTGGAATTTGCAAAGATAAGAATCTGAAAAAAGCAACTATTGCTGCCTTACCCAACAAGCTGCATTAAGCTTTAGACTTGCTTTTTCTCACAGATTTTTGATGATGCCCTGTTTTCCTTTGGCAAATTGTGAAACTTATATGACCACTTAAGGTGTTGGTTTAAGTCCATAGACAGAATTTTAGACAGGCAGAAGGTGGAGACCTCGGATGATTTTGATTCCATCTGGGCTATTACCTTTTAATGTGTTGTATGACAGCAGGTTGGTTTGCTGCGAAGTACACAGTTCGCAGGTTTGCTTTTCCGAATTCATTGTTTCCATCTGACATACGATCTGCACATTTTTAACAGAAAAAGCACCTTATGGTTTGGGCCCTGCTTAAAGTTTGGCCATAACATATTAGATTTGGGGCAAGCTAGTATTTGTAAATTTAGAAATTTTAGCAACTATATATCATATTCTAAAAGCTTATTATTATAATTTCAATGAATCTACTGTTTTTACCCATCCAGAAAAATCATTGCTAAGTCATTAGCATCACAGGAACAAGATGATAAGGCCAAATAACTTACTGTGATATATGCAGAGCCAGTTGCTCAACTGTTGACAGGTTGAGTTTGATTTACTACTGTTCATCACAGATGCCATCAGTGATGAACAGATGTGTTATTGGTTGAGGGCATGTAAAGACAGCACAGGCTCAGTTACTGTTCAAAGGGCATGAGGCAAAAGGGTTTCCCACCGTGGGAATATCAGAAATTACAACTAGAAGAACTCAGAGAGCACCAGCCCTTGTAATTTTATTTATTTATTGACAATGATTCTGGGCATTATCTGTTGAGTTACAAGGTGTGTTGGCAAAATTATCCCTATCTCCCAATAGAAAAAAACTTTTAAAATTTCCTGGATCCAGGCGGTGATCCAGATCACCCCCAAAATCTAATCACCCGTTTCTTAATTTATTTCTGACATTTCCTAAAAATTTAATCAAAATCGGCCCATAAATTTTCGAGTTATGTTGCTAAAAGACAGACACAGACAAACCAGCATCACCAAAAACATAATCTGAGCGTGAATGAGAATGTGAATTTTATAATCTGTCTCTTTCATGTCTTGAGAGCGGAATAAGATATAAGTGTAAACTTTAAAAAAATATATATATAACAAATGACAATGGAAAATTGACATTGTTTGAAGAATTGTTTTTTTTTTTTTTACATTTTTGTTTTGTCATCAATGATTTAAAAATTCAATAAATTTAAAACAAAAAAGAAAAAAGTGCTGTGTGTATTTGTATTATCCATTTCAGAAGTAAGCACATTAATTACAAATTAATGGAAAACAAAAAATAACTTTTAGGTCTTTTAGGCATGATACATGATATAGTATGTTATGCAGTGATAAATGTCACAAAGCAGCCATTAAACAGGACACAGTGTCTCCTGTTACACACCTCTGAAGCACCATACTGCCTTCACGAGATAGCTTTATAAATAGCACTGCACGCCTGTGTCCTGCAGGAAATGGCAGAATTATAATAACTGTCTGCTCACCTTCAAAGCAAAACCTAAATTCACTACAGAACTTCCGCCATCTTGCCTTCATCTTGAATATTCTCTTTGATGGATTCTGCAGAAAACAGTAATGACATTGAGTCTGTGTTGAAAGACCCATGGCACAGATGCAGATCTTTGTTGCCCAGGTTTCTGACACACGGTGACACAGAGCTGGCATCCAGCCACCGAGATGAAACGGCACTAAAGTGAGAATATAAGGTTAGAGAAACATAAACTGAATGTTCAGAGACCTGGCTGACGCAACTCCTCTAGTTAATGTCATCATTTAGTATCTTACCACTAAATGATAAGATCCTGCCTAATACTGTCACTCCTATAGATCTTCTTATTTAAAAATGTAAATTTTCATTTTGTCCATTTGAAGCCTGAGTAACTGCTCAAACATCTGAATCAAAATGTGATGCTAATTAATGAGTTGATTGTGGAGCACATTGTCAGTTAAATCTACAGTAGAAGCTGTTGGAGGTTGCTACAGTCCATTATAGTGTACATTGTAGCCCTTGGTAGACAAAGGTAAAGACACGATTAAAAAAAAAAACCCTGCTCTTTAATTTTGTGAAGAATGAGGCATCAAAGATGAGCTGACCCCAGGAAAAATTTTAACTAAATAAATTGAATTAAAGCTTGCAAAAAAACTATCTATGAAATTTAAAAATATCTGCCAAATTGACAAACTAATTCCATCCATTCTCAAACTGTGGTGTGAGTAACATTGGTGGATTCCCTTTTCTGATATATCTGATATCAACCACTTAACAAATTCCACTTTTTAAAAAAACTTATTTTCATTTGCTGAAAAATAAATACAGGGGGATGAATGCAGAGTCAAATCTGAGGCTGATGCTAACATGGATTCCTCCAGCTGTCACAGAACTCTTCACAGAGGTAGAACTTGTTATTGGAGCAGTGTTTCTCATTCCAGGTCCTCTCGACCCCCTGCCCTACATGTTTTAGAGGTAACCCTACTTTAACACACCTAAAACAAATGAATGGCTTATTAACAGGCTTGCAAAGAACTTAAGGACATTTATTAACATGAATCAGGTGTGTTGGAGTAGGAGCACACCTAAGACAATGGAGGCAGTGGGTCCTGAGGACCTGGATTGCAAAACACTGTATTAGAGACTAATGTGTTTCCGATGTGGGATGTGATGTAAAACGTGTCGACTAAAGCTGGGATCCTTGATCCTGATTCATAACGGCTGGGTCCTGCAGGTTTTAGAAGTTTCCCTGTTGCAACATATCTGATTCAGACTCAGACCTTTGCAGAGCTTGACATGAAACTGCAAAAGTCTGCTAAATACCCACTGATTTGAGTCAGGTGTGTTGCAGCAAGGAAACTTCTAAAACGTGCAGGACACCGGCCCCTCGAGGACCAGGATTAAGTATCCCTAGATTAGAGAAATGGACAGATCATTGGAAAGAGTATAAAGCAGCAGCACTTTTTCACATGTTTACTATGTCCTTATATTCTTTTTCTATTTCAGACATTTTGGAAACATGTTTTTCCTTCGCAAGCATGCTGTATCATTAAAAAGGAAGGGATTTTAATTCTTTAAAGGTCTAAGTAACCTTTATGTGACCTTAAAGTTTGATTTCTCCAGAGAAAATTAAAACTGGTGAGGATAAAAATGCACAAGCCTAATTATCATTGGGGGGGTTTAGACCTAAATGCTGCAGTCAGTCAACCGCAATGGTGATATGAAGGACTCTGTAAGCTGTTGTACAACAAGGTCGCTGTTTAAAAAAGGCTGTAATGTGAAGATTTGTATCTTAGAGAAAGGTTGCAGCAGTTGAGAAAGCCATTAGATCTTGCAAATCGTATAAGCAAATGAATGGCAGCATTTATGTGTTATATAACCACTCAAAAAGGTGTGGGAGGCCGAGGGGATGAGAAACCAAATACAGAGAGGTGAGGTGGGGGTGGGGTTGTAGACAAATAGGAACCAGACTAAACAGAATATGAGCAATAGATGGAGTAAGTAATGGTTTGATTGTTTAGTGAAGATGGTGGCAGCAGATGGGGACACTCGGAAATGTTTATCATCTGACTGCTTCAGATAATTTGAGGTTCTATAGATAATGTGTGTGCAGACTAAAGTGACCTTGGATAGATATTGTTGTAATGTAAACATGAGCCAGGGATGACCTAGCTTTGCTTCCGATCTGTTTTGTTTATCATGTAAATTTGTTCTGTGCTCTTTATATAAGTTACATACAAAATATTCATGTTTATGCCTTTTATAGTGAACCTAATATCTGTCTTCGTCCTCAGGAGTCTTTCAAGGTATTTATATTGATTAATTAATAATTGAAGCATTTAAAGTTCTTTCTGTCTGGATTTTGTAATAACTCATAGATTTTTATTTAGTAATAACTGTAGATCTTATTGTGTGGTTGTTGTAAAATACTAAACTATCATATTTTCTTAGGATCAAGAAATGTAACTTAACCAATTCATTGGTTAGCTGAATAATCTGGAGATTTATTTATTTATTTATTTTTTTGCCAGAATCATTAATCCATCCTATCTATTAGTCTATCCCCTGAGCAGGGGATAGGCTAGCATGGGCATAACCCAGCATGGTTTACACACTATAGCCAATACATGGATGGATGGATCAAGACATCCATGTTTGTGTAGTAGTAGTAGTAGTGTGGTAGTGTCATCATGTACAAGAAACAAACATGCATATAAAAGTGTTACCACCTGACTTGCTGGACTAAAATATAAAATGAAGACTGAACACAAGAGTTATAAAAACCCAGCCAATGTTAAACTCTTAGCAACTCTAAAAGCAGCAGGAGTGCTGATCTCTCTGCAAGCCACAGACCATGCGTACACCTGGGTGTGATATTTGGCACTGATTTTAAATTTTTAGAACAGAAACTCAGTTAAACATACTGCTTTAAACTGAGGCAGCAGTTTAAAGGACGCACTTAATGAGCTTGATCCTTCATATATTGTTGACTTCTTGCAACTATATGTGCTTTGTAGATAAATCAGGTCTACCAATCAGTTGCTTTTAGTCTCCTCTTCAAACATGTGTATTCTTTGGCTTTTAAAGTAGCACTACTGAGCTTTGGCAGATTTTCTCAGTGACGCACCTCCTAATGATAAGTAATTTGGCGTCCATTTTGCATCCTACCTCTACTCTGAGCTCTCTCCAGTCAGTAAAAGTCCCTCAGTGTTGACTCCTGTCTTATCTCTTGCTCACTTTCTTCCTCCAATAATGTCCTCCTGCGTTTCTAAATGAATCAGCCACTGTGCATGTTTAAAAGTGTGTTGATTTCCAGCTTCTGGTGTGTGATGCTGTTGGGCAACAACAGCTCCAGGAATGTAAATGATATGTCCCTGTACTATCAAATAAATGGACTGTACTCATATTGTGCTTTTCTAGTCATGTTGACTACTCAAATCTCTTTAACACTACATTTCACATTCACCCACACACTCATTCAGCACTTGTATGATTATATACACTAGTTATATACTGCTTTCTCCTTTCTCACACATTTATACCCCGATAGACACATCGGGGGGCAATGTGGGGATCAGTGTCCTGACAGTGACACAAGACACTGTCAATCCATTGACACATGGACACTGATAATTAATGGGCTGACAGTGACCCAGGCATGCATCTTGCACTCCTCCGTCAATTCCTGGTACTTGTTACATTTAGGCTCTTGGTCTTCAAAGATGAGCTCTATCTATATTGATCACCTGGAATCTAAAAAGATAGCTATGTCTGGGTACAGAATTATTAAAGTGGTGTGCTCTGGAAGGTGCAGCTACTGATCAACTTTCAGCTGCTGAAGCCTTCAGGATGCCAGTTGTTGGCCTTGACTCTGGGATACACTTCTCTACAGCCTTGACAAGCTGCTTTGCACCTAGGCTCTTACAACCGAGGCTACTGACTCTGCGACTGACTTGAACACCTGATCTTGTCACCAGTGATAGAGACCCTTGGTAAGCTGCTGAAGTAATCCTCTTCCCAAAAACAATACACAAGATGGTGTTTCATTATTGCAGGATGTTGCTCCAGGTAACTCTGCTCTACTATAGAGATTTCCACCTTTCCTATGCCCCTTGCTTTTTTAGATCCACAATCTTACTTACTCTTTCTTCTTCCACATGTTTTCCACATCCAAGTTGCTTAGGTTGAAATTTATCAAGCACAGAAAACATGGTTCTGAACTTTTTGGGGGAAAAACTTTACAAGCATTATTCCAGTCTGCAAAAAAACTAGTTGTTTTGAGGAACTTCTACTGTCTTTCTTTCATTGTTGTCTTTGTTATTATTTCTTAAAATAAAATGTAATCAAAGTTAATGTTAAATAATGATAACAGATCTTTACAAAATGCTATTTCTTGGTTGAAAACAATTTTAAAAATAAATGAAAGAGGACATAATACTATTAACAATACTGTTGTGTTACTCATATCTTGAAATTGTTTCTAATGTATATTCTTTAAAAGCAACAGCCTTATTATTTTCAAGTCAGAAAGTCATAGTCAATTCATCCTGATCAAACCATTCTCCTGCAGCTGTCGCTTGTTTATTTGTTGTTGTTTTTTTGTTTTGTGCATGAAAATAAAAACTGCATCCTCTAACCCTCCTTTGCCTAAATTTAGTTATTAGTCCTATTATAGCTAATGGATTGTTCTCATAGTTTATTCAGTTCATCCTCTTGCCTCTATTGTTTTTGGCTTTAGGAAGCTGCTAATGCGGTGCCAGTAATAGCTTAAATAAACTGTTATGTCTAATGACAAAGCCATCTGTTACCAACAAAAACAAACAGGAGAAAATGGCAGAAAAAATAATAAATAAGTAGGTGTATTTTTAATGTCTAAAATCATCAAACTTCAAGAAAATGGCATTATATGGTGAATGCTGAATTAATAAGCAGACAGAGTCACTTCTTTTCCTGGTTATCTTTGCTTGTTGCTTAAATAATGTTTTAAAAAAAAATTAAAGGTTAGTGGATGGCTACCTAAAGTTTACTAAAGCTGATTTGGACTCTTGAGTTATGCCAAGCCATATATTCATGTAGCTCTGTGGTTTTAATCCTCACCAAAATGCAAATGAACTGCCTGCACATAAACAACTGATTTACATGAATTTGTTGCAAACTTGCATAAAACCGCTGTTTTTATAAAGCTGACCTGAACTCATTACCATGAAACTGAATTTTGTTAGAATTTTTGCCTCCACTGTTTATTTCACTGCTTAAAAAGATTTATTGTCTCACTTGCAGACACATAACACACTCATCTGCTGCCTTACTGACTGATCTTGCAGAGAAAAAGGAAGGAAATGTTCGCTTACACACAATCATCTGATGACTGGCAGTGTTTCCTGTTTTAATGACCTTCTGTGTCTTACAGCGTAAGCCCACTGTTTTTGCTGTAACGTTTGTAGCTCATGAATGAACCATTCATGGCATTTTGGTGATATTTTGCAGAGGCGAAATGAATAATTGGGTATAATGTACATCATTTGCCAGGAGACTGAGATCGCAGCCAAGGACATGATTTACCCAAATACCAATCTGTTAATCTGTCTACAGCCATAACACAGTAACACAGAGCTGCTGTTAAAGTAAAACAGATTCCCGCAGCTGTTTCAAGTAGTAGATGGTCATGGGCTGCCACCTGCTGGATAAACACACACACAACTGTGAGGTGATCCACAAAGATTGAGATGCTGTGTTTCTCTGGTTTGTTCACAGTATTGTTTTGGATATCTAAATTTTACTGTTGTTTTCTAAATTATCTTTTACCATAATCTGGATACAATAAATTAATATAATCCATAATAAATAGAATATATAATAGATAAAAATAGATTTTTAATCCACTTTAGTCTATATTCAGCAATACTTTGATGTTCTTAGATACACCTTATGGTGCCACTGGACACATCATCAGTGATGTAAACTGGGATCACAGGAGGTTTTGGGTCTTTCAACAATCAGACCCCCTCCTCCAGGCGACCCAGCCAGGGTTGATCAGGCCCCAGCTTGTGTCCAGGTAGCACTACCCTACTCGCCACGCCTCTCCCCTCCTGATCCACAACCACCTTGACGCAATTTCTGCTGCATCGGTGGCCACCTTAACAGCCCTTCGCTGACTGGCTCCTGTGATGCCCAGTATCTTGTAGGTCCTGCAGAGGGATTGTCCCACAAATCCTCGGCATCCCACTTCGATGGGTTGGGATTGTGCCCGCCAACCATTCCTCCGGCACTCCTCCACTAGCTCCGAGTACTTTGCCCTCTTTCTCTCATGGGCCTCCTCCATCCGGTCCTCCCACGGCACACTGAGAATTACCTGCTTGGTTGCTGCTGAGTTGAGGACAATGTCCGGCCTTAATGTTGTAGGAACTCAGTTGCTTTCCCAGGTCAACTTTAAGCTCCCAATCACGAGCTGTTGCCAGCAGACCCGGGGAGGTATTTTGAGGAGCCGCTACAGGCTTCTCCCAGCTCTGACAAAACTGATGGTGTTCCTAACTGGGCGAAGGCTCTTGTTGTGGCTGATTCCACTGCAGAGAGCATCTGCTACAGCATTCAGGACTTGGTCATGTCTCCAGCGGTAGCACCCTTCACCCAGGGCTCTCGGACAGCAGCTGAGGATGTGCTCCAAGGTTCCTCTTTTCTGGCAGAGGGGGCAAGCTGGTGTCTCCACCCTCCCCCAGGTAAGGAGGTTTGATGGACTAGGCAGCACATCATAGACTGCCTTGATCAGGAATATTTTGCGATGGGGTTCAGCTTTCCACAGCTCGGTCCACGTGACCTTGCGCTCCACAGCTTGCTCCCATCTCGTCATATTTACAGGAAAGTAAATATTGGTTATTGTAAATTCAGAGAAACCTCCAACTGCAGCAAAGTGTTTTGAGAAGTTAAAGCTCACTTCAAAAGCACAATCCCATTTATCTTTTGAGGAACTTTTACAGTTAACATGTTGACAGAACTATTACTGACTGTGTCAACACTACTATCCATCCAGCTTTTATATATTAAAGGTCCCATATTATGCAAAATATCACTTTCTTAAGGTTTTCTGTCTTATGTGTCCTCATAGCCTGTGTATGAGGCCCAAGAATTAGAAAACTCTGTCACCTCTCTCACTTGCTCGCTGCACTTTTTAGCAAATGTGTGATCAAACGGGTGAATCTGAGATCTTTCCCCTTGTGAAATAAAACATTCCCCCCAGCAGTGAATACTGTCATTGACCTGTCCCCCCGGCTAGCTGAGCTTACCATCTAAAATCACCAATGGGCGCCAGCAAAAGCCGGATCCCTTCCATTAAGGGGTTTAGACACAGAAACAGCCCGTTCTCAGTAGAGCTTACTAGAGCCGCTTTGGGAATTAAGAACCAAGGCTGAATTTGGGCTAAAACACTTTGAAAACAATGCAGTTGGACCTCTGACACCTATTTGAAATTCTTGAAAAAATGTATAATATGGGACCTTTAAGAAAGCAATAACCCATATGTGGGAGTGCAATTTACTGAAACCCCCGCATGCAAGGGTGGTGTCAGGGGGCATGGCCCACGCCTACTGTACAATGAAAGGTCAGGAACAGGGACGAAGAATGAAAGCTTGCAGATACATCGTCTGTTTCAGTGTAATGCATGTAATGAAACAGTCTAACACAAATGAATGTTTCAGAATCACAGTGACATTGTAATATATCAGTATTAGTGAAGCTAAACGTCATGAACCACATAGCCTTCAGCTTTAGGCACAGCAGCAGCAGGTCCCTCATCATGTTCATATGATCACTAAGGATATGAGACAAGGTGAGCTAATGTAGCCACTTCAGTAAGAAACACATCCATCATCATTTTTAAACCATCATTTTTTTACCCATTTCCTTGCAAGTGAGTGCCAGTACGTCAGGTTGGAAAATCAGAGTCCCAGTTCAAGGACCACACGCTACAGGAACAACTGTGTTCCCACCACTGTTTCTTTTTAAACAAGACCTTATTTACTTATTATTTTTGTACTGAAATATATGTCTGTTTATGAGTTGATTTTTCTTAACTTTTTTATTGATGTTTTAATGGTCTTTCATTCTGTTATTGTATTTTATCCATTTGTCTACATCAAAACCTCACGAGTACTCAATTTGTGCATTTTGTATTGCTGTTCTGCCTGTATTTTTCTGGTTAGTATTTTCTTTTTGTAAAATGGATGCCCTCTCCTGTTTACTTCAAAACAAATATACTTGTAATTATAAACATATCTCTCGACATATTTGTTTGAATCCACTTCCAACAACAGCTAATGATATTCCTCTTCTGAAAAAAAGAAAAAAGTCTGGCCATTTGAATTTTATAATGCTGGCAATTAGCCATTTTCTAAAGGTTAAACTAAGATCATATTTATTATCTTTGTCTTACACCATGGGAAAATATGTGTAAGAATTATAGTCTTGTCTCTTCCTGCCTCTGCTGACTGACAGCATCACTTTTATCACCTGACAAAGGACCTGACTGATATGCATATAATCTGTAATATCAGAGAGAAAGTTCATTTCTACATCATGTTTATTATTTTAATACAGACACGGTAAAATTATTATAGTCCATTTTTAGATAGATCTGAACCAAGTTTGTACATTATATGAAAGTCAGGTAGGAACTTGAGAGTGTCAATGGCTGATAAAATCTGTAGGCCAAGTCACAACTCTGAGTACAAAAACTCATCTTCTGTGAGCCCACCTCTTCACCTGCCTCAGCATCTCCTCCTGTCTATAACCTGGCAGTTTTTATTCTGACAAAACACCACAATGATGCTATTGATTAGTTACTGTTTAATTTACTATTATAACTGACTCAACAATAGCTGAGAAAACTACTTTGTTTGTGATTTGAACGTTTGTGTTCACTCTAAAATTATTACTACTCCTTCTGTCCTTCTTTTTTTTCTTTGCACCTGACATTTGGACTGACAATAAATAAGAAAGTTGTGAAATTTAAACCGAACACAGATGCTGATTGCAATGCAATGTCAGATGTTGAAACATTTAATCCACTTAATGTTAGTAGCAGACTAAGAGCTAGTCGAAGCTCATTGCATTTTTCGGCCAATAGATGTCTCTGCTGGGGAAAAGATTTCTGACATGAGTGCTTGCTCAAGCCTTTGCATGACACAGTAAAAGAAAGTAAATTGCTGAAGGATTACAGTGACCTTTTCGATGGATTAGGCTGCTTACATGGTCAGCACCGTATGCAGATTTATCTCGCTGTCACTCTAGTTGTGCATGCTGCCAGGAGGATTCCAGTGGCACTGAGGGACAGAGTGATTGAGGAAATACAGCGTATGGAGAAACTGGGTGTAATCACAAAACAGACTGAGCCAACAGACTGGGTGAACAGTAAGGTAACCATGGTTATGCCCAAGAAAATATGTATGTGCATGGGCCCGAAAGACTTGAACAGATCAATGCTGTCATGTTTTGTGTTGTACCTCCTGTTTGACTGTAAGCTTCTTCTACTCTGTATCTTATGACATGCAGGCTGGGCAACTTTCTGATTCATGTCATTGCATAATTTTCAATTTAATGTACTGAATGAAGTAATTGAGTAATCATTTTATGACAGTCCTTTATCCTGGTGAGATATTTTTTATAAGGTATGAAATCAGAATCAAAAGCACCAACAGTAAGTGATATAATAAACAGACTGACATCATTCATTATGGCCTTAAAGTTTGAAAATTCTCCTCTTATTGTATTTGATCATTTAAAAATAGTGGTGGATTTTTGTGTCAACATTACAGACTCTGGAGTTTGGTGCATTTGGTTTTTCATATAATGTGATCTCATCTTCACAATCATGACATTACAAGGAATCCATTGACACCAAATATGCCTTGATTGATCTCTGGTAAATGACTAAAATATCAACATGATTTTTTTATCACGAGCCCCGTAAAAGTCAAATGATTTGCGGAAATAACTTTGATAAATTTCTGATAGTAATCAATGTTGTCCCAAAATGAATCTATGTTGCCTATGGACAACTGCTGTTGATTTCAGCTCAAACTGTGTGTAAGTTCAGGTGCTGCTCACCTCTCCTCTCAGAAATTAAAAAGAAGCTCCTGCCCCTCACTTCATTTTCTCCATTTCTGGTGTTCAGAATTTACTTTCTTTTGGGAAATGCATGACTTTCTCTTTTGGCTGTCTTGCTGCACCTGTGTACAACCGACCGGTGTGTGGACAAAACAATTTTGCACAATTTTAGAGGGGTGTTAGGGCCCTAAAAGAACACCCATCATTATTGGTAATGCAACATTATTTATCTCTACACCTTCATTCAGGCCAACTAACTTTGATTATGATATCAATTAATTAGATTTTTAAAAATAAATACGCGTCCATTGCACTATCGAAGTGTGCGTACCTGTGTGTGCGCGCGAACGTGTCTATGCTTGCGGCATCAGGGCGAAACGCCGCCGTGGACAACTTGTTCTAGAGGAAGTGTAACCAGAAAGTAGACTACTTCTGTTCTAAGTTGGAGCTGTATATGAAACAAGAAAAAAATAATAACTTGAGCTTCTGTTGGGGGCGGTTGATATACTATATATACTACTGATTAAATTTATTCGCGTTCTTCTACTCAAATAATGGAAGAGACAATGTGACTTCTGCTGAATGGTCAAAGTTTTTATACATTAAACATGGAGTTACAGCTGAATTAAGAAGCTTACAGATCAATATCAGTGCTCAGTATCTCTTACAAATACAATAAGTCCAACTGTGGGGAAAAAAAAGAAATATAATAAAAAAAATATATTTTCTTGTACAAGGCAAAGATGCGGTTTTTGGTTGACTGACAGCTTAAAAGAAACTGGAATAAAGCTCTTAGTTTGATTATTTCCTTGTAACCTAACCAAATCTTTGTCTGATTATGTCACTAGACAAAGATGGTAAAAAACTATTTCTGATTCTGTTTCTAATCCTCTTAAAAAAATAAAATAGGAGGATCGAAGACAGTTTATGAGTACAAACATATTTATGACAATTATCTCTTCAGACACCAATATTTGGAGATTTATGCATTCTTCACAAATCAGAATAAGATTTTTAACACGTTAAAAGACTAATAATAATAATAATAATAATAACAATAATAATAATATTAACAACAGCTTCAGTCATCTGTACATTTCCTGAGCTTTCACATAGAAACGGCTAATTATGATCTCCCCATCAGGATGTTGATTCCCAGACTGGGCTTGAAAGAAAAGTCCAACAGGTTGTGAGATGATAAACTTGAAAAAAAGATAAATGTATTTAAGCAAACAAAAAAAACCTTCAAAACATTTCGTCACAATATGTTTGCCAAATTAGGGGAAACATCAGATGTTAGACCTATTTAAAATTTATACCAAACCCTGCAGAGATGGTTGTCAGGCAATCTATTCCTTTGTGATCCAGCAGAGGGCGCTCTAGTATCAGCTCAAACTAAGGCATGCCCTGGTAATCTCTCAGTAAAATGAGCTATTGCTAGGTTTGCTACATTGCAACAAAAATGGAGAAAACTTATGAGTAATAACTTATGGGAGAACCACTTCAAAAATAAGAGAAACAGTCTTTGGAAGTGTTTAGGATTTTACAGTAAATGATACAGTAACAAAAGCTGTTTGAATTTTGTGGACTTACCTGCTAGCTTTGCCATGCAACTGCGGCTACAGACACCACAGAGATGTTATCTGAGTGTGGCACATTGGCTTCAAGAAATTATGAAGGAACTGAACCGTGTTATGAAGTTCAAAGATGTGCTACAATCTAATCACACATGGTAAAGCTGAGTGAGACCACACAGAAGAACATTAAGAAGATTTTAATTAAGACACTTCATAGGCACGTTCAATGCTCACTGCCTTTTAGAATCACGAAAACTTGACATTCAGATAAGCTGAGGCTATACAGCAGTCGATGCTGAAGGAAGCATCAATTAAACAGGATATCATGATCAATAGAGTATTAGGCAGTATTTTCTCTAGGTGGGAGGGAGGAACTACCTTCTGTGTGAATTCTGGGCTTTATGTCTGCAAACCTTTCACATGACAAAACGAAAATATGTACAGAAAATTGTTAATATGTTATATTCAACATGACCAGTAGGTGTAGTAACAGCCGCACCAGAGCTTATATTGGCTCTGCAGGGAAAATAGATGTAATATTTTTGCAAGACAAATGTAATCTGTAATCTTATTAAATTGTGTTACATTGAGGATAATTTGAATTATTTTGTTTTCCTCTGAGATTTGGTTCTGCAAAGATTCGAGTTAAAAAATGTTGGGTATCCCTTTGAATGAAGACCCCTATCACTATAGGAGGTAAATACACTAGGACAAGTCATGTTTCTCTTCTGCAGGCTTGAAGTTCAGTCTCTGCATCTGGGAATGATATGTCTGTAAAAGGATCCTTGAGTTGGACTTTTAAAAAATGACTTCAGGGGAAAACAGGCTCTGCACTCAATTTGTAATGAATGAAGGTGCATCACTTTCTTCCCCATCTGTGATGGGATGTTCTACAAATGTGATTAAGAACCCAGACCCGTTTTAAAAGCTGCCAAACTGAGACTTTAAAGAGACAAAAGTAGATCTAGACAGTGAGGAAAGACGGCATGAATCTGCAAAAAGACCAGGAAAACTGTGGGATTCTGTATCATTATATCTATATATGCAGTAAATGTTTACCACTAATAATTATATATAAAAGTGTCAATGATTTTTGATCTTTTGCTAGGTTAAAGGCAGATAACATCCGGTAATTCTCTTCTAGCCATTCACTGGGATACTTTAAAAAAAATCTAATCTAACTTTAACAACACTGTGGCATGCCATTCATCGCTGCCCTGTTTTTTCTCTCTTTAGTAGGCACAAAGCGTTAAAGTGATCACTTGACATTGTGAAGTTTCATCCAGATACAGGCACGTCGGTAGCATATTGTGATGTCTATCATTCTCCCCTCCAGTGGTCACAGTTTTCAGTGCTTGCTCTCTCTACCGTTCCTGGTCAGAGCATGCTAGTTTCAGTCTGCAGGATGGACTGAGCTCTGATGTTTCTGGGAAACTGTGTGGAGTTTTCAGTTTCATTCCGGTTGGCTGACATAGAGCGGAGCCTGTAGTCCTGTCCCACACAACGTTTCAGAGATAAACTCCTCCATGTCCTCCTCAGCTCACTCTGAACCTTTTTGTACAGAGAGGAAAGTTTAATTATTCATACCTGCCGTATGTACTCAAAGGATGGTTCAGATATTTGCCAGAAAGCCACAAGCATAGCCTCACCTCGCTGTTGAGGAAACAGTAGAGGACAGCTACAATCAGACCCTAGAAGACAAACACATTAAATTATCTTGAGAACAAATATAAAAACACAGTCACAGAATGTTTTGGTGCTGCCATCCAGATAATGTCTCTTTAATGAAGGCCTGTTAATTTCAGATAGACAGAATCAAACCACTGCATGTGGAACAACAGAATGACACCACAATAAAACAAATCCAGGGGACAAATCCATAAACAACGAGTGCACACAAAACCAAGTGTATGCCTTTCACTCCACACACACTGGTATATATAAGAAAAGAATGTGTGAGGGATTGTTTGGATTTTCTGTAACAAGATTGTCTCATAGGCCTCCACAGTGCTGCAGACAGCAAACAGCAGGAATACCACAGTCCATCTGCACACCTGGGTCTCGCTTCTGATCATATCTGAGCTGAGGCCACTGGCTGATAAAACCAACTGTTTCTTTTTTACTTCTGCACGGTTCTTTGCTCTGAACAAGCAGATCCCTTATTACTGATGAGTTTCACCATTTTATATGCAGTAAAACTACCAATTCTTGTTTATTGTTGCTTTTATTACCATGCCCTTTTAGTTCTGAAATTGACGTATTTTTATGTAAATTGCAATTAGGGGCACGTCCGCATCCATGGATATGTAGGATGTACAGTTTGATGTGTGTGTGTGAAAACCACAAACCTCTTGAAACGTCTGACAATTAACCATAACACAGAAGCAGAGGTGATGAGGTTGTGATGAGGTGAACTAAAAAGATAGAGGACAGGTGCTGCTAGAGCAGAGACAGAGATTACTCTAAGTCCTTTGGAGCTGCAGCCAGGTACTATCAGCTATTATTCTGGTACTGAGAGAGAAAATGTGGAGCTGTTGGACACGAGTAGCAATGTTTCTGGTTTGTGGGGAATTGATTTACATCTCTGCTGCCAGGTTTAAGTTTTTATGCTGTTCGAACAACAGATATTTCCTGTAATCTTAAAACTGTGGCACATCCATTCAGCTTGGAGTAATCCATCCCAGAGTTCACTACATCTCAATTCCACAGGCCTTGTTTCAGTCATGTTAAAATTACCTGCAGAGTAAATGATTACTTAAACCAGGCCTCATTAAATTATCCAGTACTTGGAATAAAACAGCCACAGGGAGCTTTTAAAAGAAAAAAAACAGAAAATATTTAATTGATGAGATGAAGCATAGCATCAATAGGTCTAATATATTTTGAACGGTAATTAAACTGAATATTTACATGTAGCGGTAACTAGATGCTGAGGTTTATAACCCTGTGTTGTTTAAAACAAACTAAACTGGTCCCATTCCACCCAGTGTAGCTAATGACCAGAGAGAGATGTTTAGTTTTCTCCAGAGGGATCTATGAGCTATGAGAAGAAACAGCAGAATTACAGTCTCATTGTTGTAGATGTGTGAATTTCTGAATAAATCACATTTTCTTTTAGTTTGTGTACTTGATTAAAAAAAAAAAATTCAGCAGGTCAAATCCAAAATGAACTAAGACATAAAGAGCAACTAAGGAAGGTGAATATCTTTGCAGCACCTGCTGCAAGTCCCTCTCATAAAGGGATGTATGAAAGCAAGGAAACTCATTTCTTTAGTCTTTGTTTTTGTAATCGGGTACATTAATAGAGGAAATTAGACATTTAATGTTTTTTTTTTATATAATAAAAACTACAAGAGTGAAAGTAGTGAACCGATGTTGCATTTATCCAGTTTACTCCACATCAAAAAGAGGTGTGCTCGGCCCTAAATATAAAACTCCCAGGCTGAAAATTGGTTCCACTCGACCCCTGAGCCTCGTCATGACTGAGATATTAAAAGAGAGCTGTGTTTATGCACAGCTGTATACATCTTGCAAAAATAATGCATTTGGTCTTTTTTTTCTTTTTCTGAACACAGTTTAAGTCATTTAATTACACACAGTTTCCATGTATATCTGACCCTGGTGTCAAACTGCCCCATCTGCAGCTCAGGCCTGTAACACAGTGATTGCATTTGTTACAATTTTATGGTATGACAAATAAAAACTAGAACTTTTGAACAACTGGAATCCCACACAGAGCGTGATGGAAAAAATATACACACTGAAGCTTTTCCCCAAAATTTCAATAGCTCAGCTGCAAACCATTAGCTGTTGTCTACACACCCTCCCTGTGCACACATCTCCTGTGTATATGAGTAGAAAGCTGAGATTCTTATAATTCAATTTATGCAAGCCATTTACAACATGCTGTCCACATCAAAAACTATCAATATTGTCAAAACAAAAAGTTTAAATAGTAAAACGGTGCAACATGTTTGGGTTGTTGTTCAGCTGGGATTGAATTGACCTCATTTTAAAGCCTTGTAACTGAATATAAAATCTTTCTTCTACTCGATATTTTAGCTGCTGCCAAATCTCCTTTGTTCATGTTTGCCATTCATTTTCTTACAAGCAAAACAAAGAAAAAACATATTTTCATTTATAAATAGCATGTTTGAATAATCAGTCCTGCTGAAACCTATCGCCATACCTGGAAGGATCCGAGGCCGAGGTCAAAGAAAATCTTGATTTGCTTCAAAGTTTTATCAGCTGGCTCCATAAGGTAGCAAAACACCACGTAGTTCACTCCAAACAGAGGGATCAGCAGGAGGGTGGACTTAGCCAGGCGCCTGGAAATCACACAAAAACACACATTGTGAATGAATGAATCCATCCCAGAGTTTTTACAGTGATTTTGATAAAATATCGTGTCAAAACCTGCCAAAAAAAAGCAATAATTGTTTTAATTCAGGATGTTCAGTATACTCAAATCTTCAACATGGTTGAGTATGTTTACACACCAGCTCCAAGTTTTATAGTCACATCTGGCAGAAAATGAAACTTAAATAATATTCAGATACTCAAACATCATCAGCTGAAAATGTCTTTTTCATGAGTTGAGGACAGAAGATAAGGCTGCCACAGCCGGTTCCACATCAGTGAAGCATCACAATCAAACCAATAATAGCTCAGGTGAAAGATATTATTCCTCTCTGTACCTGTATTGCGACTGTTCGTTTCCTCCGACATCAGTGCAGCGCAGTTTCTGTACCAGGATGCGAATGATGCTGATGAACAGAATGAAACTGATCTTGTAAAGAAAAACAGCAATGACAAAGACCCATTATTGAATGTGAGAAAACTGAAATCTACATTGAATAATAAGAACTAAAAATTATATTAAAAAAATAAATTAAAGAAACCTTAGTCAAATGGACAACAGCAACATAAAAATACGCTGTAAACATGCAATTTATCACAGACAGATAATAAGAAATATCCTTTCTCAGAGATGAAAATCATTGTAAGGGTGACAGTTTTTTCTGATGGATCATCAGCTGGCTCACATGTTTCCTAATAGATTTACCCTTATCAGGCACTTATCAGGTTTTCAGAGGTTCTCTCAATGACTCAACAGCTTTTAGTGTGTTGATAAATTTCCCTGTCAGTGTAGAATAACTAAAATATGCTGTGTGGAGAACTGCTGAGAAATAGATTACAATAGCCTGAAAACACTTAAAAAGCTGTGTAGGGTCTTATCATAATAGGAAAAACTCAATATAGTAATAATAATAATAATAATAATAATAATAATAATAATAATAA
>JBAMHW010000020.1:7257365-7274426 GCA_037177495.1 Rhadinocentrus ornatus | reverse complement strand
AATAATAATAATAATAATAATAATAATAATAATAATAATAATAATAATAATAATAATAATAATAATAATAAATAAGTTAAACTATTAAAAGCATATTTTGTGAAGGGGAAAAAATATTTAAAGTGGTTGTATAAGCTCACATCAAAATCAAAGGTTAAAAGCACCTTGAAGCTAAAAAAGCAACCTGACTAATGCTAACTTACAATAATACCACATGTTAACAACAACAACATGTAACGGACAAAACTTACAATGACTGAGGCCATTATGGGCCAGTTGATCAGTCTGTCAGGGACAGGATTGTCATTAATCTCCCAACAGCTGAAAATCGGAAAATACATCATTTTAAGTACAACCCTAATTTCAAGAACATCTCAAAACAGCAACAAGAATAAGAGCTGGGACTGAGGTTGAAAATGTACCTATTATTTTATCTGCCTTGTTATTATTGGTCAGTTCCAATGGTATGAGGATGCATTGGCGCTTATGAAACCATCAAACCTGCACTTTGGGAAGGTTGCTTTACTATCAAGTGCATAGAGGTTTTAGAGCGATATAATCTCTTATTCAGACTACGTCTCTTTCAGGGAAAGCCTTGCATATTTTGGCTAGACAATGCTTAACTGGATCCATCATGGACAGCATGGCTTCAGAGTGGAAGAGTTTGAAGGTTGAACTTGTGACAACCTAAATCTTTTAAAAGACAAAAATGGGCCTACATTCCTCTCCCAAAGATCCAGCAGCTGGTCTTCTCAGTTCCCAGATGTTTACAGGGTAAAGTTTAAAGAACAAAATGACACACAAGGGTAAACATGGCTCGGTTCTATATTTGTTTAAACAAATTTAGGATTAGCTCGTTTTTTTTACTTTTTACTTTTCAAAGTCTTATGTCTAATATATAATTTATTATACAAAATACTTGATAAAAATAATAAATACAGTTAATAATATATAATAAATAAATAATGTTTCAAATATATATTTTATATACAAATTTAAGATCACTAAATCATTTGCATTTAGAATTGGTGTTGTATGTTTTAAGATAGCTAAGTTTGTTTTTGTTTTTTTGCTTAAACCTTGATTCATATGTTAGCTACTGACATGTTATTTGTTGTCCTGTTTTAATTATGTAACACGATGTCAGCGCTATTTCTACAATTCCTAAAAACTGGGGAATTTTTACAATTAAAATAATAACTAAACTTGTAATTGTCTAATTATTTAAATTCTCATTTTTTTAACCTTTAACAGATAGAAGTCCATTGAAGTGTCTATTATTGCCTTCACATATCAACTCATCATATTATTATCATATTTGGGAAATACAAACAATTTTAACATTACATGTCAGTAACTCATAAAAAAGAGAAAAGAAGTTGATTTTTGTTATTAAGTCACATCTCTTATTTTTACTTAATCACACTTGAATAATTTAAACTGAAGATTTTTGTTGTCGTTTCTCAAAGGAGTTTGTATAAATTCTAGCTGAATATAAGATTTCAGCTGCTCAGCAGTCTCTGGTTGTTGTTTGATTCTGCTCTTCAAGATGTTCGATAGGAACAGGAAACAGATCAGGCCTGCTGACAAGCCAGTTAAAGAAAACAACACTCTGTGTGTATTGCACACACTGCTGGAAGTTGTAAAGAATGAGATATGACAGTGTCCTGCTATAAAAAAAAAAGAAATGGAATATCTAGAAAATGCATCACCTTGATGGTAGCATTTGTCTTCAAATCTAAAATTTAACAGTACACTTTTGTATCAATGGTACCTTCACACATATGATGCAATACATGACATTAACACAGCCACTTCCTACCACCTTCACAGATCATGGCTTTTGCCAATGGTTGTAGCTTAAGGTGCACACAAGAAGCAACAACTTAATCAGTGTTAAAGAAGTGATGCAAACTGTGCATGTGCTTGCAGATCAGGAGGTGCAGACTCACCTTGTATCCTCCAGGTTTATCCTAGTTATGATCCAAGCCACCATGAAAACAAAAGGGATTCCTACGAGTGAGAGAAGAGAAGACAGTCTGTTTAATTTCCCTATCTGACAGAGATAAAGAACATCCTGTCAAGGTTCCACACAGGAAATACAATGTCAACACCCACATTTACTGTACATTAAACAGCTGGGGCTCAGTGGTAATGCATTAACAGGGGGAAGTGTTGGTAAAGTGGTGATAGATAGTGGAAGAAGATGTCATGTGGCACCAGCTGAGACAGAACGGAACAAATCGAACACATAGGCCAGGAGACTGTTTATACCCATACCTTTCCCTGAGACCCAAAACCCACATCACTTTTAAAAACATTTTATGGTTTCTTTGAGCATGAACTTTTAAATATAGTGAATTACTCTCTTCAGACAGGTGTTGTCCCATCAGCCTTCAAAACAGCAGTCGTGAGGCTCCTTCTGAAGAATAACAATTTAGATCCCACTGTTTTTAATAATTACTGACCTATATCCAACCTACCATTTTTAAGTAAAATGGTCAAAAACGTTGTTTTAATTCAGTTAAATGACTTCTTGGTTTCTGGAGAAACCACAGTACCGAGACGGCCCTTTTAAAGATTATTAATGACCTCAGGTGTAATTTTGATGCACGGAAACTTTCAGTTCTGGTTCAACTGGATCTAAGCGCTGCCTTTGATACAGTAGATCACTAGATTTTATTAAACAGACTCAAAAGTCTGGTGGGCCTCTCAGGTACTGTTCTTAAATGGTTTTACTCCTATCTCACAGATTGTTAGTTTAATGTAAATATGGATACATCCTTCTCAAAGATCCATAAAATCCAATGTGCGGTTCTCCAAGGATCAATTCTAGGCCCACTTCTTTTTAATTTGTACATGTTGCCACTTGGGAATGTCATCAGGAGGCACAGCACTTATTTTCATAGCTATGCGGATAATACGCAGCTTTACATCACTGTGTCTCCTGATGACCTGGAGCCAGTTAACACTCTTTTAAGCAGTTTTTATAGACATTAAGTCATGGATGGCAGAGAACTTCCTTCAGCTCAATCAGGACAAAACAGAAAAGTTTTAATTATTGTTCCTGAAGACAAAAGAGAGATCATTTTATCAAAATTACAAAACTTGAAATATTCTCAATGTGTGAGAAATCTGGGTGTCGTTTTTGACTCTGAGCTTGATTTTATTCCACACATTAGATATGTCACATAGACAGGATTTAATCATTCTAAAAACATCGGCAGAGTCGCCCTTTCTCTCTCTTGCCAGCACCGAGGGGCTGATGCATGTTTTTATTTCTAGTAGATTAGATAACTGCAATGCCTTGCTCTCTGAGCTTCCCAAAAAGTCTATCTCTAACCTGCAATTACTCCAAAACTCAGCCGCATGTGTTCTGACGAGGACCACAGGGCGGGAAAACATCACACCAGTTTTTAAATTGCTGCATTGGCTCCCCGTGCGTTTCAGGATTGATTTTAAGGTTCTTACAGTTATTTATAAATGTCTTAATGGTCTTGGGCCTTCTTATCTATCATATCTACTTTTAAATTATGAACCCTGGCCGACCCTGAGGTCCTCTGATACTGGCTTTTTAGTTGTTTCCAAAGTCGGAACCAAGACTTATGGTGAGGCCTCGTTCCACCACTATGGGCCTCGACTGTGGAACAGCCTGCCAGAGAACGTCAGGGCTGCAGAGACTCTTGATGTTTTTGCAAAAGGCTCAAGACCTTTTAATTTTGTCTAGCTTATAGCTGAATTTTATTTGCAATTGTTTATAATATATTCTTATATTTTTACTACCTATTTATATGGCTTTCTGTTTTATTGTTTTACTGTTTATTGTTTTATTTTTACTCAAGTAGTTTTAATAAACGTTTTTATTTTTTCTCATTTTATTTTATGTTATTTCATCTAATTTAATTTTATATTTTTCCTGAACTCCTTTATTTGCATTTTTATTCTTGTGACTCTTATTAGTTCTCATTGTTTTTAAGTGTATTTAATCTTGTTTTAACTGTTTAACTCCAGTGTTTTCCTCCTGGGAATCCTCCACACCGGTGGCCCATCCTGTGGGCTGTTGCCATGGTGACTGCCCTTGTCTGGGTAGCTGGGTGTCCTGCACTGCAGCCCTGTGGCTGTGATGTGGACCCTGGCCTGCCCTGGCCTGGGTGGTGTGCGGGCGCTCAATGTGCCGGTAGCTGGGCTGGCTTCCGGTGTGACAAGATGCCAAATTTTTTCGTTTCCTCCCAGCAGTGTCGAGCCAGATGTTTGCATTTTATTACTATTTTTTTATACTTATTTTAAGTTCAGAAACAGTTATTAGCGATGGGAGTTCATCTTTGTACAAAATAGGGTATGCGTGGGCGGGGCGAGTATGCATAAAGCTTGGCTTGTATGTGTGTGAGTGTGTACAATTATGGGGTGTGCCTTTTTATTTTTTGCTATAATTTTAATGTGAAGGCTTTTAAATCTTTGTTTTTATTGTGTACAGGCATTTGTGTTGCCTTGTGCATGAAAGTTGCTACATAAATAAAGTTTGATTTGATTTAATTTAAATACATCAGCACTCTTCACCAGCATGATGCATCTTTTGGTCTGTCTGTCTCTCTATGTGACATTTTCTGCTGCAACTCATGAAGTGCCATGGAAAAAAAGAAATGGGTATTTGCTATTTGAAAGGGACTTTACATATACTGATATTAATACAACTTAACAAATCTCAAACTGTTCTCTTTACCATGACTCCAAAAGCATGAAAAAAGACCTCGTAGGTGCAGAGATTTACTAATTTCATAAAAGTTATGCAATTTTTGAGCAGAGGCCTAAAAAACAAGCACAAGGCTCAAATGGTTTCTTTAAACTGAGGATTTTATTTAAGGTCAAATCTTATTTTGACGATTTAATAGTTTTGAACGGCTTCATTTAGCTTTTTATTACATCCCAACTTAGTGTTGGTTAGGGATTCTTTCCACAGCTGGTCCAGATTTCTGCAGCTCATCTGTTGGCACAAACATGTAAACAGGAACACGTTTCCTCTGAACTGGCTTCTCTTTATTGGTTCCCTGTACACTTTACAACTGAGTTTAAGGTTTTATTCTCTACTTATGAAGCACTTAATGGATGTACCTTCTACACTACTCACATATATTGCTTTTAGCTGTCCCGAGGTTTTTTTTATTTTCCATAAGGTTCCTGATGTTTCTTGAATTAAAAGAATAGCATTAAATTATCAGCATTGTGCGTTTATTCATTTATTACATTATATTTTTTTGATGATGCAGGTGATCCATTCCGTTTCTTTCAGCAGCAGTATGTGTGTGTGGTGCATGCCCAAAAAAAGGTTCCCTCAAAAGCTCCTGTGTAATTTAAACCCTGATTAAAAGTTATTTTAAAGGTACAGTATGGAATTTATTTGACTTTTGATTAGCAAAAATCAAGTTTTGCTTTCTTAAATACGTATTTTACCAAAGTCTAATCACAATCGCATCCAAATGAAAGCTTTCCTGTAGCTTAGAATAAGCTATTTATAAATACATAGGTGGCAGAGCATCCAGCTGGAAGCTGCCATTTTGCATCGCTGTCTTTGAATACGGTAGCCAAAAGGGGACAAACTTGTTAGCCTTATGCGTTTTACCTGCAAATCTCTGCGCATTTTCAGGCAGGGGGGGAGAAGAGAGAAACAAGCAAAGACAAATGTTGATCATTCAGCTTGCCAGTTTACATTGTAATGGAGAACTATCCGTACTCCCTGCCTCCTCCCGTTTAAGTCGAATCATTTACTGTTATTGGATATATAAAACAGCAGAAATGGCTACTTTGTTAGTCTACAGTAGAAAAGCTCCAATACAACAGTTTTCAGTTGCTGTTACTCTTCACAGAAGTCATACCTTTAGACGATCATGCGCTTCTTTCAGACGTATTTTCCAAGAGCTTTCCCTCGTGTTTCATAATTTATTTAATCTTCCTCTTGTAGCACCGACAGGTCCACTGCCCCTGCTTTGACTCCCTCTACCACTCCCTCTTTATTTTCCTCTTCCTTTCCCTCTCCCTCTTTCTCTCCCTCTAAGTCTGCAAGGCACGAAAAATTATTTATGACGATAATATTAGCTGTTAGCAGTAGCTTGGTATCGAATACATGGAGGGCGTGCTTGTAACTTATCGGCATTAAAAAAAATAAATAAATAAAAACACAGAATTATGTATCGTTCTGTACCTCATTACCCGATGGGATACTCAAACTTTTTCACATTTATGACTCTCCGCGGCTTCCGTAGTTGTAATAACACACGTAAAGGGTGAGGATCGAGACAGCACTACTCGGTTGGTTGTATTAGATTAGCGTACCACTAGATGGGTGTAATTCCTACACACACTCTTTAACTTTTGTCCAGTTTTCACACAATCTTTGAGCCAATAATAAAAACAACACAAACCATTACTTGTCTTTAAAAAACATATAACAAATATTTTGGTGAACTCAAACATATTTCATATGTTTTGCATTTCTTCATTGCTGGAAAAGTCATATAATTTTACTGCTTCCTTAGCTTCTAGGTAACTTAATATTTATTCTTATGTGCAGGTTGTTCCACTCAAGTGAAACCTAGCCTGTCATGACAACTCTAGAAATAAGGGCTGTGCGATTAAATTAAATTGAATTTTATTCACAAACGATCATAAACATTAAATGGTCCGATTATTTTGCTCCTTCGCAGTTTACTCTTGTGCTGTTTTCAGTTGCAAATCGAGCGCCACTGGCATTGCAGCGCTGCGCTCTGTTGCAGACTCCTCCCACAGTTCCAGCCGCTTTGGTTTAATTCACCTTGAGATGCAAACACCTCTCAAGTTATGGGCTGGACACACGGGAGGCAAAGTCGCTCCTTCTCTATTAATTTTCTCTGACATTTGCGCGATGAGGCAGAAATCGCTGCCCTCCTCCAGCGAAGCGACATTGGTGCATGTGAAATGCTACGCTCGTTCATGTAGGCGTGCACACAGGGGGCTTATATGGAAGCCGTTTTAGCCATTTACGTGCGTCCAAATGCGCCTTCTGATCGTGTTCTTGACGCGTTCTGAGCGTGTTCACGATGCGTTCTGAACACGCTCAGAACACGGCGAGATAATATATGATTAGTACTCTATATGTTTGTTTCCCATTTGTCTGTACTGATCTGATTTTGTGCATACTTGTCTCTAATCTTCCTGTTTATTTCAGGACTCTACTTCAACCTTAACTCTGGTCAAGCAGCTATATTATCCCAGGATAACTTGACTGCAACACAAGTGCCATAATTGCTGTCAAGATGGCCAAAACAAATCTGTATATGATATGCAATGCCTGTCCATGACAAATTGCACAGACACGTTAAATTTTTCTCATTTCAAATGATGCACATGGACACTGATGAAGTGCAGAATAAAACGGTCACTGGAGGAGCTTGGCTGCTGTTCTTGCTGCTGCTGTATCGTTTATGATTGCGTTGAACCGTTGGCTCAGTGAGGAAACGTACTTAGACATCCTTGACTCTCCCTGGTGGTTTGAAACTGGAATATAATACTTCACAAGCAGCAACCTCCGCTTGGAAAATGTAAACCTATGAGGAAGTTCACTCCTCATTGACTAGGGGCGAGCATATTTACATTTTATCAACACATATAATCATGAATAACTGTAATCAGTAACTCGGCTTTTACCCCATCAAGGAGGTGGCTGACGTTATATTTGCCACCTTCAAATCAAAGCCAAGAAACTGTGGATTCATTTTCAATGAGTGTAGGAATTTAATAGTGGGGTGAAATTAGATAAATTGGGCCACTTGTGTTAAATTGCTTAGAAAATAAAGAAGAAGCATTGAGAGACAATGAATTATGTTTGTTTTTTTTCTTTGTTAATATAGATAATTTTTAATGTGCTAAATTTATATAAAAGTATAGTTCAGGTCCTGTAGCTTTAGAAACATCAGCTGTCACACATTCTGGACAAGAGCAGTGTGCAGGTGAAGTGGTCCACCCCCTCAGCTAAAAGGAGCCTTTAAAATTGCAAATTTCTGATTTAAAAAGAAAAATCAAATTAAGTTTTTGTTTTGTTTTTTCAATTTAAACTCATTTTAGCACACAAAACAATATATTACATTTGAAAGATTATAAACAATTGCTTAATCTGTAAATAATATCAAGCTACCTCATATACAAAATAGCAGGATGCTGAGCGAAATGTAAATAAAAACAGAATTAAATTATTCCTAAATCTTATTCCCAGAAGACAAACAACAGATAAACTGTGAAACAAGCTGCCTTTATAGACAGGCCTTCTCTAGATCTGTCTTTAAATGTCTTGTTGCAGTTGCAGGGATCCCCTCCGGATCGCGCTAGTCTGCCGCCCCGACGGCTGGACCCGGCCGGGAAAAGCGAAAGAAAATGGATAAGGGGGTGGATATTAACAGAATGATGTTATTAGTGAGTTAAACTTTCGCAGTTCATTTATTGAAATTACAATAACGTTTAATATTCCAAACGTATTTTCATCCTGACATGATTGTTTAAAATTACCTGCCGAGGTGTACATTTATTACTAGAAAATGGATGCTGGTTATTTTCGGATTTCAGCAGTCTGCAACCGGCCCCCACGATTGTCAATGAAATGGCTTAACCCAGAGTCCTCAGCCAATGGGAAGATTCGTCATGAATTAACACGTTTTCTAGGTTAAGGCGTTCTGAGCGTTCTCCACGTGTTCTGAACGCACTCAGAAGGCGCTTTTGGACGCACGTAAATGGCTAAAACGGCGTTCTATACGCTTACGACGCGACACAAGGAAGTATTTGTGAGTCGTGACTAAATAATCCACCAGCGACAGAGTGATAGAACAAACGTTATAAACAAAAATAGCTTTTTTTCTCACCAAAGACCAGCGCTCAGTTAACACAGTGAACAACCAGAGGTTTAAGAAACTAATCAACACTTTGGGCAAACGGTATCACTGCCAACTCGTCACTATTTTAACCACGTGTCTCTCCCTGCCCTGTATGATGAGTGTCATGTGAAGGACGTGGCTACGGTCCAATGTTTCGCACCCATACGGACCTGTGGTCAAGCCGCACCATAGAGCTGAATATGACGCAGATTTCAAAGTGAAAACGAAATGTCTCCAGTCTCATTTATTCCAGATCACACCTGGCAGAAGAATCGTGTTAGATAATCAAGATATATTTAAGCAGCCCTACTAGAAATGTTACAATTTATTAAAATAAAGTATTATGGGTCTGAATAAATTCAGTCTGCGTCTCAAATGCCTGCTTTAAAAACTTAAAGCTTGGAAAATATGGAATTACAAAAGATTGGTTTGTTGTGGCTGTGGTGCAGGCAGCTTACCCCAGCCAATGACCATGTAGATGGAGAGGCGGGTGGAGTAGGTGTGGTTGACAAGCAGCAGCATGTGCAGGTAGAGACCCTCCACCAATAGCCAGAAGAAGTTAGCCATGACGAAGTAGTTGAAGAACACCAGGCTGGCCTTGCAACCCACCTACAACAACAACAGACTTTATTACAAACAGTTTGCACAGTTAAGTAACAAATCACCAAAAGTCATTAAGAGCTTTAAGCTTGGCTTGAGATGGCTATACGGTGCATTCCCATTTTTTCAGTACTTACGGTATATGCTTTCTCCTTTTGAAGTAAAAGCAATTTTCTCCATTAAGTTTTTAAAGTTAAATATGTAGCTAAAATGAGCCACAGTAGCCAGGTTCTTTTGAAGCCAGCTTTTTAGATGTTTCTTTTGTTGTTTCTGATTGATAGATCTTTAGAAAGTGCGTGTAATTTTTGCTTAGACCTTTAGGTGTAACTCAGAGATACAAAGTGTGAAGATCACATTTTGTGTCCAGAGTTTCAAAGAATAAATGGAAAAATCCCCTCCAAAAGGGTTTCATTTTTATAAAAGACATTCTTTTAAAATATTAAATATATGTGGGTATGAATATGAGCATAAACCATTTGAGGCAGTTTGGCAAGTTAAACGTCCTGTGCACACATATGCTGCAGCAGATGGCAGTTCAGTGATTACTGTAAAATAAAAAGAATTAACTCTCGCTATCCACACAGAAACCATCTATATTTTTACAGGTTGAAAGGAAATGTATTCACCTGTACTGATCTCTAATCTCAGAACTTCCCATGCTCTGGAGCAGGTTACATTTACAGCATAAGTTGTCATGATGATGCAACCCCAATAGAAGTGAACCAGCTTCATGATACCAAATATTCCGAGCTGAACCTGAAGTTACCTTGCCAAGCCAGTAATCTTGCTTTAAAGGATAGTCCTCCAAAATGACTAAGACATAAACAAGGATATAACACATTGGCAATACAAGACTAATAAGAAATGTTCAGTTCTACAAGTCCTGCCTTAAATGTTCAAGGTAATCTCAGCAGTAGTGCCCCCTAAAGTGCTGGGTTTTTTTTTTCCAAATTTTCCTTTTTCCTTTTTTTTCATTTCCATTGAGGGGTTCTCCTAGAATTCTCTTTATCATCTAGTTCCTATGACTGAACAAAGGGAGACAGTAAACACCCTGGTTCCTGCAATGAAAATGCAGCTTTTGTAACTTTTTTTCAATCCAGTGAGCAAAAACTCTTCTGAACTCCCTGGATTTTTTTATTCTTTGTCAGTTCAATGACACTCTCACAAACATCTTGTAAGGAAGAGACTTTGATCGTTTTGATGGTACATTCACATTTAATATGCACATTCCTGGAGCCCTTGTTACTCCCAGGACATCACATGACAGGTGCGAGATGAGAGAAGAATCAACTGCGGTTTGACTTTTACTGATTAGACAGAGCTCAGAAAAGGAACAGCATGCAAGACAAATGCTGAATTAACTATATTAGGGGGCGCTAAGGTGTAAATATAATCTGCCAAAATTCAGTAGGGTTGCTTTAAACTAGCAAAATACAGCTGTGATGTGATGCCCCAGGCTGGAAAAAAAACTTGAAATGCGTTTTCTTAGCCCGGGGAGCTGGAGGACAACAACAAAAGGTCAATGTGCCATCAAAATAAGTCCATTAAACTAGGTTTTAAAAATAAAAACTAATATTGCTTATAAATTAATAGGCGATTCTCCAGGTTCACATACTTTTGTAGTCTCAGATATGGGATATTTGTATCACTTCCCCAAATAAATAAACTACCAGGTACAATATTTATTTTTCAGTTTGTCTAATTAGGTTTTAGAACTTGTGATGGGAAAATCTGATGATGCTTTAGGTTATTTATTCAGAAACTTAAAAAGCAAAAGAGTTTAAATAGCACCAGAGTTGACAATAAGTGTACTCATTGGATCACTAAACTAAAGCTGTGTGAGTGCTGTGTGAGTGCTGTGTGTGTGCGTGCGTTCACCAGTGAGGGTTGCGTGCTGCAGTCAATAGTTTCATCCTCTGAGAAGAGCAGGGTGTCTTTGATCAGAACGGCCGCAGCTCGCAGCATGAACGACACAAACAAGTTTAAATGGATGTAGTTCCTCATGCAGTGGAGCCTCCTGCACACATACACACACACACACACAAGAATGCTGAGAAGTGTGTTTATAGAAAGTGCCGGGATGTGAATCCAGTGAAGGACGCACTATCTAAACACGCTGATAGCAGCCGAGTGAACAGCTGGAGACCATCCAGACTGCGCTGCAGTCCTATCTCACACATTTCCTCATTAAACTGTTATTAACACAAAAGCTGTGTGCTAAAACACATATATGTGTGTTCAAGTTAAATGGGCTTCTGTTCACGTATCCAAGTTTTCCTGACTTTTTTGGGGGTTACTTTGAGGTTAAGGCATTTGCACAAGTTTGATAATAACTGTTGGTGTCTTGCTCCCATCCATCACCTTAAGCTGCCACCATTCATCATACGCTTCCCTTACATGGAGAAACTTCAAGTTGCTAATGCTGTGTTTATTGACTTAATTAAGGACATACATACATGAGTTCAACAAAATCCCTCTACAATAATATTTACATTAAAATTGATCAACGATCATTCGGACATTTATTTGGCTATTTTCGATGCCAAAAGGTTTTAAAACTACAACACTGTTTCCAAAAGAGTAAAATGCTTTGTATAACAGAATGTGAAGGCGTCGTTGATGATTAAAAGTTACTGAGAAACTGTACCACATTTTGTTGCAACTACAGTTGCACGTCTTTTTCAGAAATGTCTGTAACAGCTTTTTTTTAATAGCTCAATCTCCCTCAGATTCAATGTAGATGCTATAATTTAAATAATCCTATTATCACTCTGGTTTTGTGTTGAGGGTCATTGTCATGTTGGGAAGTGAACCTCCATCCCAGTATCAAGTATTTTGCAGCCTCTAAAAGGTTTTCTCACCAGGATTGCCTTGTATTTAGCTCCATCCATCTTCCCATCAACTCTGACCTGCGTCCTAGTCCCTGCTAAAGAAAAGTGTCCTAACAGCATTCGGCTGTCACCACTGTCATGGTTATGTTTTCTTGCCAATCTTTCATAAAGGCCAGATTTGTGTAGTAAAAGGATTATTAGTTGTCCTGTGAACAGATTCTTCCACCTGAGCTGTGGATCTCTTGCCTGCTTCTTTAATTAGTGCTCTCCTTGCTTGACATTTCAGTTTTGTTGGATGGCCATGTCTTGGTAGGTTTGTAGTCTTGTCCTACTATTTCCATTTTAATATGATGGATTAAACAGTGCTGCGTAAGACGTTCAACACTTAGGATGTATTATTTTTATAACCCAACCCTGCTTTAAACAAACGCTGCTCTACAACTTAATCTCTGACCTGTGTTGTGTTTTTTTGGTCTTCATGATGCTGTTGGTTCACTGATGCTCTGCAGACAAACCTCTGATGCCAGATAACATACTGTATGATAAATTACACAGAGGTGGAATTCTAAAGACAGTTGGTTGCATTGTATTTTATTTAGGAGAGGTAAAAAAAAATACTATCTATCCTTTTCTTACTTTATAGTTATGCACTACATTGTCTATCACATAAAAACCCTTTAAATACTTTAAGGTTTTTGCTTCATTATTACAAAAATGTTAAAGTGGTGTGAATATTTTTTTAAGGCACTATATGATGCAAATTAGATTACATAATTTGTTTATACAGTAGATGCTTATTTCTGCTTGTAGTACAATAGCTTTGCTCTTCAGTTCGAGTCCAACAGTTAAAAGGACCTGCCTGCAGTCCAAATTTGCCATCCACTGAAAACATTTAGAGTTTTATGAAAAAAATAAATAAATCGATTTTAATCGATGTGACATGTGATTCAATTGCAATCCGTAAATGTTAATATTATATTTATTAAAGGACCACAGCCGCAAAGTGTGGCCAGAACATGGAAGTCGTGCATGTCGCATGGAAATATTAAGGGAAAGGACCAACCAAGCAACAAACAGTAAACAACAGAGCTACAAGAAGGCAGCAGCTAGCCTTTCAGCCACTGCTGCGGAGCGTGGGATTTACTCGTTGGGTTTAAAAGCTAGCAGTTGGAAACATTTAGGGTTTTTTATGAACATGAGAACAGTCAAGGCCTGGACAAGACTTACTCTATATGTAAACTGTTTGAAGCCAAGATAAAATATAATAGCAATACTACAAACATTTGGCAGCATCCCATGTGCTCCCAGCCCAGGTTGAATGAGTAGAAGATGCTGTCGGTGTGGACGGTTTGACATACGTTGTCAGAATAGCATACCATAGCCTTGTCTGTCGGTTTGGACTACTTTATTAAAACCGCATAGCTATGTTTCCTGTTTTGATCAATAGGCTACAATGATTTTTAATTTTTTATTTAGCAAAAGTTTTTTCAAAGTTAATCAACACATGTTCAGTCTCATCCAGTTTGAGAAAAAACTGGATGCTAATAAGTCAATGTTAAAATAAATGCTAAAACGACATTACATCCTGACATGCAAAAAGATTAACAGAAAAAATAACTGTTATAAGTACAGTTTCGTTGTTAAGTACATTTCTCCTCAAGTTTAGTCATACAAGAGATTTGAGCAATGTGCAGTTAATATGCAATTTAATACGCTAAACTAACTTGTGGCATCACAGTCGACTGTGATGCAATTTTTGATAAGTCAGTATTGCTGAATTGATGGATCATTGCAGATTTCTGCACAACACATGCACATTAACCAATGGTAGCTATTCTGACCATGTATGCCAAACCTGTTGTTGCTCCTAACTATTGCAACTTTTCCTAGAGATAACATGGAAAAAATATGTTGCATGAGTTTATTTATGGTTATCATAAATAAAAGTTAGTGCAGATATGTTTGTTTAGTTACTTTAATTAATAGATATAGAAAATTTCTTCATTTTAACACCTGATATGTTTTTCTATTCATACCATTTTCAGATGAATCTTTTTTGGTTTTTCCTATTTTGTTACAGTATACCAACTTTGAGTCTTAGAAAAAGTCTATAGAAAAAGCTGATCTTACAATACTTGACATTTTACATAGTTAACTAATTTAAGGAAATAAGTATTTATTTAATGAATGCATTATTAGAAACTGCGTATAAAATAGAGACAATAACTTTCTAAAACACAGTTATCCAAGACTCTGAGACTTTTGTGTAATTAACTTGGACAAAAGGCATTTTTTATTTTAGTGTTTTAGTTTTTGAAAGTTACTTTTTGTTTTTTTGGATCATAATATTAAAATAATTACATGACACATTTAAAGCCAAGCTGTAAAAATAACCCAAAAAAATCCTTTCATATGGATTCTTTTAATACAAAACCTGAAGATACATTAGCGGTGTTGTCTTTTGTGTTCGTGTGTCTGTTCATCATGAGTGTGTGAAGCTGTGTGTTTTACCTGAACAAACAGATGATGACAGTGCTAGTGAGCAGGGTGATGAGCGACAGGCTGTGGCCCAGAGTGGACAGAATCTGTACCATTTTGTAGAAGACCAGCTGTAAATAAAAAAGGAAATTAAATAGGTTGCATTAAATCAGGAATAATAAGGCCATTGATCAAACCTGATGACCACATAACCTGAACCTCAGCTGGGTTTCCTTCCACAAAATACATTATGTTTCATGACTGTAGGTGAAAATGGATTACAGGATCCACACTATGGCAACCAACGCTGTTCCAATATGTTACCTTAATGTCTTTAAGGACATTTTAACTGCATTCTTTGGCTTAATTAAATTATTTTTGAGTGATAACACTGATGCTGCTGGTCAGGATGGTTTCAATGATGCAACAGTAGAAGGAGCACATAATGGAAAACAGGGCTTCAGTTCCAATTAGATTGCTGAAGAAGTAGCATCCCCTACTAATACTACAAGTTAAAGTGAATTACTTCACAAGCTAGCACACTTAATGCTGTGAGTTGTATAAACACTTTGGACAAGCTGTTTCCAGTTTCCAACACACTGGACTGGAGATTAAAGCTGAAAGGTACTAATGACTTTCTTCTGGATTGGGCAAATTGGTTTTCAGTGTTACACATTTTATCCTACGGCAGCTGCAATAAGTCTTAAAGTTAAAGATGCTCATTCCTGTGAGATAACTTATTATTCTAAAAACCTGTTTTTGTATATGTTTTTTTTTAAAGCCAAATTTGTAATGTATGATCAAAATTGGGTTCAGGTTCACAAATGTAATGATAAAAAAGCTTCCATTTATTTCCTGGTAAAAGTAAAGATCGATTACAGTCAATGTGTTTAAATGAAAAGTTACAGGTTAAGTATATTATTATTTTTAAGCAGAGCTGTGTTGCAGTACTCATGAGTAGTCCATATCTTAGCTCTTAGTTTGGAGACTGGTTTTCTGCCTGGTGAGCTTAAGTTAATAGCCTGTCAGAAGAGGTGCCATTAGAGAAGTTTGAGCAAATGCTATATTTTAGGTTTTACACTACATCAGTTTCAGACTGGGTCTATGTAAGATGTGCATGTTATCACACAGTGCTGCATGCTGGATCATTTAAAATCAGACCGCAGCTTGCTCCATGGACATGCAAGTGAGAAAGTGTGGTAACAAAGCAAATAATTATCTGATGCAGAATTGAACCTGTTCTTATGGTCAGTTTCAGAGTATCTTTTAGTTTCAGCTCATCCATGAAGGAACTGTCTAATTTTCACATCAGAGTGATCTGACTGACCTCTTAAATATGAAGCAGCTGTCTACATCATTTTAAATGTGCACCCATTTCTCCAGTCTGAAGTCCTCACACAGGTATTGAGGTTATTTAATTCAGCTATTATTCCTTGCCCCAGTATATAAATACAAAAAGGGAATTAATTCATTAAATTCTTTTCTTTTCAGTAAGCGAATTCCACACCGCATCATCTGGATGTGTTAGTCTGACTTTTAGAAATCTGATTTAGTAACATTTCCATAATATTGATTTATTTACATTATTTTTTAATTTAAAAGTTCTAGTTTTAATAAACTGACTCAGTAATGAAAATTCTGTTCCAATATCATATAAATATGAGAAAACACAGAACACTCCAGGGAATTTCTCCCACACCGCCCTTCAGTAATGACATTCGTGAGCATGGAAAAAAAAAAAACAGAACAACTGTCGACGCCTTGTGCTTCTTTTTGCAAAGTGGGAAGGTACTTTCGCAATCAGAGCTGGGTCAGGGTCAGATTGAGGATCTGGTCCATCTCAATGCTCCTCAAACTCTTGAGGCGACGTATGGCCGCAGATCTGGAGTCCTGTCAATGCTGCCCACTAAGTGTGTATATGTGTCTAAGTGTGCCTGGTGTTCATCACTCATCATCTGTAAACAACATTCCCCATGTCTGACACGCCATCTGGAAATGAACTGGACATACACACTTAAAATTTGGCATGCAGTCACACAAACATTACATGAACATACTTGTAATACACACATGAACGTATGCACCTTTTTATTTTTGTGAGAACCCTCTGTAAGATACTGTAAGATGACATATTCAATAAAAATTGAATATTTTAAAAAAATATTCAGCCATGACACGGAGCCTGCCCTGCGATGGACTGGTGACCTGTCCAGGGTGTACCCTGCCTTCACCTGAAACACTGCTGGGATAGGCTCCAG
>JBAMHW010000020.1:7243036-7257265 GCA_037177495.1 Rhadinocentrus ornatus | reverse complement strand
CTGAAACACTGCTGGGATAGGCTCCAGCTCACCCCGCGACCCCTAATGGGAACAAGCGGTACAGAAAATGGATGGAATGGATGGACACGGAGCCTAAATAAACACTTTAGAAATGAGAGAGAATGTGCACTCATTCCTTAAGCATCAAGTCCTCACACAGATAGACACCCGGAGGACATGCAAGTACCATGCTCAACATCTACTTGTGCAGCTGCTCTATTTCACTGTTATTTAAAGACACTTGGACTTTCACTTAAAAGTTTCCATTTTTGGTGACTCACTACTTCTGTCCCTCCATTCTTCTGTTTAGTTTTTTTCCTCTTTGGTGAGCCCATCATTCCCCTTGTTTGGTCTCAGCAAAAATTTAAGTTATTTATTTATTTTTTATATATCATTTTTGTATGTATTCGGCTTCAGTTTGCCCTCATCACAACTCTTTTGAGACATTATTTTGATTTTTTTCTACACTTATTTTCAACAAGTAATATATTTTCTGTTTCCTTACTGATTAAATATTGGCTTAAGAGATTTAAAAAAATATATCCATTTCATCATTATTTGCATTTATTATTTTTTTTTTTTGGAACTGGGGTTGTAATAATGTCCATTGATCCATTTTCTGCATACATCCATTTGTTGTTGTTGTTTTTTTTTTGTTTATTTTGTTGTTGTTGTTGTTTTTTATCCATTTTGATATTTTCTTTTAACCTCTGAACCAATGAAATATAATATGAAAAAATTTTTTTTATTTAAATTTAATGACAGATTCAGAGGATATTTTCTCAACATCTCCACAAATGTCTTCATACACTCTTAGCCCAGATTTTGTTTGAACATAAACTTTTTAGTAGTAGTTAATTATCATTTTATGTTTTGTATAAAAAGCAGTGTAATAATAATGATTAGCCAAGAAAACTCAACATGTTACATTTCTGTCAGAGGGGGCAGGGCTATTTTCAAAACTCATATATATTTAGACCGCAAAGGTTAATGCTTTAATTTCTGTGTTATGTTAACAATTAGACAATGTTATAAAGTTCTGCCCTCTTTTATAGTTGGCACCATGAATGAAAAGGACAGTACAGGAAAGGAAAGCCACCACCAACAACTGATTTTGTACATTGTATCATAGGTGAAAAGGTGATAGCTACTGGCATTGTCACTTTCTCAGTACTGCTGATTGCAGTTCTGGACCCTTAAGTTCATGTGAATATGTGTCTACAAAGTTTTATTAGATGTTAAAGATGGCTCTTTGAAGGGCGCTGGATCTTGAGGAGCCATTCCTTTCAAAAGGATGAACCTGAGCAGTCATGCAAATTCTAGTAAATGTTTTGGATAAAACGCACACTATTTGTTTCCAAACAGTACTCTCTGCCCATTGATGCTTCACATGGATGGAGCGTTTTGGACATCAGACATCTATGTCACAAATGTGAATAAGGCAGTGTGGAAAATTTGTATAGAAAAAGAATGGCTCACAACAGCTCACAGCTGTGACTCGGTTACCATTGTTAATTTAAAGAGCCGTTCAAAAGAATTGATTCGTTCATGAACATCACATCTCTATTAGATGTATGTCAAAGTTCAATGAAAGAACTAAACAATGTGTAAATCTCATATAAGAGAATTAATTCTATTAGAGACTTTAAAGAAATTTAGATAAGTGTAACTAATGGATTTAAGTAAATTCTAATGACCGCTCATGTCAACGGGTTTCCACAAACATTTCTAGAAAATTTAACTAATCTGGGATTAGAGTGTACTTTCATACAATAGGTACAAAGCTAACATCTTGTGTGTGTGTGTGTGTGTGTGTAAAACAACTTTAAACACAGTTAATTTAAACCGGTAAGAAAGTAAAGACAAGACAAAGACAGGAAATCTTTCATTGGGTATATAAACTAAATTGTGCTCTGATATAAATCATGCAGACGCTGAGTATTTTTCCATTGTGAAATGACACCCTGAGCAATTTCACCAGAGTACACTGCACCAGTCTCTGTCTGCCCAGTATAAATATTCCCACACACACACAGACAGCAATAGCCTGGCATTAGTGTCTCATTCCTGAGTTTGACTTCCAGACCTTCTTGCTGGAAGCTGATGGTCTGCCGGTTCTGCTTTTACGTAGCCACAATTTCTAAGCAGGGTTAACTGGGATTTGTTACGTGGGAGTACTATAAGGGTTCAGAGTTGCAATGGGTGTGCTGTGTGTGCACATATCAAGGTGTCACATCCCTCCAGTGTCCACATCAGTCAGAGTAATTCTAGATCCAACTGGCTCCACGCAAAGCTGCCAACACTAAAACGACCTGTGTATCTATATCAACAATAATGATGCAGTTGCCATTAAGTTATCATAGACCTGTGCATTTAATGTTGCTGCCATGGCCAGCATTCATATTATTTATTGAAGGTTGATACATTTGATGTGCTGGGAACCCTTCAGGTATGCCACCTTCATCAAACTTAAACATCACGTATGTGCTGATATACGGTCAGATTTCCAGAGATAAAGGTGGATGTAGGGTCTGCAATTTAATGCACGAACACATCTAAGTGTTAAATATTATGTGCTATGAGAAATAAAGTATAAGGTTGTTAATAAATATGAACAATAATAAGTAATTATACTTAAATCAAAGTCAAACCTTCAGGAACAATGATTTATTATTAACAAATGAAAAAAGTTGTGTAATTATCAACAGATCATTCTGATTTTTGATATCCTGCATGCTCTCATGTGGAATCCAAGGAAATTTCCCCTTGAAATCTTTATTGAAAAGTGTAACAAAACAACTTATTTCCTGGCATTGTGTCTCCATCTTGAATTGTCAGTTAGAGCCATAGAAGATGAGAAGTCAACTGCACTGCATTTCCTATGTTTTTATTTAATATATATACTTTTTTTAAACAGAGACATGCAAAATTATTTACCTGAGTTTTTACCGTTTCACCGAGCGTCAAATTGTCACGCTCAAGTATCAAGAACCTTTTTAGCCTTAGCATGAGACAAAAAAAGTTCATGTACTGTGGAAGACATCCTTCCTGGTTCCGGTACCTAAAATATCTTGTCCATCTGCTCCAAACTATTTCAGACCAGCTGCCTCACATCCTGAAAGTCCTTGAGAGACTCTTATTGGCTCACCACAACAAGCAAGTGAACCCTTTTCAGGACCCACTACAGTTCACTTATCATAATGGGCTTGGATTTTAAGATCCCATTGTTCACCTTTTTCAGCAAGTCTCCAGAAAACACAGATACCTCCACAAACTGTCTGGATTCATGCAAAAAAAAACACAGTTTGAGAGACTGAGATGCTGTGTCTGAGAAGGTGGTCAGGGTTAGGAGTTAGAAACAGGAGCACCACAGGGTACTGCCACCATTTCTCATCAGTCTGAAGTGAAGAGAAAGTCACACTTCCAGTGCAACTCTGAGTCGTGTCTCATGCTAAATTACTCAGACATCTCTGCAGCTGGTGTATTCGTAATGAAAAAGAAGCTGACTATAGGGAACTAGTCAGTCCCTTTGTGAGATGGTATGGAAATAATCATCCTCCAGAACAAGAACTTAAATAGCACATTTTAACTGACAATTAATGATTTATATTATTTAAAAAACAAAAACAAACACACACACACACACACAAAAAAACAACTTTTTCTGCTACTTGTCGGCTTGAGTTCTGAAAAAGCTGCAGATGAGTCTGGCTGAGAAGATAAAAAAGAAGTCATTAAGTAATTAAGGCTGCAACAATGTCTTCAATCATTGCTCAAAAGGAGAGATGAATCTAGCAATGTTTTTCAGAGTGAAAAAAAATACTCTAATCAAGTTTTTATTCATCAACTTTCAGTTTAAAGTCAAATACGACTTCCAAATTCTCGGCATCAAAATTTTAAAGTAAATGTCTCTAAAAGGCTTTTTTAAAAAGGTGAGGAATTGGGGAGGCCAAAAATAACCACCTCTTGCTTACCACCAGTTGTAATCCATCCAAGGTTTTACCTCCTGAAAGCAGTTTTGGAGTGATGTGACTGGTGTGGAGTTGTTAGGAATCAAGTGCTGGTAGATAGAACGAGTACTTGTACTTGGGAAAGATGTGAAGTGAAAATGAACATCGAGTGAGAACTTCTCACGTGCTTCTGTTTATCTGTTCTGCATCAGCAGTGTGAGCTTTCACTCAGGCACATTAAAGATACTGGTCGCCTGCTTGCCGTTTCATCTCACTTCAAGTTATATCATCATCAAAAGGCCACAATTTCTAAATGCAGGCAAAAGGTGAAAACAAGATTATGAGATGCACATGACCTGTGATCAAATCTGCAGCAAATATTTGATGATAAAAAAAGGCTTTGACAGCAAAAAAATCTGGTCAGATATGAAAAAAATGTGACTGTTGACAGATAAAAAATAATGAGACATAGATGTTATAAAAAAATAAAAAAGTCTTGAAAGAAAGAACGTGTGGAGATGGAAGTTTTAGATGGCTACTGAGATGCTTTGGTGGACAAATATACAAGTATTTTGTATTTTACATTTTGATTTGTTGTATTCTGGAGCTTTTTTACCATTTTTTCTGTCACTGTGTTGAATATTTGGATGTTTTGCATACAGGTAGACAAAATGACCTTAAATGTGATAAAATATGATTTTCTAATAGTAACTATGAATGTTTGAGAGAATTTTTGAAAACCTTAAGACGTATAAAACACACATAATGCTGGTTCTGGTTTCTCTGTGAGTCTAATTGGCTTTTTTTTTAATGAATTTTTGTCTTGCGCTCTTTAATCTAAACCTGCTCATGTTGCCAAAGTATATTTTAATGATTTGAAGTGTCCTGCAAAGGGTTGGAAACACCAAAATAATGAGTCGCATTGATATATTGCACCCTGTAACTCCTGAACAATGTAGGCCATGGCTTTACTTTATAAAAACTTAAGTTTACGGCAAGTCAGCATGTTAAAAGTCAGAAGAATGTGCAGATATAAAGATCAGAAGGACTTTAGCAACATCCAGATGACAGGGTCAGAACATGTGGGGCCCAATGATCGGAGGTGGGCCAACTTAACATCAGGCCACAAAGTGTTGGGAGATGAGCTGGGAAAGTCCGATCCACGGCTTCTCCAACGCCAGATGGCAGGACTATAAGAGCCTGAAACCACATGAACCTTCTAAAGTATTACAACACTTAACTGAATGACTGGAAACAGATTCTGTAGGTGGTCGTGATATTGTAGCTTTTCTGCACAAACAGGCCGTAATCTAATTAAATAACAGGGTCTTGACTTTAAGCTTTAGTTCAAGTTAGTGTTTTTTGAGCTTCTTCGTCTTTTTCTTCAACTGTTTATATTTACATTCAGTTTCTCTTACTTTCATTTCTATTTTATGTTTTGCTTCCCCTCTTTGAGAACCTACTAAGGCTTCTTTAGTTTCACCTGTATTTCAATCTCTAATTAGTCATCAGTTTATTAACAGTTCTAACTTTTCCTCCACTTGAGTTGCCTTTATTATGTTTTTACACAACCAGTTAGTTTAATTAAACTTTAATTAAACTAAAATTACACTAATTAAACCCTCTACTTTCTATTCCTTCCCACCTCCTATGTGCCATCCTATGTGTCAAGCATTACAGAGCAGAGTAAAAATCACAAATGCCACTGCAAACTTTCCGATGCAAAAAAGAAACCTCATATTAACTTTTGCAGACGTGACATTTACTTTTCTGGACTTGGTATCTTGGATGGACCATCACATGGTGGGAAATGTGGATTCTGCTCAGACCAGTCAGTATTTTAAGAAGCCCTTCCGATGATATAAAAGAAAATATATACCAGTCACATGACCGCGTTAGTAAGTTGTGGCCAAGACTTACTAACACGTGAGAATGAGATAATTGGATATGAATTAGGTATGCATGGAAATTTATGATCATAGCACACTTGTAACATGGACTATTTTGATTGATTTTTATTTTGTTTTAATCTTGGGATAAATTCTAATGATGCAACTGGACTTATTGGGTTCATCTAACTGATTAGATAACTACAGAACAACAGAGATAGGACAACAGGTACACCATTCAATGGCAGCTCCATTACTTTGTTTTATCTGCTTGATCTATGGTAACACTAGGAAGACATACAGTATGTCCTATTTCAAACCGCAAGATGGTCTAATACATCCGGCGAGCTCTTGCAATTAAGTACAGTGTCACAATTTGTGAGAGACACTTGATTCAGGGGCCTAAGATGCACTTTTTTTTTTTTTTTAAGTAATTAATGTCCCATAAAGTAATATGTGGACAGTTGGCACGATGCTGACACTTGAGTAACATTTGGCCACAACTTAATTATTTCATTCCCATGCATTACATATCTGCAGTCATATAATTAAATATATTTTCTTCAAATTTCAAAAAGAGGCCCCGGGGAAGTCCCAGGACGCGCTGGATGGACTACATCTCTCGGCTGGCCTGGGAACGCCTCGGGATCCCTCCGGATGAGCTGGTGAATGTGGCCGGGGAGAGAGAAGTCTGGGTTTCCCTGCTTAGGCAGCTGCCCCCGCGACCCGACTCCGGATAAGCGGCAGACAATGGATGGATGGATGGGTTGTATAGAATCCAGACCTTTTTTACATTTTTTTTTTTTTTTAAGAAGAAGAAATAAACTTTGTGTGCTTCAGACCAAAGGTCAAAAGGAGCATTCAGACTGTTTTCAGACTGTTAAGTCCCAAAACCAGACTCTGTGATGGTATGGGTGTTAGCACTCTTGGCAAAGCCCACTTTCATTTCTGTGAAACGAAAAGCCACGTCGTTTTCAGGGGCATGTGTGCTTTTTTTCCAACAAGAAAACGCAAAACCACATTCTGTAGATATCACAAAGACATGGCTGAGGAAGAAGATACAGGTACGGGGGATAGGTATTTTGACCTGCCACATGAGAATATTGGAGAATTTTTAAAAACAATGACAAACTTATATTTTCTTGCTTCGCTTAAGACGTGTGTAGAAAATATTGGACAAAATAAACAACTAAAAAGCTTAATTTTCTCGGCCTCCTCAATGCCAGAAAATCTTTTAGGTGTTGTAAAAAGAAATGTCATGTCATGATTATAAAGTAAGCAAAGCTTTACTGTCCCAACTTTCTTTTAAATGTGTTGCAGGTGTGAAAGAAATTAAGTTGGCCAGACAAAGCATTAACTATCTTAGGTTCACTGCCAGAAATACTGACTAGAGCACCAAATGTGAATGACAGTGTTGCTGAAAACAGCATGCTTAAGAATTTTCAGAAGCAGGCGTGAAGATGTGAACTGATACCACCTCCTACTTCACAGAGTAAAACAACTTGACCTTGAAGCGCAGCATAAAAAAGATTAAATGGAAGCTGCGTTATGATTTTTGAGGCAGTGTGAGTACAATAAAGGTTGAAGATATTCTCTGGATGTTACTTGCTTGTTTAAGGCTTGGTATAAAACAAATGTTTCTGGAATGCACTAAGTAATAACTGGGAAGGTCAGAAAATAAGCTCCATGGCATCACACAGGACGCCTCAGGGTTAAATTGTACAGGTACAAAAACATGTATATAGACATAGAAAGTAGAGCAGTCAGAGATGCAGATACTGCAGTGGAAACTATGAGAGCTGAACCTTTTTCCTTCAATCTGCAACACTCATAAGAATAAATATTCTGCCGTCTCACTCAGCTTTATAATCCTTTTCAGAATCAGAGGATTTAATTGCGAGAAGTTTTACCCTCATCTTGTGAGACAGAAGAAATGGAAACAGATGAGAGCGGATTAGAGAGTAAAGTGTGCCCCGACCGAGAACTGAACCTCACAGCTCTGCTGCTGGAGCTGGGAGATTAAGCCAGTGTCTCGCCGCGAGAGTGAACACCACTAAACAATCTGCTTATTACTGCCCCATTTATGCACCTCAAAGATCACTGACCTGTCTAGTCAAGGACTCCACAAAGCCCAGTGAAGGCATCCTGAGATTCAGTATGAGACATAAATACATCACCAGCAGGTCATTTCAGTCTTATAAGGGGAAGCTTTAATGCATTGGATCTGCTTTTCTACAAATTGTCATGAAGACTGACCAGATCTGGAAATTTGGAGGTTAACCCAAAGCCTTTAACTTTTTGTTATGCGTCTCAAACCACTCTTGAACAGTGTTTGGGTGTAGAAAGAAGCTTTAACTTGCTGAAAGAGGCCACTGCCTTCAGGCAGGGAAGGGGTACCTTATGTGCCTTGTTTCATTGCTCTGTCCAGTTCTGACGATTATGAGCTCATATTTCCAGCTCCCAACTGAGTTCCTGTTCAAAATCCAACTAGAAAAAAATCCATCCATCCATCGGTCTATCCAGCAGCTGCCAGGTGAGAGGCAGGGTGTACCCTTGATTGGTCAGATCAGGGCCAATATGGAGAGACAAATAGCCATTATTGCTTACACTCAATATTGGGAGAATTTATACTTACCAATTAACCTAACATATTTGTCTTTAGTCTGCAAATAAGCTGGAGTACTTGGAGAGAACCTACGCCCATCCAAATTTCATCAAACAGAATCTGAAATATGTTAACACTGATTAACCTTTAAATTAGGCAATTATAATCAACTAGAAAATGTCTGACTCAGATCAAATTATGACACAATGTTTGTGTCAAAACATTTGCTTAAAATTTAACAAAGTGAGAAAATGTGACGTTAAAGCTAATGAAAGAATTCACAGTTAATGACTGAATGAAAACTGAAAAAAATGGCATCAATTGTGATGATGGCCATGTCATTTTTTATTTATTTATTTATTTTTGGCTAAACCTGGAGCGCCAGTTGAGCTGGCCTCCTATGAATGCCCTTGTTGCTTCTGGCAGAAGGACACACTCCTAACTATGTTTGATTTCTGACCTGGAGTTCTTTGCGGCTTGTCATTTTCCTCTCTTTCCACTTTTCTGTGTGTCCTCTACAACAAAACCTTAAAAAATGAAGAAAAGAAAAAAGAAACTTCCTTGCAATATAAAGAGAATGTATATACAAAATGGTCATCGTCTAACTATGATATTTTGCAACTAAATCCAATTAGTTTTGAGTTGTGTTCAGTCTGGAAGTAATAATAATGTTAAATGTCTTTGTGTTTTTAACTGAGTTTATAAAATTACTCATGGGAGCTATGAGCAATATGCGTGCTGCTATACACATCTATGTGCACATGCAAGATTGTCTTTCCAGTTAAACATATAGGCCCAAACACAAAATCTCACACTGATGTAAAATCTCTGCACTCTGTATCCTATAACATCAAACCACGAAAAAGTAGACTGTTTGGTAATCTTGTTTGCCACAATCAAACCTACTTTTTATTGTTGAAATCTTGCTGAACAACTCAGATGCAGACTGAAACTAGTTTGTGGTAGGCTTGATAAGTTTTAAAAAAAAAAAAGAACTGGGTCTGCTGCAAAGAACAAAGCTCGTCAAAGTGGGTCAAGCCACACATCTGATCTCTACATCTACTCCACAGTATGAGCATAAAATCTTTGATTGGTACCATTAAGTCTTTCTTCCCCACATGTATGACTCTGAAACATGTTAAAAGAAACCACTGTGTCTATAAAACCTGTGTACAGCAATTTCACTTCTCCTAAAAAAATATAAAAAAAGATTAAATAGATTTGTCGGTTGTCAGATACTTTACAACTGGTAAGCCAGAAAAGGTGAAAAGGTGTTGTGCTTTTCTATGACAATTAAAGTATTTCTAATTCTGATTAAGTAATTTCAGTTACTGAGCTACACCAAGTTTGATTCATAGTAAAGGGAACACTTGTGAGATGTAAAATGTGTAAATATCAGTACATGTGTTACTGGTGAAGACTAAGTGAAGATAGCGCATAGCACAAAAGACAAAAGTTTCAGGCTTGCTTAAAAAAACAATGTTTACAGAATGATGCAGCTGCAGCTGTAAACCTTTATCAAATGATTGTACGTTATGTGAACATTACCTTTGCAAAGGCCCATTATGATAAACAGAAGCAGTACAACATATGAGAGGTTTTAGACACTTCAACAATTTTATTTTTTTATTTTATTTATTTATTTATTTGTTTATTTACCAGGAATAACTTCATTGAGATTAAGAATCTCCTTTACAAGAGTGTCCGGGCCAAGACAGCAGCAAACCAAGTTACAAGTCAATCAAAACCACCAATAAAATTACATATAAAATTACAAACATACATCAACATTTCAAGTTACAAAATAATAGTCAAAACATTTACAACCTAAAGACTCATCATTTAATGCCCTTAGCTTACTTTTAAAAAGGTGTAAGGAGACCTGTTCCCCCTGACATAGCTTATCCTGCAGCAAATTCCAAGCTGTTGGAGCAGCATATCTAAAACTTCTTTTTTCCATTTCAAGTCTGACTTTGGGTATAGAGAGCAAAAATACATCCTGAGTTACAGAATGAAGATTGTAGCTACTTTTCTTTTGAGATTGGATAGCATTACATAAGTATGAGGGAAGCAGATTTAATTATGCCTTATAAATAAAGATGTGCCAACGATTCTGTCTGTGAATAGACAGCGAGGGCCAGCAAACTCTTTCATGCAAAATACAATGAGTTAGAGATTAGTTATAAACCTCAGTGCTCCATGATAAACAACACCCAGTGACTTAAGACATTGCAAGGATGCAAGCATATATAAAACATCACCATAGTCAATCAGAGGCATAAAAGTAGCATCAAGTTGTCTCCTTTTAGCAGCAAAAGAGAAACAAGACTTATTTCTGAAATAGAAACCGAGACGCAGCATCAACTTTTTAAAAAGTTGTTCGACATGATACTTGAAAGACAACGTATTATCAATTAAGAACCCAAGATATTAAAACGATGAGAAAGGCTCAATCACATCACCCAAGGACATCATAATAGGAAGGAGACTCATTGCTTCTTGCTTTAGGTTTGAAAACAGCATTAGCTTTGTTTTATTTGAATTTAAGGTCAGTTTTAATTCACAGAGAGTAGCCTGAACAGCATCAAAAGCCACTTACACATAACTAACAGCCCGAGTGAGAAATGGAGCAGAACAATAAATAGCAGTATCATCCGCATATTAATGAAAGTTGGCATTAGGAATATTATGGATATTACGCCCAATACAATTAATATACAGTGCGAATAATAGCGTCCCCAAGACTGAGCCCTGAGACCTACCATTTTTCACTTCACGATACCCAGAGAACAAACATTTAACCTGAACGCATTGTGATCTGTTTGTTAAATAGTTGTTAAACCAGCTGACAGACTGGTCCGACAAGCCAATACCGCCCAGCCTATCTTTTAAAATGACATTAACAACAGTATCAAAGGCCTTTGACAGGTCAATAAAAAGAGTTGCACAGTGTTCTTTACTATCCAAAATATCAATAAAATCACTGACAACCTTTAAGGCCACTGTTCTACTGTGTTTTTTTTTCTAAAACCAGATTGGTAATCAGATAAAATATTGTTATTTGCAAGAAAAATTCTTTAAGTGATCTGCCACAAGAGACTTAAGGATCTCAGCCAGCACAAAAAGCTTTGAAATAGGCCTATAATTATTGTGGGTCTCCACTTATTAACAAGGGAAGAACAAAAGCAGATTTCCAAACAAGAGGAATTTAATTTGTAATTAAAGGAAGGTTAAAAAGATAAGTTAGGATGCAGCAATAAAATTAGTAGCTATTTTTAAAAAGTAAGGTTATAAATTGTCTGGACCAGCGGATTTCTTAATTTCCAGAAGTCTGCAGGCTTAATGCACTTAGTAGAAGTAAAAAACTTAAAATTAAAACTTTTAAGAACAGTTACCTGATGTCCAGAGCAGTTTGCACCTTACCTTCAGTGTCAAACAATGAACCCGAAGTAATAAAATGTTCATTAAACAAATTGAGCATCGAGGCTTTATTCGTGACCTTTTTTAAGTCCTTGACTATACATCCATGAAGCTCTGGCCCTTTGTTGCCTCCTGACAAAGATTTTATTGTATTCCAAAACAACCTTGGATTGTTAAGGTTGTCAGATGTTTTGGATAAGAAAATGCGGCTTTGGCCTTTCTATTTGCAATCGTGCAAGAATTTCGAAGCTGTCTAAAGTGCAGCCAATCTGAAACCAGGCCAGAACCCCTTGTTTTAGCCCAAGCTACATCCCGCTCATGCAATAAACCAGATAGCTCAGGACTAAACCATGGAGTATCACGACCTTTAACCCTATGTTTTCTGAAAGGAGCATGTTTATTGACAACACAAATAAAACCATCATAAAAGGATTTCCAGGTGCTTTCAACATCCTCAATGAGATACATTTTCTACCAATCAAAAGCATTGAGATCATAAAAAAAAAACTTGTTTCACAAAGCTGTTCATGCTACATTTTAAATTGATGCGTGGTTTTGTTTTGGGAATTTTACTACTTCCCTTTGTTGCACACAGTGATCCCTGACGTAGTTTGCAAAAAAACTGCAGCTGAGAAGTATCTATGGGGAACATTAGTTAAAATGAGGTCAATTAAAAAGGATTTAACAGAACTCCTCAAGTTAGGCCGAGTTGGATTATCAACAATCTGAAAAAGATTCAACGAATCACACTGAGCTTTAAGATTATCAGACACTGGATCAAGCCAGTTTCAATTTAAATCACCAATTAAAATAAGCTCACTATATTTTAGCCCTGATATAAGATTGAATAAGGAGAAGAGTGCATCGCTAACTGCTGAAGGTGGCCTATAACACCCAATCACTGTGATATGTAGCCTTTTAGAAACTTCCAGATCCAGGGACAGAATTTCAAATTGTTTGCTTAACAATTTTGAGAAAAAGGACTTTAACTTGATTTTTTTTTTTTTTTTTTTTGACAAATATGGCAATACCCCCACCCCTGTTAGGGCGCTCAGTCCTGAACACATTATAGCCATCAATACAGATGTCCTTATCACTGATTTCACTATTTTATTCAACCAAGATTCTGACGCGACAATAACATCAGCGTCAGTTGAACGCGCCCAAATATGCATCATATCAATCTTTGAGATTAGGCTTCTAATATTCAAATGAATAAAACCTAATCCATTTCCTGATTTAAATTCAGCAGGGGTATTAAAACCTGCGATTTCTTCAGCATTACAAGTTGTATTTTCAACAGGCCCAGTTTTTGGCTGCACATTTCCAGAAATTAATAATAGCATGAGAACCAGTAGTTTCTGTCTCATTAAATATGGGATCTCATGTCTTAAAGTAATATTATCTATAGAGTGAGTACATAAGCAGTCTTCATATATAAAAACAACTTTTCAACATCATTAAACATGAGAGGTGAGGCAGCAGCATGTCAATTATACAAAGTGATACAAAATCCTGTGTAGTCAATACATGCTGTTTGTGGAAAGGTGTGCTGGTACACGTACTGGGTAAAACCAGCAGAGAATTAGCTTTTCAGAGCAACAAATGATGATCAAAACCTCCAAAGTTTCACAGTAACAGCACAAACTAAGCACAAATAAGTGCCTAGGCAGAGTCCAAAGACTGAAGACTAGCTGGCATTGCCCAGAAGACAGACGTCAGCCAACAAAGCCAAAATCCAAAAAAGACAGCAGGTAGGCCAATTCCCAAAGCACAATCCAATGGCATCAAACAGTCCACAATATCCCCAGTTGATAACATCCAGATCCAGAGGCCGAACAGCTAGCAAATGAGGCCGAAAGGCCAGAAGCAGACAAAGGCCAAAACTCACGGACCAGCAGGAAATTCAGCTCCAGAAGATCAGCATCCGATCCAAGAGCTAGAAAAAACTAGATGCCAGGGCCCAAATGGAGGATAATAGGCTGGTTCAGGATCTACTTGGAAGACGTTAAGTTTGTTCAGGATCAGATGAATCCAAATAAATCCTGGAACTGAAGAATGGATGGCAAGGCCCAAAGTTTAAAAACTGCCTAGCCAGCTAGCTAACAGGTCATTGTTGAACCTCAAGATTAAGCACTGCTGTGTCTGTGGCGTAAACGAAATGGTCCTAGATCTGAAAACAGATCCGCTGGTTAGAGAACCGTCCCGTTTCCATGGTACCACTGACTGAGCCGTAGCTGATTGTTCATCACTTTAGATGAGAGTCTGCAAAGTACCCATGAAGTACATAAATAATGTTTGCGTTCATATAAACTGCCATTGTATTTTTACCGTAGGTCACTGTGGCATCAAACTACCGAGCCAG
>JBAMHW010000020.1:7216217-7228481 GCA_037177495.1 Rhadinocentrus ornatus | reverse complement strand
GTGATCACAGAGACTTCTAAGATGCTCTGGGTAAAGTTTTCTTCGATTCAATCGATTCTGATTGGCTGTAGGGTGTCCATTAAGAGTTGCTATAGGAAACCTTTAAAAAAAAGTTCTGGTCAAATTACCTTATTGTTGTGAATTATTGCGCTGGTTAAACACTAGTTGGAAACTGTGGCAACAGAAACTCAAGATACCGGTCTCCGTCAGTCCAGGAGAGATAAGAATAAAGCAAGGTTTTGTCGTCCCGCAACGTCCCAGCCACTTCGCATCGGACGATTCACACCTCCGTGTCGTTCATTAATTTCTGATAATGGACACCACATCGGGCATTATCACTTACATAAGTAGAATTCAATTTTAGTTTTTTATCTGGAACAAAATACTAGAAAACCAGACGCCTGATCTAAACATGGGTTCTTTTCATTTCAATTATGGTATCCTCAAATGAGATCAGGCAGAAACTATCTATGGACTTACAGGTTCAACTAATGAGAGAGCTGTTAAGCTGATTTCAAAGAAAGGTTCCTATGGTAACACGGCAAATACTTCTTTTATATTGTTTCTTGGAAAAATGATCTCATGCATTATGCAAATACTCCAACAGGTGCACATGTGCAGTTAAATATAATGTAGATTATGATGTAACCTTATAAATTTGTGGATGATTACAAAACATATTCCCTGTCATTAGCATTGATTATTTAGAAGAAATTAACAAAAACAGCATATGCGTAATAATTTGGAACACAGTGCATGTAACTCACTGTACACTGATTTTTCATGAAGCATTTGTAAAAAATCGCACTTTTTATGAGAGGTGCAAATCCAAAATTAAAAACTTGTTGAACAAAATATTGCAGAGAATATTATGATTATTACCTCTGATGTCAACAAACCTGTCTACCACCAGTTCAGACTCAGCCTTGCTGCCTGTGCTGCTCTTTGATAAACAGACTAAAGTTCATGTTCCTGCAACCTCATTGCCTCTTGCAGCTATCTGCAGCTTTTCCAACAAGCTTTACAGAATTTCACTGAACATTCACCACCTTCATACCAGAGCTTTAGTGTCTGAGCGTGGCAACCAAGGGCACACACACAAACATTCAAGTGGAGCTAACACAAAGACCAGCGATGATCTAGGCAAAAAAAAAAAAAAACACACAGGCAGAACAAGTTCATGTGTCAACTTGACTTCATTGATATACTGAGAGTTTGCATGTAAGCAGGGAGGTCTGTTTACACTGAGATATACCAGCATTCTCGTAGCATGTTTGAGCTGTCAGTCTGTTTATCGCCAACACACACACACACACTTCTTCATCTTCAATCTCTTCCTGCTCGAACGCCATCATTTCAGACCAAACTGCTACTTAAGCATGTTAAATAATAAAACATCACTTTGCTTCTACTGACGTCAGACCAATCAGAGGAGAAAATAAGATTTAAAACATTTTAATATCAAAGATTCAAAGAGCTCATAAACTGGAGCAGCTACACACTTACTAATGTTCCGCTAATTATGAAAACAGAAAGAAACAAGCATTCACAGTAACTAACATGTATTGTAAAACTTCTCTGTGCCGTCTAGTTCTCAACTGTGAACCCACTGCTTCCTACCGAAGATATAAATCTTTAAAAAGTTCCAGAATCACAGTAACATGAAAAAGAAAGAACATCTTCATTCAGTCCAGAGACTTTTTATAACATGGCATAAAGAAAATCTTCATGTCTGATGTAAACAGAACCTTAGATGAACATAATATATTACAAAGTGTCATTATACATAAAAAAAAAAAAAAAACTAAGCAAGAATGCAGAAACTATGTAAAAAAAAAACAAAGTCCACCCCACCACTCAAAGGCTTGCAGAGCCATATTTAGAAACAATAAATTTAAGTAGTGGTTTTCTGTACGACGTTATCAGTCTCTTACATCATTGTGGAGGAATTTAAGTCCACTCTTTATTCAGTGCTGCTTCACTTTGTTGAGCTTTCCAACATTTGTCTCTCGGAAGTCCCACAACATTTTAACCATGAGGTCTGGACGTTGACATGTTTTCTTTTTCAGTAAATCTGTTGTAGATTTGCTACTGTGTTTTGGATCATTGTCCTTTTGCATGACCCAGTTTCAGATGGCAGATGGCCTTTTGACTCGAGTATACTTTGGCATAAAGAGTTCATGGTCGACTCAGTGACTGCAAGGTTTCCAGGTCCTGTAAGTGCAAATCATTAGCCCTCCACCGCTGTGCTTTACAGTAGGTATGATATGTTTGTGCTGGCATTCTATGTTTGGTTTCTCTAACCTTTCTCTGAACATTTTGACTAAACATCAACTCCACTCAACTCTGAAGTCTTGTAGTTTATTCAGATACTTCGCAAAGCTAAGTTGTGCTTTCAAGTTTCTTTATTTGTCACACACACAATTGTTTGCTGTACCTTCTATCTTTTGTGCAGAGTAAAAACAAACAAATAATTAACCACCAGATAAAAATAGCAGCAACAGGAAGAACTGAAAAATAACTAGTGGAAAAATGTGCAAAAGAGCAACCAAAGTGTTGTAGTGTAGCAAGTTTTTTCCTGCAACCGGCCTCAACAAGCCATACTACTACTACTACTGTGTTTTGTTTATTTCTACTTTTAGGGGCCAAGCAAACAAAAGCTTTAATCTCAAAAGAAAAAAGATGCATTTCCATCAGATTTAACCACTGGCTCAATAAAACGTTTTTGTTATGAACTTAAACATTTAACATGCTTACTGAATCTGAAATGAAGCTCTTGGGTTCTTTGCAGTCGGAGCAATGCGCGGTCAAACCTCGGGCTGAAGTTACTTGGATGTCCACTCATGAATAATCTTTCTCACTAAAGAATGATGAACTCAAAATAGTTTGAAAATGACCTTATAAGAGATTGATGGACAACAAGTGCTTCTCTAGGATTATTGCTGATGTGTGATAACCAAAGATTTTGGCCATTTTAAACATAATAAAGCCAATAACATACTAAGTAGCCAGTGTGTGATATCTTATTATGCTATTGATTGGTTATTGGCATTTTTTTTAAAGAACGTATTACTGCAGCCAATAATGTAATAATAACAAATAAGACAAACAATTTTTAGAAAAACAAGATTTTTCAGCAGTTTTTGTGCATTTTGCTTTTTAGTACGACTACATTATAAATAAGTATTATTTTATTGGCTGTTACATTATTGGTTGTTACCTGATGTCTATCCAACGTGGCCCATTTCATCACTATCACTGTCATATTGCTCATTCAGACAGCAACACTGTCAATAAACATTAAATATGGACAAATTGTGCTGGAGATGAAGCAGAAGGTGATGATGGATGATGATGATGTTACAGATTATATCACTTCCAGTTCTGACACAGGAGACTTAAAACAGATATAAGAATTCCAGTTTGCTGTCTTACTGCCTTCATTTATTAAATTTATCATTCTTGATTCACCTTCAGCTTTCCATTTTCATCTGTTTGCCACATTTTTTTGAACTGCTGGCAGATATTTAAAGAATTTTCAGGATGGAAACTAAGAAATTTGCAATCTATAAGTAGGTCTTTGACTTCAAACAAAAAAAAAAAAAGATTGATCTAAGTCCAGATGTTCCTGGACTTAAATCAAACTTTGTTGAGATTTCAAAACATATAAAAAAAACAAACAACTGTGTATAGAGAAAGCAACAATTGGGAAACTGTGAGTTATCTGACTTCATTTAATCCTACCATCATCTCTGTCATATAACGGGGAGCAACAGATCCATGGCAAGGTAAAGGATGAAACGTTGAGGACTTATTCCTAGTTTTTAATCCTGAACTCTGTCTGACCTTGACTCAGTGGTCAACTCATTCCTCTCAATGAAAAATGTCAATGCTCTAAATCAACAGATATGACCATCATGCAGCTCACTGCATGCTCACTGATCATCAACTAAATCACATGAAAACAAACACTTCTGATCAGATGCTACAAAAACACACTCACATGTTTATATTTCTATTAAAATATTCAGAGTTTTCTCTCTTCAGGTATTTTTGATGACAATGGTCACCAAGAAGATTTTCTTCCAGTTAATTCTTATTTGTTCTTTAAAAAGTTTGGTATTTTGGAAGAACATTGCACCATTAAACAGGCATTTTGGTGACTAAATCCACATTGGAAAACATAGTTTTCATACTGAAAGTACCAGCTGACACAATAACAGTAGCAGCCTGAAACTGGCACACTGTGACGCATGCAGCTTCTAGAGTCACAGCAGCAGCAGACACATATGATTCAAACACACCATGTAAACATTGATTTTGTGCTTTGCAGGGCAGAAGACGTCCAGACGTCTGTGCTAAAACTGAGTTAATCATTTCCAAGAGATAAAACGAGCAAGGAAACATTGCTCTTCACCTAAACTTCATACAGCATGTAAACTCTTCTGTCAGATCATTTAGTTCTTCTTTTAAAAGTATGTTTGGATCAAGAAGTTTGCAAAAATGTAATAAAGAAATGCCTTAAATTCGATCGCTAGGATATTAAAATGAAATAAAATGCATGTTTCTACAAATTTAATTATTTAAAATGTTTGGACATAATAAAAAAAGAAAAAAATCTAGTATTTAACTTAGATTACACATGATACAGTGATCAATACAACCTCAGATTAACATCAACATGACATGAGCCACTAAGTCTTTATTTACTGAACAAAAACTGAGCTGAAATGCAGAAGCAGTGTGACAAAAACTAAGTCCAGGACACAGAAATTAAAAGCAGTCGTGCTGAAAATCAAATGCTTTGTATTAATTCAGCATTGTAAGCGTGAACACTTCTATAAAAGCTGAAGTTTTGGCAGTTTGGTCCAAAGCATTCATGTATGAGTTAACACATTGCCAAGGAGGAAAGAAATCAACAATGATCGTGTAGAGGCAATTGCTCCTGCCCATCAATCTAATGTGATTTCCAAACTATTTAGATCATTCTACAGTGTTAAAGATTATTCATAAGTGGAAAACATTCAAGACAGCTGCCAATCCTCCCAGGGAATTTACGCCCCAGCAAATTCAGCCCAAGGTCAGACCATGAAGTGATCAGAGAAACTGCAGAAAACTTCATCTCAGACTCAGAGTGTTCAATGTTAAAGTTTATGATGATTAGAAAAATACTGAATAAGTATGAATAATTTAAAGGGACTGCAAATGAATGCTCCTTCTCCCTAACAAGAACATGGCAGCCTGGCTTAGGTTTGCAAAGTTGCATCTAAATAAATGGAACAATATCTTTTGGACAGTCAAGGCAAAAGTGGAGTTGTTTGGTCATAATGCACAGCACTAAACACAGCACATCAGCACAAACACCTCATACCATCTATCAAGCACGGTGGTGGAAGGATGATAATTTGGGCTTGCAGCCACTGAGTCAACCCTGATCTCCTCTGTGTACCAAAGTAGTATAGAGTCAAATGTAAAACTAAAGCTTGGCAGGAACTGGGTCGTTAAACAAGACAATTAAGCCCAAAATAGCAGCAAATCTACAACAGACTAAGTGTTGCAATGGTCCAAAACGTAAAAAAAATAAATAAAAATAAAGTCATAGTTTTTGGAAGTTGTTTGAGACTTTTAAATGTCCCTGTCCCGGTGTTGTTGGAGAAAAAAAATCCTTGGTATTTAAATACTCAACGAAAAACTCACAAAATGCAGGTTTGACTCCATTTAAACTCATTATCTGTGTGCAAATGTAGGCCACACTGCATCTTTTGGGTTGTTGGATCAAAAACTACAGATCATGAGAATTTTTTTTCTCTTTATTACTTTCTTTGACATTAGTTACTTCCCCTCTGACTAAAACACCTAATAAGTCACTGTTTCTTTTACTTGAGGGGATCTTTGGACGACGGACATTAACTCAGTGGCATCTACTAAAGCAAAATTCTGAGTAAATCATCTACTAAAGCTGTCTGGTGTTTTAGGCCCAGAGAAAGAGCACATCTGGCTTTTAGTCTCTACAATTGAGCCTAAGATGAACACAGAAATTCAGCCATCAGCAGCCAGAAAGGGAATCTATAATTAATGCTTTCAGTTCATTTTCTGAATTAAAAAAGCATGAGGAAAGGATCTGATCGCTTCATTTCTATATGTATTTTTCAACAAGTAAACAGCTGCAGCATCTTATTGAAACATGTGCAAACGACCAACAGTCGTAAAGATTTAAGGTTAAAACACAGTTTATACAATTTTATACTATGACTGCTTAGACTATGATAGTCTACGCAGCTTTATTCTTCTGTACCCTCTTAGATTAGCTATCTGGTAATTCCTTTAATTTAGTCTTCAAGAGTAGTTCTCCAGGATTTATGAAGAACTTTCCAAAGCTCTCCTTTAGATCTTGCTGCCTTTTGTTCTGTTCTCTGCCAAGATGACTTCCCACTGCTTCAATAATATTGAGGTCTGGGCTCTGGGATGGATTCATTTCTCCTTAAGTTGTTACTGATGTTTAGATCAGTTACTGTCTCATTTAGCATATCTTCTTGGAAGTCATCCTTCCAGGGAAAACAGATGGATCCACTGAAGGTCAAAAAAAATTTCTCAAGTTTTGTGTCAAGTCGTTGCTGATGTTTTTCTCCCTGTTTCATGAGGGCATCACTTTCAAATACAATAAATCTCCTATAGATCATTTTTAAGCTTGATTTTTTTCTTCTTTTGTACTCCACCTGTCCAATTCCACTAAACTGTTTTAAGATTACACGACACACCATATGCCAACTTTTCAGCTCTATTTCTTTAGGAATCACCTTGAAGAAACTAAAGATCCAAAGTTCTTTGCTAAGTTTTTATTATGTGTGGACACACAACACTGGTTCATTCCTTGAGTTAGAATTATTTTTATGCTTTCACGATAATAATAATAATAATAATAATAATAATAATAATAATAATAATAATAATAATAATAATAATAATAATAATAATAATATTAAACACAATTCCACTGCAACAAAGACTGGACTTATAATGAGTAAAAAAACAACAAATGTTAAAAGAAAAGCTTTGGAAAACCTTTATAAAAAGCCTGGAGAGGTAATGATCAAGACCTCTTGCGGTCAGAAAGATCAGAAGAAAATCTGGCGGCTTCGAAACAAAATATAAAGAAGTAAAGTAAAACAAAGCGGATCCCTTTATACATTACATGTTATTTCATCAGCACATTTAACAATATTGACATTTTGATTATAATTAATTATATTAATGACTGACCGTATGGATGAAGCCGAGCAGAAGCAGACGGAGTCGGTGCGTAAAGGACATCTCTTCCAGCGGAGGGTTCAACCCACCTGAACAGCAGCTCCTCGCTCATCTGATTGTCATCTTCTGAAGGAACACGTGCGCCGAAATAGCAAACTGCAGGCGGCGACACTGGTAATTTCAGCGGGCAAACTTTCTTCTCAAAATGCTAATTTCTGCGGTCTGGTCGTCACTTTTACGCACGGTTTCACCACATTTCCCTATGGACCAGATCTTACTTTGGCTCACAGCAAATTGTAAAAACGTGTGAAGTAGTTTAAAGAGTCCTCCAAATGGCGCAGAGAAAGTCAAATATTACATTTAAAGAATATTATTATTTAAAGAGTCCCCACTGAAACGAACCAGATGCAGGTTGGAACTGAAATCCAGGACAGGAGCTGCACTCAGAGAGCTCAGGCGACGGTCCCTCCCTGTTCACTTTCAGAAAAAGCGCGTCATTGTTACAAGTGCCCCCTTCAGGACACCCAGGGCCAATGCGCGCTCAAGCAGAAGCATCCTTCAAGAATCTGTTTCTGTATCGATGCTGAAAACCAACAGCGACTTCATGTGGAATTTTCTACCAACAGAAACGAGGTATTTTAGGAAACATTCAGACCTTTAAAGGGGCTTCAGTTTTGTCTCTTCGTTGATAATGGTTACATTGTCAACAATTTGTCAACATACAATTTGATATTTACTGGATTAAAAGTCAATAATCCATGTTTTTATGATGGTGAAATACTTTAATATTTATTTCCAAGAAAAGCTTCTTCCTGTTCAAATCTTTAAGCTAATCTTTAAGCCCTCTAGGGGCTCCTCCAGAGGGGTTCAAAATGAAACATGAACATGTTTCATAGCCTTTTAATTTTTCATCTGAAATTACATAAATTTTCAGAGAATTCAGATTCCTGCTCCTAAACGATGGTATCTTAAATTTTGATGCTGCAAAACAGCAATGCAGATAAAAATACATTTCCATTTCCTCTTGGTTTAAACCGTCTTCAAGTGTGCAGCACTCCGACTGGAATGATGTTCCTTTTTGTTTAATTGTGTCCCTATTTAAAGACAGAAATAAACCAGAGCATGCACAGAGGATTTGATGGTGAGGATCAGCTGGAGATCAAAGAACGGCGCATGGAGACAGAGTGGAAACTTCATCCATCAGCCGAACCCATCTTTGTGACCCCACAGATCATTCAGTCATTAATGACTCTGCAAACAGAACAAGGATTCTACTGGATGAAGAGGTTTGAAAATTATAAACAGCCTTTTATTTACACTTGAAATATTTACTGTTTTATGATGTTGGTCTCAGTCTGTTTGTTCATTTGTGAGAAAATGTGCGTTGTGGTTGTACGTATAAACATAACTTTTTCTTTAGGAAGCAGGTATTTGAGCTAGTATTCTTTGCTGTGAAATGCTCAAAAGTGTCATTTTCACCTGCTTTTATCAGGCGATGTGTTGGAAAATTGTGATGTTTTCCTAAGGTTTTGCAAATGTAGATTAATGTTTTTGTGATCAAATCTGGAAAGTTTCCTACATTATTGGTGTTAGAAGAGTAAAAGAACCAAAACATTCAACTAAAAACGATTAATGGCAACGAAAACAAACTGTTAGGGAACGTTCATGCAAAAACATTCCTGAATGTTTCAGCAAGTTAAATTTGTTAGCTAGGACAGAACCAGAAATTAAAATAACAACAACCTAGTCATAAGTTTTAGCCAATCAAAGCACTTTATTGCACTGTATAGTGTGACGGTGAGCCAGTAGCAGGCTCTTATAAAAGTGTCATTTAATCTTTTCATCATGTGTACAAAACAAGTCAAACACACTTGTACCGTACAAAATCAACACTATTTACATACAGTATACACACACACACCATGCAGGCTCTCTCCCATTCATCCCTAAACACACAGAGTTCTCTGGGTTTCTGTTGGGATTCCCTCCTGATCCATACACACACACACACACACACAGGGACAGAAACATGACCACTACGCTGCTACCAACAAACCCAAATTGCTAAGTTAGCCAAACAAGCGCTAAGCAACTTCTGATATGCATAAAGATTTTCTCATGATGAATATGTGGAGGAAATAAGACCATGATGTCAAACAAAGATGAGATGATGTCACACATTATTTACCCATAGGCATGTAAACAAAGTCATTGTTCAGGATTATTTCTAAACATCAAGACTGAGTAAAATGCTTAACACAACTTGCAGCATTTGCGACCATCTGATTCCCAGAAGTCATTAGACAAGAAGACCTAGAATAAACCCATATTTCTTTAAACTCTATATAATTCTTTTATTATCTATGTTAAAATCTTTTATACCCTCAGTTCATTTGAGGAAATGTTTAGAGTTAGTGCACATCAGGTGGTAGCTGTCGTACTGAAGCTCAGAGGATGTTCTTTATTGGACATATGCACCAAAAACAGAGAATGTTTCATTGTTAGAGTGCTGTGAGAATATTTCTCTACTTCAGTGGTGGCATCTAGTGGCACATATGACAAATTGCAAACATCTTAACACTCTTGGCATTAACAGACTGCAGAACCACTTTTTTTTTGTCCCTTCTGAACCACTGTAGAAACGTGGTAGAGGGTGAGGAAGGTGACCTGCAGTGTGTTTTGGTTTAAAACCTACATTGTCACACGACTGTACATTGATACAAGTACAGATATGAACATTGTATTGCACTTCTGCTAATAGATCATCATAAAAGTTGTACATCGGAAGCTTAAAATCAATAAATATCCGCTGCACTGCTGAGTTTGTGATGCTTTATGTTGGAGTCTTAAGATGATGCAGGAACTATTGTTATGAGATATTTATCCTCAAACATGTGGAATCCAGACAGCCAGTAGAGAACGTCCTCTGAGTGATTATTGCTACAATAGGAGCTTTTCTATGTAAACTTCATCTGGAGTTCCCTTTGTCCCAACAGCTTTTAGATGTTTCTGCAATTAAAATCTACTCTAACTGTGAGGCTGCAGCCACATGATCTAAAATATGACAAGTTCACAATGCAGAAAGGGTAGTTTCAGGTCTTTTTGGTTAATAAAAAAACCCAACTAAATCAACATAAAGCAGATCACTTTTCAATAAACTGGACTGCTTTTAATTAATTTTACTAAATCTTTAAAAATTAAACTTGGCATAATTTTGACTTTTTTGTGTATCAATTAAAACCTTTTTTTTTCTCTCTACACCATGTTTAGTTGATCTTAAAAAAAAATGAAGTAATTGCTCAGTTTTTAATTTCCTCTAATTGACCACTGGTAAAATATAAATCCAATGCAGCAACATCTGGATGCTGTTATTTCTTCTATCCGTGATGTAGCTTCCCTTAGACTCCATTTACACAATGATAATAGTTATATTTCTTCTATATATATCCACACAGTGCACTCTGCTTGACAAGATGCTTTGCACTTTTACTTAAAGTTAACCACTTTACGGAGAGACAACACACGTTTGTCTCCTTTGTGCCAGAAAAGTCACAAGAAGAAAGAACTGCTTTCATCCTGAACCTTTCAAAGTTCAAGAAGTTTCCGAGATGAGACAACGCTGAAAACACACTTGTTTTGTTTTCAGTGGGCTTTTCCTGCTCAATAAAACTGTTCTTCTTTGATCATCTCAGGATAAAATCTGCTTTTAAAACCTCTTAAAATGTCCCTTGTCACACATCAACACAAATGAACAAACACACGCACACACACAAACACATAGGGTGCGGGTGGAGAGAGCTGCATATAGGGGCTACTACACCTCATTGTGTTTTAGGATCCACTCCATATAGATTATTATGTTTATGTACATTATTTATATTTTTACAATAATCTGGATGCCCCTGTTCTAATTGAAATAATACCACAAATCTGGGATTTTCTTGTTTTGAACAGTAAAACATGTGGACAGGTACAGTTTTTAGTTTTTTTCTGGTTCTACTTCAACCTCCTAAAACCTCTGAAAGACAACACAACTGGTGTGACAACTGGAGCTTTGGCCCCTGAACACAGTGTTCCCCTAAGGCTTCCTGCAGCGACAAGCTCCAGCTAACGGTCCCGAGATTGAGCGAGGGTGTTTCACTGAGCAGTCAGTCAATTGCTCAATAAGCCAATCAACCAACCGGCACAACACGACTTTAAAGAAAACGGACGACTGACGACCACACCATATGCAGGTTCAAAAATACAGTACATCTTGATTCTGGGAAATAAATGAACAACAACCGCAATATGCACAGCATACAAAAGCGTGCTCGCTCACTCACACACACGCACACACAGACACGAGTCAGGCAGGCTACATGTTGTAGGCCACATAGATGGGGTCCAGCTGGTCTTGTAAGAAGCCATCGCGGAGGTGCATGCGCTGTTTCTCGCCACGGGAGTTGATGGGGATGACGCCGATGTCCGTCACCACGACAACACCCACAATCAGGTAGTGCTCCTCCAGCACTGCCTTGGTCACCATGGGAACCAGGTCCAGGGCTTCCTGCTCAGAGCCCTCCAGCTCCACCACCACCACCAGCAGGTTGGTCCAGGTGAAGACAGCACTGATGAAGACAAACCAACACGTTTACATCGATACGAGTTCTGAAGTTAACACCAGAAACCCCAGGATTTTCATTGTTTTTTAAATGAGATAGGCTGAAATCTCCCCCACCCAGATAACAAGTACAAGATGCATCCAACTTCCCTTTCAGTTTAGAGCTGCAGAGATCAGAATTAGAATCTATTTTATTGCCATTGTCAGTGAAAGTTTCACAGACTAGAAATTTTTCTTGGTGCAATGGTGCAACATGGAACATGAAACATAGACTAGTAAGGGAAATAAAATAAATGATAATAAAGACTTTAAAATAAGGCTATAAAGGCATGCAATAAAAACATCCATCCATCCATTTTCTGTACCGCTTGTTCCCAGTAGGGGTCGCGGGGTGAGCTGGAGCCTATCCCAGC
>JBAMHW010000020.1:7202400-7216117 GCA_037177495.1 Rhadinocentrus ornatus | reverse complement strand
AAGGGTTAGCTGCGATCCGACCTGCACGTCCCCGGGTCCTGGATACATACAGGTCCTGGAGAGATGGTAGCCTGCAGCCATCACCTTTTCAGCGACACGCACAATGCGCTGCAGTCTGTGTTTCTGGAGCTAAATTAAGCTTTTACTTCCTCAAAATGATTTTATTTGATTTTACAGATCAGTAAAACCAGACGGCATTTTTCAGCTGATTGCTGGCGGTGACGTTATATGCGGGTCTAGAGATCTGACGGCGTGATAGTGTTCAACATTATATTTTATTATACATAAAATTCCTTCAGTGCACTCAGTGGATCAACAAACAACTGATCTGAATATATTAGAAACTTTTGATTTTTGGGGTGGGGAGGAAGAACAGGCAGACGATGAGATGTTGATAGCCCCCCCTCAACACCACGCCCCGACCCCCCGATCTGTGTGAGTTTTATAGCCTAATAGAAGCATGTTATACATGTTTAAGGAGTCTTCCTTTTTAATGTTAACATAAACATACCACTCCATGATGCTCTTGTGTGCGCGGATGACGGAAGTCTCAATATCAATGGGATGGTACCTCATCCCCCGCAGCTCCATGGCCTCCTCCAAAGCCCCCACCACAAACAGGGCGTCGTGCCTCTCTGCTCACACAGACAAAAACAAAGATCAATCCTGGTTCTGGGCTCAATAGATCGAGGAATTTCAGAGACAGAGAGGCAGCATCACCTCCATTGGCATCGGTCAGCTCAGTGCGACGGAGGAAGCCCAAGTAGCCTGTCCTGGCCCAGAAAGTCTGAGTGTCACCGAAGCTGAGTCGAGAACTAAAGTGGTCCGACTGAAGGACCTCCTCACCGTAACCGCTGTAGTAACCGCTGCCGTTATGAGCACTGTGGACCCAGATCTGCAGGGGGAGCAATAATACCCATGAATGAATTTTTAAAAACACTGAAATTAATTTTACGTTGTTAATATAAATGATAAAATGTGAAGACAGTAAAAAGATAAAAAGAAAATTATGTAAAGCACTTGACAGAAAAACAAAAAAACAGGACAGTAAGGTTACTGTAAGAAAAGGTCTGTCAACCTCTCCAAGATGAGAGTCTCCCAGCGGTCCTTTGGTTTCTGGGTTGGCAATGATTATACGAACTCCAGGAAGGATCTGGGGGTTTTGGGGAAAAAAAAAAAAGGTTGCCATGGTTACTATTTCATTTGATTCACACCTTGGAAATAGAGGCAGCCATTTACATTGAACAAGTTTAAAGGCTGATGTCACCAGCAGATTTTTCCACTTACACAACAAACACTGAAACCTGATGTTCTACTGATTAACTTGGAAACCTTTTTTTCTCCTCCTCCTCCTCCCACATGCAGTGAGTCAAAATCAACATCGCACTGATCGATTACCGGCCCCCAAACATGTCGTCCTGCCTTTGTGTGTCAGTGTGGGGGAAGATCACGTGTGAACAACTCCATCAGTTTAATGTGTGCTTCACTTTCCTCACAGAACTTGTTTTCAGACCGTGCAACCCGACAAATGGCGATTATTTCACAAAATTTACTCTGATAAACAAAAGTTTATACCATCTGTTTATTGACTTGTTTAGGAAAATGTTAGCAGCCTGTTTGTGTACACTGCATGCGTCCAAACTTGTCAGCAGTTCTGTAAAAAAAAAAAAAACAATCCCATTTTTGTGCAATTTTATGATGAAATGTATGAATGAATGTATTTGTTGGTTTTTCAAAGATGTAAGGAGCATAAAGTGATGTAGGTTTATGCAGGTACAGTGCTTTTGATAAAACCCAAAGCTTTAGATATGCCCACTACTGAGCTGAAAAGTTCTATGGAAATCGCCCTGTTTGTACCATAATCCAACATGCTAATATTCAGTACTTTAGGTGTTAACTGTGCATTAATGCCATCTCAAAGAATGTCATTTACCCAATATTTTTGCAAAAATCAAAGGCATTTGTTTTCCTGTTGCATTAAAGGAGAAGTCAGGAAATCACAGAATCCAGCAGGAAACCAGCATCACAAAGATCTGCTCCAAATTAATGAAGACAAATAACATTTAATGGTTGACAAGCTTCTATCTGAAATGACTGACCATCACTTCCATCCATCATACAAGAGATTGAAGTCAGAAAAATGAAACGATAAAACTGAAGGTGATGAACATGCGTATCTGTAAAATATGCCGCTTGGCCGTTAGATGAAAAGAGTGTAATTTGCTCCTGGATTAAAGCAGCAGATATTGATGTGCCGAAGAAAGGCTCAGCATTTAATGAAGGATAATGCGCATCTTTTGCTTTAATAAAAACACTTTTTTTCTGTTTTTATGGCTGCAGCAAGGACTGAGAGTGAGAGTTTATACAAGATATGAAACCTCCATGTCTAAGTTTAAGCAGTCAGCCAGTTGCCATGGTTACCAGCCTCTGTGTCCTCTTCTGCTTTTGGGGAAGAGCTGAAGCACAGCAGAGAGGTGGACGAGGAAATACACATCTTGCATGAAAACATGTATTTATAGTAGTGATGCACATATGTATAACCTAAATAATATCTGAAAAGTTCACCAAAGATCTACTTCGATTGAAACAGATTTATATTAATGTCACCTGTCACCATTTTCAGACTGAAATACATACATGTTAATGTTTTAGTTTTGCTGATATAACTTGCATCGTTCCTCTGTAATGTTATTTCTATGATCCTGGGAAACATCGGAGTCCTCCACATATTTCTGCAAATGTAAGGGTATAATGAGGGTTTTGTTTCAAAGATCCACAACTTCGATGAGCTAAAATCCAACATCCCTGCATTTAGTATGTATAAGTTGGCACAGGAACAAAGAAAAAAAAACAGCTGTCCTTTCACTCAAGAATGATGACAGAAATGGACACGATCAAGAGGCAGATAACCGCCCTTCATCTTAAACGACCATGACACCTGCTGTTTTTAAATATCTAAAAATAAACGTGCTTTACTGGACTTTATCTATCAAGCATGGGTGAGATGTCCACCGCAGGTTAGGATAGTTTTTCTGTTTCTCCATCTGTCAGCCTTTGATTAGCAGTTGATACGGTTATTTTTTTTCATAATCTCTTTAGATCAGGAACTTCAGCAAATGTAACAAGTGTAAATCAAAGATCTGTTTTCTTGAGAAAAACAATGACGGCTGTCATGATTATTTAAATTTTAACAGAAGTTGTGAAGGATGTAAAAATATGGTTCATGGCTTCGTGGCGCTGGAAGCAATTAAGAAAAAGCAAAATGATGACAATCTGCAAACATAACTGCAATCACATGATTATCATCACCACAAACTATAATTTAATATAAGTGTATTTGCACTTATATTCTCTGTCAGAGATAACCACATAGATGGAGGAAAGTCACCTTCAACTATATCTAGTCAGCCAGTTAGCAAATCTACGGTACAACATTAATACAAAAATGGCCTCTTTATCTACTCTTGAAGCCACTACAAGCCAGTAGGACAATTCCCACATGTGATGCTTCCACTTTGCCACAAAATCCTGTAACAGTTTTTTTTTTTACAGATGACTGTCATTTCTTATTGTGATGCATCTGTGGGTTGATAAACCAGCTGCTCCTCTTCTCACAGACCTCCACTGGCTGCTGACAGAGTGCCTGCAGGATCTGCAGCTAGTGATCTAAACTCAATCATCCAGGCTCATGCTCCTCCTCCACAGCGTCTGGTACCGACTTCACACACAAAGCAGACTTTCCTCATCTTAGGTTTCATGAATGAGGATCAAAATTTCTTCTCATTTCTTTGAAAAACACCTCATCTTCTAACCTTGCACACCACACTGCTATTTACTTTATTATGTGTTCAATTAAACCCCTCTCCTTTGAATGTCCGTTTTGAATGATCTCCACTGATAGTCAGGATGAGCTAAGGGGCACGGAGTTCTCATGTAAGACTGAATCTAAGAGAATCTCAACCTTGGGACATTTCTCAGATCTGCAGTTCTGCTGTCTCAAAGTCAATAATGGACAAGGCAGCTTTCCTAACTATGTTTTTAATTTTCTTCTCCCACTTATCCACAGAGAGGGAGGATGAATACCGAAGGCTCATCGTTGGCTCAAACCTGTTTTGACTCACTGAATGTGGGAAGACGTGTAGTCGAAAGCAGAGGAAACATCCTGGAAGGTGCTGTCATTCACTTCTCATTCTGACATTTTAGAGTGTCCTAATTTATTTGGTATTTAAGACTTCAACTGCTTGTTGTTCCCAAGTGGCGTTCAGAGCCAATCAGATTAATTTAAACTGATTTCTAGTTTAATCCACTCACCTTTCCAGACTCCATTAAGGGCAGACTGTGAGGAGAACCTCTCTCCACTAACCGAACCCTGACAGAGACAAATGTCCACACGTCAAACTTTTGCACACTGAGGAGGGAAAAGGAAAGTTGACAGGATTAAATCAGACTGCCGTACCTGTCGTGACGCAGTGCTCTCATGTCCACATACACTGTAGTGGGGTCTGGTCCTGAAGTGCCCTGCAGACAATCACAATGGAAACGGTTCATTTAACAAGACTTTTAGGCTTTTCTTTACACAGAAGAATGAGTCTTAAGAGTAAGTATTGTTTTTTTTGTTTATTTTACCTGCAGACAGATGGCCAGGTTGACTCTGCAGCCAAAGGCTGTGCTGACAGACCGCGGGTGAAGGCCGAGGTCTTTGAATAGCTTAGAAAACGAGTGTGTGAGCGACATCCTGGGCCTTTCCTCTGCCACTACCACACAGGCCCGAACCCGGGACAAGTCTAGACCTCGAGCCTGGATGTAAGATGAGGAGATAATCAAATGTTTATAATCCTTTCTTCTTTATTATTCTTTGAAGCTCTCAGCATGTATACACTTAGTTCCCCACATTAGAAAACACTTAAATCTGTCATATTCCATATAAGGAATCCAAAAATCTGTAAAGAAAATCTCCTAAAGTTAAGAGCACTCTGCTCCTGCTTCTCTATCTGTAAATAAAGTGTTCTGTGAGGAAAAAGCCAGTAATGAAGAACATTTCAATTTCTAACTCTGTGTTCAGTCTCCATGGAGACTTAAAGACAGATGATGACTAAAATTAACTCTGCTGCTTGTGTCGGTGACCAATCAGAGGCGTCTGTGTGTTACTCTAGTTTCAGATGTGGCCTCCGGCTGAGCAGATGGAGACAGAGTTTATTACCGCTGAGCCAGAGGACAGGCGCGTCCTAAAGAGGATGATGAAGTGAGTTAGATAGCAGCAGACTTGGTAGCGCTGCTGTCTCAGCTCTCTCAGAGACTCGCAAGCTGTGGGTTTATGTGGCATTTTTTATTTAGACTTTCAGTCAACCTGTGCTGATGCATTCTGGGTGAAATGACTTGCACAGATCCTCAACAAGGACCTCAGAGGGAGAAGTTTCAGGACGGGATCAGGATTTCTTTCTTTTTTTTTTTTTTTGTCTTTTTTTAATCACCATGTAGTTAAATTGTGTTTTATTCGGAAAAATTATTTTTAGATGACACCGATTGGGAGAAGTGGCCATTTTGTACCCACACATATAAACCTCAGGTCATCTCCTGCAGTCAAAATGAACCACTCAAAAACAGCAGTGGGAGGAATATATTACTTTTTACATATGGCTCACATTCTGTAAGTTCCTTCAAAGTTACAGTTTTCTCATAATCATTTGCCATAAAATTTCATATCAGCTGACAAAATGCTGCAATGTGATGAATAAAAAAGGTGGATGGAGGCAGATGGATCTATTGATATTTAGTGTATTTCTGAACAGTAATCGTAAACGACATATTCAGTTGTCACAAGATTTAAAGAAACTGGTGTATGTGTGACAAGAGCAATACAAGTATATGCATACAGAAACAAGTATTAGTAGAATTTATGTGCGTGCCACGCTGACCTTCAGTGCTTCAGTTTGCAGGCCGAGTCCTTTGGTGCAGAGCTCCATGACGCTGTAGGAGCAGAAGGTGTCTCGCACCCTCAGCTGGCTGACGGCCAGCAGCCACAGTGCCGGGTTGGACTCCAGCTCCACTGGTGGGATCAGGATGGACTGGTGGCCAGAGTAAACACTGCAAACAACGCAAACATGTTTTCTTCAACATATTTGTCTAATACAGAATTTAAAACACAATTATAACATGAAGTTTCTCTATCTTGTAACAGTGTTTGAGTCCCTTGCCTACTAATGCTGTATGCAATGATGAATTAACAAAACTAACATTCATATTTCATTTAATTAAGCAGTCATGTAAAGATTGGGATTGCACGTTCTAGAAAATCTTTAATCAAAGCCACTGGGTCATATCTCATAACAAGCAGCTGGAAATGAGTTATTGCTGCTTTACAGCCAGAACGGGGAAGAAATTCTCATCCTGATGGTGATTTGTAACCTGTTTAACTTAGAAGACATGTAGCAGCAGAAATCTGGTTCAGCCGACAGCAGAAGCAAGCAGACGTGCAAACTGGAACCAAGATGAAGGGTTTGAAAAACACGGAGTTTCACAAGGAGCTTAACAAACTGGAATCACAACTGCAACTTTGCTCGTCTTACTGGTGAACTTTCTGATGCATATCTTAATGTGAGGGCTCTGTTTTTTATTTATTCTGCTTGTCAACTTATCAGACACATTATTGTATTCAAACATACAAATTCTGACTTTATGGTTTAAGTTAAACCTGAATAAATATTCAAAGAATAGTTTATTTTGTCAGTTTAAAGTATCTTTAGAAAATAGCAGTTGTTGTGGATTTCTGTACTTCAGAAAAGAACTCCAATGATACCCTGAATGCATAGAGACATTGAACATGCTGTTGTATTTATCTAATAGATGTGAAAATAGTGGGGGTTTAATCAAGCCTACTACAGCAACAGCTAAAATGTACATCCCAACATCAGCTGCTGGGACTTTATTTGCTAAAGTTTGTCTCCCAAGTTTCATATAAAATCATCCAAAATGTAATTATCGGTGTTTAAATAAGTAGGGGCAAATATATGAGTTTGACCAACCTGCAGAGACACCAGAGGACAAAGCCAAGGCCGCAGTAGGGATCCAGACAGATGGCTACCTCTCTGGATGGGTACAGCTCGCACTGCAGCTTCACCGAGCGACAGAAGGCTCCAACTGCATTATGGGACATCTGAACACAGGAAGGGAACGACAGAAAGACAGAACAACACACACACAGACGAACAAGGAACAAAATGGGAAAAATGATACTTAGTTTTACACAGACACTTTAGTTGGTTTGTTTGTGTGTCTTTGAGCTTAATGTGTTTTTATTCTGCTCATTTAGCTGACTTTCCCTCTGGAGAGGAAATAAAATTAAACAAGGAGGAGGGGAGCAGGCCCTGGTGACAGTGTGGTGGGGTGGAGAGGATTAACGCTGAGCTGACCTGAACCCCGGCCAGCATGCCAGTCGTTGACACGCTGAAGTCCAGATAGGCCAGCCCGTCGGGGTTGGTGGGCTTATAGAGAGCTGGAGCTTTCTTCTTTGGCAGGTCATCTGGAGTACAAACACACACACACATATTTATTTCATTACATTCAAGAGAGCAGTCTGTTGAGTTTTATCTATTTCAGAAAGCCTGACCTCCAACTGAACCTACAGAGTCACTCTGGTAGCTCGGTGAGAACAGCAGAATATTCTGACGTAGCACCACCCATGATGCTCCCCTTTCTTTACTAAAAGCAGCTCATTGAAACACGAGTCTGGTCATATTATTCCTTTTTCCCTCACTGTCAATAAAGCCCGTGAAAAGACACAAACCAATATTTTCTATTATTATGTGTTTTCTGTGTGTTTATTCACAGGCTAATCCAGTTTATTGCTCTGTGCTGCAGGGCCCCATTCTGGTCCAGAACCATTAAAAATGAATGACTCACTCTGGTTCACTGGCAAACAAATTCTTCCATACACACACTACTTTAATTTTACTACGTCGACATCCATAGTCGTGCAACAAACAAAACAAGAGAAAATAGTAAAATTAAAAAAGAAAAAAAAAACTAAGGTGATTAAAATTGGCTGTTTGTGGGGTGTGCAAGATTTCATGCCTCAGTTTTCAGGTACTCTACCTTGACTATTTGATGATACGCAAATAGGGACTGTGCAGCATGTCAGATATAATTCAAAGCCCTTTGTAGACCGATTAAAAAACACAAAGAAGATTTTACAACTTACAACTATTTAGTACCCTGTTCAATAAACCTTTTAATAAATCTAATAATTCCAACTGCAGCTATTCTGCTGCTAACTGAGTGTTTAAATAGCTGCTATCGTGTTTCATATAACATTAAAGGCCCATTAACTTCTTGAGTAAAGATTAGGTTAAAGGTCGAATGATACCAACAATCCAAAGTCAAAGCTAACTTGGATTTTGTCAAGCTGCTTGCAGATCTCTTTGCATCAATGTCGGAGCCATTTCTTTGGGAGGACTTTAATGTGCTGGATGTGGTTTATTTAGCAGAGGAAAATGACAAACTTTCCTCATTCTGCACTGAATTATTCATATGAGGAAAAAAGACAGAGTAACTTCGCTCATCATCACACCATTGCATCCTCATGCAGTAAATAATCATTTGTAGCTGTAAAAAAACGTGTTAAATATTTAATTCTGGCACTTGTAAGGTTGAAGATGTGCTTTAGCTTTGGGGCAGGGTTGAATTTAAGGATGAATGTCACAATAAGCACATGTAGACACAGTACCGGTGTCCAGGACAGGTGGCCAGTTCCTGATGTCCACAGTGGCCATGGCCTCCTTGGAGCGCAGCAACTTACAGATGACTGCTGTGGTCATCACGCAGGCTGAATGGCTGACCTGCAGAGGCAAACATAAGAGGTAAAAAGGAGAAACTTAGCTTTGAAAGAGGTCATGTTAATCTTCTTGAATTTTTCCCTTTGCATCAGTATTACATATTATATAGTTATCCTTCCCTTAGGAGGGAAGGCCATCATCAGGTCATTATTTAACATAGTTATGTAATGCCTGTCTAAAGGCCGGTCTGACACGTCGCTGCAGTTTTAATGTGGTGCCACACAGGCCACTCGGCTGGAATTTAGCCATTAAACTCTGAAGTTAGTTGGCAGCAAAGTCTGTGTTTGCTGCTTTAACACTGGTTGTTTGATAGGAAGCCCGTGAACTATGAAGCTGTGAATATACAATACTGTGCTAAAGTCTAGAGCTACCTCTCATTTCTGTATATTTTCCCAGGAAATGGTAAAATGGAATGCCACTGAAACACGGAATAAATGTGCCGTAAAAAAGGCAGTGTGTGCAGTCATAACAAGCTTAAAAGTCAATATTTGGACTAAACACTTTTATTCATAAACAGTCTTAACCTTAGACAAAGTTTCTTATAATTTCTTCAAGTAATCTTCATGAATTGTTCTCCAGGCTTCTTGACGGACATTTCAAAACTCTTCTCTTGATGTTGCTGCCCTTTGTTCCATTCTCTGTCAACATGATCCCACACTGCTTCAATAATGTTGACGTCCAGGCTCTGGAGAGGATTCATCACTCCATAAGACCTGCCGTTACTGTTAGTCCAGTTCTTGTGTTACTAGGCATCCTTCAGCCTTTTCTCCCCCATCCGGACTGCATCTCTCAGGTCCTCTACCAGGTGTTGTTGTAGTTTTTCTTTATCTTACTGACATCACAATCAGATACTGTTAATCTGCTGAAGATAGTGTTTTTAATGTTTTTTTAAAATGTTTTAAGGACACAGTGTACTCCATGGCGTGATATACCAGATCAGGTAGCAGCTCTATGGGAATCACCTTGTTGGTGCAAAAATACTATTTCATGTCTGTAAAACTGTAATCTTTGGTAGTTTTCAGCGATGCAACAACACAAATGGCAACAAAAGATGTGTCCTTGTTACAAGTGGCTAGGAAAAAGTGCCTAAAGATCCAATTAAAGTTGGTTCTTCCTTAACATTGGTTCATCCTTTATTAAGGTTATGTGATTCATAAGTCACTATTAAGTGGGTGAACACTTAAAAAAGTTCAACTAAAAATACTGAAACTGGGTGAAAAATTAGCCAATGTCCATAGATTGGTTGGAAAGCCTTCGGAAAGCCTAAAGAACTATTAAAACTGCACTAATAAAAGATTACAGGAAAGTCTGGCTGCTTAGAGGCAATATATAAAGATATGAATGGTGGCTCGGTACTGTATCTGTTTCATAGAAAGTGCAGGACAAAATGAGAGCCTGACCTCAACGATCATCTTGACGGTGGGCAGGGTAGTGGCGATATTCTGAGGATGGGGAGGTCGCACCGTGATGGGAACGCAGCCGGCATACAGGCAACCGTAGAACGCTGCAATCAGATCTATACCTGCAGGATGAACACAAAGACACATAAACAGAAAAGGGGACATGTCTTAATGATCACTTCATCCAAATGTTATGTAAACAAAAGGTTTAACATGTGCATCACTTCTGACCTGGTGGGTAGACCAGCGCCACGTGGTCTCCTTCCTGCAAACCTCCTCTCTCCATCAGCAGAGCCGCCACTCGCTCTGCCCTCTTATGCAGCTGCAGACAGGTGAGGGAGCTGGACACTGCCCCCTGGAGAACGGGACGACACATCAGATGTTTTAGATGAAATATTTTTCTTCTTAAAATTTTTGTCTGAAAACCTTCAGTGAAACTATGACTTCTGGGAAACTAGATGTGGTATAGTTGTATGTGACATGAGTTAGTTAATGGTCAGAACTGAGTGCTGTTACCCGAGAGCTGAGCAGGGTGTAGAGGACATGGTCTGGTGTAGTCTGAGCTCTCCACTGCAAAACCTCCGACAGGAACAGAAACTGTAATACAGAGACATCAGTCTTTTTTTTTTAACCCATACCTTTTTTGTGCAATATTTCATCAAATGTCTGTCAATACTCTCATTTTTAATCCTGGAGTTAATCAACTCCAACCTGCAAACTTCTTAAAAGTGAAATTTACTGTAAATAACAACAGGGATGCATATGGTTTTTCAGTTTTACTGTAACATCAGCATTAAAATATAACTACAAACTGCATAACTCTTCATTTTAGCCAATATCAGAGTGAATCTGCAGAGTATGTATGCATATATCTTCAGTTTATTAGCTATTGGATGGAGCCCATCAGTATGTGCTTACTCACAGCTGCTGCAGTGGTTTATTTCTCCGTCTACTTCATTAAAGTGGTTTGATCAATATTACCTACTGTGAAATTTACAAATAAAAAAGACTAAACCTGCTAATCCTTCAACCTGCTGATGAAACACAGAATCAGGAGGAGTTTAGTGATGCAACAACTGAAACTTTGCTTCATCAGGCAGCTGGAAAGGTGATCAGCTGCTCAGGATGTTTATTGCTGCTTTGTGATTGTAAACCAATCAAATCTGTCAATGGAGACTCGATTATTGATTGTGACGATTCACTGAATTGTAAAAATATTCAGAAACAAGACAAAAAAAAAAGTCTCAACCTTCATACTAGTCAGTTTTTATTCAGTGAAAGTGAATAACTTTAGTAAAAAAAAAGATTTTATATTTATATTTATGTTAGAGTTTATATTCCAACACAAAGAGTTAGTTTTCATCCTTTCTTTTCCTTAGATCCATTTAACATTAGGTTTAGGTCATTACAGGAAAGGCTTTGTTTTTCCTCACCCGTGGAAGGAAAGATAGTTCTGTTCTGTTTGTTAGTGAGTTAAAAAAGTGACTTTTTTTTTATCAGGTTGGGCACGACTTAGTTTAGAAATGATCTGGTATAGGAACAGAGTCTGACTGCAAATATTCTATATTTATCCATCTGCAGGCAGTATTTAGTGTGTGTCCATGTAATAAGGAGAACAGAATAGATTTGATATCAGTTCCGCTTACAGTAGGTCTCCAGCAATGCAAAAATATGAGAAGATGTTCAAATCATTTCATTTAGCCGAGTCTTAAAAGATTAATAATAAATATAAAATTATATATAAATAAATATAAATAAATATAAATAATATAAATTTATAAATTATATTCAACAATGTGAAGTACGGCCTTTTTTAATTCTATGGTTTTATGTGGTGCTTACCACGTTCTTAAATGAAGTAAACTAAACCTCAGATGAAAACAAAACATTTTACCATTATCTATTTAACAGAATAACTAAGTCATAATTCAGAAGCAGTGAAAACACTAAATCCATCATACGCTTCAGCACCTTGTAAAACCTGCTTTAGCAACATTAACTTAACGTAATTGTTTTCTGTATGTCGTTTTCACTTACTCACATCGGGGTAGAGAAATTTATTTTCCTGTTCTTTAAAATGTTTCTTTAGTTTATTGAGGTTTGCAGCATTTGTCTTTGCACAGGTCTCTGAAGGTCGTGGTCTGGACAATGGCTGGATCATTGCAACAACTTATTTTTTTCTTTTCCATCAATTCTGATTTGATGCTGTGTTTCAGATCATTGTTCAAAATCCACACACATCACCAAAGTTCATCCAAGTCTCAGCTGTCAGATAGATGGCTTCACATGTGTATGTGCTGATATGCTGTGTTTGGTTTCCTGACGCACTGATGTCCACTATTACGAGCTTTTTTTGCTGTTTCTTCGAGTATTACACACTTTGGTGGAACTTCCCCCAAAGTATGCTCACACTAACTAATGATCAGTTAGTCCAATAGTTCCCAAACTTCTGCAGGGCCCCCTTGTCATCAACAAAAAAAGTGTCCCATTTTGGGAAGCACTGAGTTAGTCAAACATATTGATTAACAGCTCTAACCAACTAGTTTAATCTCTTTCTAGTTAATCTAGCCACAGCAAAAGAGATATAAAACTTGAGAATTTTAATGCAGCACTGAGCCGACATCATCTGGAGAATATTCTATTTAACATTAAAATATGAAGTGTGTGTGCTCACTTGGTCGTTGTCATCTGTCTGTCCCAGGTCTCTGCCGCTAGCCTGAGCGATCCTCTTCCCTGACACCAGATTCCCCACCATCACAGAGGCAGGTCCGATCTCTGCAACACAAACACAAACTAGGTCGGCAAATGTCCACACAGTAATGACAGAAGCTCTGAAACACAAACACAGTCCATGAGTTCCAAAAATCCCAGGCCCACCTGGCTGTTTCTGCCGCGGTTTGGGCAGGTTGGTGACGCAGGTGTGAGGGCACATCAGGACGTTGCAGGGGTGCAGCCCCCCCTCCAGGTACAGCTGTTTGATCTCTGATAAATGGATGCCGCCCAGAGGAGTCTTGGGAAGGGTGTTGGCCGGAACCAGAGCAAGACAGAAGACGCCCACACCGTGGATGCTGTCTATGGCCTGGAAAGAGAACAAGAGGTGATCAACTGATATTGTTTGCATCAAATTGGTAACTTTTTCATTTGTAAAAATCAAATGTCGTCTTTTTGGCAGTATAGTCAGAATTAAGATTTTAATGTATCCTGGTTATCGACTTCTTAAAAAATGTATTAATAACTGCAGATTTTGGTATTAACGAAACACAAAAACACATCAAAGAAAAAGTTTTTACTATCCTAACTACTGTGTTCACTTAACAAACATCTCACAAAACAAGGCAAGACTAAAGTGAAATTTACAACAGCAACAAGATTGTGATGATCAAAGATCATAAATCCTCCAACTCTATTTATCATTTCTGTATTTGAGGAGCAAATAATAAAGATGTTACAGTAAATGCTGCACTGTTACTGAGGCAATTGCCTGAG
>JBAMHW010000020.1:7179916-7202349 GCA_037177495.1 Rhadinocentrus ornatus | reverse complement strand
ATACAGGCTTTTCTCTGGGACAGGTACCTGCAACACGCGGCTCATCCACTGGAAGCTGTCCTCCTCTGTGGAGTCTGGCCTCTGCTCAGCTACCACCACGATCCTCTCATCTCTTAGGACCGTCACAGAAAACACAGCTATCCTGCAGCGACAGAGGGCAGAAACATCATCAGTCCAACTTCACTTTACCTCACTCTGCGTTTCAGTAGCCAGGACTACAACATTACTGTATATATATGTATATATATTTTTTTAATAACAATGACTGACAGGCTCTGCAGAGGTACCACACTTGTTTTTCATATCTTATATAATATAAAACTGCCATGTATTTACACAATGTTGCTGGTTTAAAAGAATAAAATTGAAGGCAAAAGAGCAGCAGCAGCTCCAGGTATGTAATGTAAGATTCTTCACATTCGAGCTTCTTCCAGTCCTACGAGAGCTGCAATCCAACAGGTTTTCAATGTATTCCTGGTTACACACATAGATCAAATTAAATGGATTTAACAGCCTGTCAACTTCTGCACAATGGCTCATTAATTTCAGTCATGTGTGTTGGAGCAGGGATACATGGAAAACTGCAGAATTGCTTGTTTCGACCTCTTTTTAATCCTGGGGGAATCGGGGTCAATAACAAAACAAAACCAGACAAACTTAAAGATATATAACAATAATTTATTACAACCCATGTTCTTACAAAACAATATTCTCATAGGATGGAGTAACCCTGCATTAGAGCAGGCATTGGGTGTCACATTACATGGATCTAAAAACAGGTGAGAGAAACAGACTTCAGAGGGTCGTCACCTTCAGACAAAAGCTCCACTGTAGGTGCATCACGCTGTGTTTGATGCGTCTTTGATGTGTTTCATGCAGGTGTATTCCTGCTCTCACTTTTAATAATTTTGGTGTATGTTTTGATGATGTGTTGCACAGTATAGTTAAACTGCAATGTGCCCATGTGCTTCACTCATATACTCGCCTGCATTCAATTAACTTTAATTCACTATCCCTACTTTAATTACAAAAAAAAGGTTAGTTTAGTTGTTGGCCAGTGACGTGCTGACTCTCCATGTGCAGTAGTTCATGCTGCAAAAACATGATTAACTTGTTGGATCACTTGTCAAGTGCCATCCGTTGAACCCTGAACTGATCAAAAATTCTATAGATACTACAATGTCCCGGCGCGTCAGCTAGTGTATTTAACTACTTAATTTCCTGTCACCTGGGGAAACAGTTACTCTGTTCATCATCTGCTTGTGCTGCAATCACTCTAATGTGAAAGTTGAATCTTTCAAAACAGATTTATCTATGAAAATCAATCTAGTACCGTTCAGGTCTAGATTATGCTTCAGGAATACACAGAAGGTATTTTTAGAATACTAAAAATGAAACCGTACAACTACAGCTACACTCCATGGACGCTATGAGCGCTTTGCACAGTTCCTGCAGCTGCTCGTCCCCCAAGTAGAAACTTTAAATAGCTTCAGCAACGTCATCAGAGCCTGTCAGGTAAAAGATGAATTTCCTCTTCGTTGCGTTGGCTGTGGATACAATTAAACTTCACTCCTTTACCGTGTCTGGATTCATCCGCTATTGCTTTGCTTTAATAGATTTACAATGTGTGGGGTACCGCTCATTTATCAGCCTGACATTAAATGTGCCAATGTTGGACATCTGGCTGGTTTTAAATGGCTGTCAATAAAAATAATAATAAAGTGTTCACTCTGCTGTGTGGTCGCCATATGGCTGTAATATCACAGGAATAAATCTGGTTGAAAACATCGATCATTCCCTTTATAAACATAAGTAGGAGTCACACTGACCTGCCCCTGTAGACAAACTTCATGGGTTCCACTGCCAACGCCGTGGCAACAATATCATCCGCGTTGTGCCTCCGCCCGCTAACCATGATGAGTCCGTCCATCTTACCGGTAATAAAGACGAGGCCGCCGGGTCCGATGAAGCCCAGCAGGCCAGTCCGTACAAAGGCGTACTCGCTGATCAGCCCCCCAGTGGAGCTTACTGGGTAAACCTGCAAACACACACAGAAGATCCTCTGCACAGTCGCTATGGCAACCAGCCTGGGCTGGAGCTAAAATAAGATATTTCATTATTCCTTTAACTTCTGGATTGATTGATTGATATTGTCATGCTGCTGGTTTTAATAAAGTGGAAAAGTTGCATAATCTTAAGCTTTGTGTTTTAACCATGTATTCAGCTATCTATGGCTTCAATAAGGTACAATACGCTTTACATCCTAATTGGTAGATTTCATCCACATGATGCTGATGGATATAATCGTTTTTGCATGATAAACCAGATTTCCTTCTACAATACCCACATACTGTATATGTTTACAGCCTGTACTTTTACAGTAACAGATTGTTCTTTATTCATTATTTAATGAATAGGGAGAGGCAGGTAAGAGAGGACCAGGTGAGGTTGTGCATAGATCAGAAGGACCGTAAGAGTCTAAAGACAGACACATTTTAGAGTCTTATTCCTTAGTGCCCTTGTTTGTTTTGGCCAGCCACCATTAAAGCAACACTACATGAGTTTCCGACTTTAAAACGTCTGACTTGTTTTGATGGTAAACGGACATTCATTATGTACAGTACATTTCTGGGGCTGTTGTAGCCCTACAGCACCCTGGGACACTTTTCTTTATGCTGCTGCGTCACGTGCTTGCAACTGGATATCAAGACATTGGCCATTTTGAATGTGCACCATGGCTGATTTAGCAAAGCAATGCAAGAGGATATTATCAGAGGAAGCGAGGAAGAGTCAGAGTAAGAGACAGAACAAAAGTCAACATTGGACTGACTTTTACTGACTGTAGCGAGAGCTCAAAAGAGACAGAATGGAAGACGGATGCTAAATTTAATCTTGATAAACATTTCTACTTTACTATATCATTGCTTGAAAAATATATGAATGTGGTCTGAGCGGCTGACGTTCAAACACTCCGACTGTATCTTAGCTCTTTATAAACATCACTTTATTAGCACAGAAAGGGTGCTTGCATCATTTATGGTCTTTTGCAGAGAACATTTTTTAAAGGGAAAACTGAGCTTTTACACTGACAATTTGTATTGTGGTAGTTTTACAAATCAGCTGCCTACATTACCAGGCATCCGCCCACCTCACCTCAAAAGTGCTTTTGGTCATGCCCGTCAGGCCGTAGTAGGATGTGCCAGTGGCAATGGAGCAAACGCAGAGTTCACCAATTTCATCAGTCTGGCACAGCTGAGGGACGCCCTCTGGCTTCACCACACATAGCAATCCTGGATATCAGAGAGAAGGACAACGGATGGATTCACCTTATTCTTCACACACTGGGAGGATCCCAGCAGCTTTTTGAGCTTAACGTCGGTTTGTTTGAACCAATAAAAGCAGGGTGCAACTGTAACTGGGTTACAGAACAACTGAAGGAAGCAGGAAGTTTAACCATATAAGCTCATTTTCAAAGCTCCTTCCTCTACCAATAAATTAATCTGCAATTGCAATTTGCTTATATCACTATATCTATATCTATTTATGCCCAACAATCCCCCACACACACTTTTTAAGAACAAACTGTTAGCATGCAACATTATTGTACATTTTTGGATTTTAAAATCACACTTTTTGACTTTTTGATGAGGTGAAACTCACCTTCCATCCTATGCCCATAAAGCTAAAAGATTCATAAACTGGCTTTTGCTTTAGTTTGCAATTAGTTGTTGAGATGTAATTCCTATGGTGAACACATGGTGGTGTGAGTTGACAGCGACAGGAAGTGAGGACAGCTTCCAGTTCGTGACGGAGATGTTTAAGAAGCTGTGGCAGCCTGTGTTTGATCAGCAGGGTTTACACGTTCCCTTCTGCAGATTACCGCCGTCTTTTTGGATTAAAGGAGAGCAACCTTCACTTACTCATGTGAACTCTATTTACATTCAGTCGGAGCGCTCGCTGCACTACAGCAAAAAACATGCAGCTTTACTTCCAGTATTGGATGAACTCAACATTTTACATCCATCTGCATATTTCTATGGCACACATCTGTAATTCTCTACATGACCTTCAAAAATGTGATTAAACTGCAAAGGTTACACATTGTTACTGCTGTTCTCATCATTTTGTGAAGTATTTATTATCATTTTGAGCTTTAGCTGCTTAAATAAACAGCAGTAAAATAGACTGGACTTCAAATCCCAAACTGTGTTCCTTATACAGAATTTTTACTTTACTATTTGCAGAATGTAGGTAAATAAACTTGTGCGTGGACAGAATTGCTCAGTGGAAAGAAAAAAGGCACTCCAACATCAGATGCCTGGGCAAAAGTCTTAAAAAAAAACTATAATAGAGAAATGAACATTTTCATTGAAACTGCAAAATTATGAAAATAGTGTCATTTCTGATAGTGGAATTGTGTCAAAATGGACTGGATACATCTTGCTTACATACAACAAGGAATCAGCTGAGTGGTCTACTTCAATCCTTCATCCCTGATCCACATCTCTACTTTCAGACAGGACACTGATGAAGGAGTTGAAACACTGAGTGAAAAAGATTGCAGACTGCAATGATGCGTGGGATCATTTACAGATCTGAAACAACAGCAAGTATCTTTTTGGGGAAAAACCAAATAAATGTAAAGCTTCCAGCGGCTCAAATATGCTTATCTTTCGTCTTCTTTGCATTTTTGTGACAGTAAATAGGGCTGGGTTTTTCTACTGGCTGACATATTAAATGTAAAAATACCATGTTTTAGATCCAATCTGATGGAAAACACAAAAATCTGAGCAGAATACTGCAAAGTGCACATGGTGGAAGAGGCATTGCTGTCTTAACTGGTTTTACACTTAATCGTGCTGAGGTGACAATGCTCTGGTACGCCCTCACAGAGGATGCTGTTGTACCTCAGAATCAGGGGTGTGAGAGTATCGGTGTGTAGTCTGGACCATCCCACTATGTCAAGCATACATTTTCAAACATTCATTGATTCAGCTCTTTAACTTCTTTTTTCAAGGGTTGACATGTTGACCCTGATTTGATTTCCTGGACTTATGTTGTGGTAATATCTCCTAGTTTGGTTTGGTCAGTCTTGGTTTTATGAGGCTCTTTATTGTTGACTCATTTTTTACGTGTTCTTAGCTGTTTTGCCCTGTTTGATATTCTGGTTAATGTTACTTTCTTCCCTTAAATTTGTGTTTTTTTTCCCCAGATCATGCTCCTTGTTTCTGGCTTGTTTTGGGGTTTCTGTTATTTTACGACTAACCTGCTCCTGCAGCAATTTAGTTTTTTGCTTGAACCCAGTAAATCATTAAAACTTTGAGCTTGCTCCTCACCAACTCCCTCCTGCTTGTCTGTTTGAACAAGCTACTTGAGATAATAATTCATCAATAGCATAATGTTAGACATTATTTATTTTGTATCATAAACAGGTTAAATCCATCCGTGACATAATAGTAATATGAACTTAATAAATAATTAGACTGGTGTGTATGGATAAAATATGTATTTGACTTATATCCTGGCAAGTAAAACTCAGCCGATTAGGATGAATTGCAGTTGTATTGAAAACTGTTCCATCTTCTGTTTTTTTTTTTTTTACTTCTTCTTCTTCTTTCAAGCAATCAAGGTTTTGATAATGTAAAGCAGAACCCTATTAACTTGGTCAGTCAGGAGCAGAGAGGGAGGTCCAGAAATTGGACAATGATGAAGAAGAGAGGGCACTCATTTTCTCACTCTTATAACTAATTTAACAATTTAATGGACTTAATGGACTTTTTGTCATTAAATCACACGGTGCGTGAAACAACGGAGGGCTGATAGTTTAACTCTGACGAGGAGCAGAAAGCAGCAGCAGCCTTATACTTCATCACATACAATAACCTTTACTTTGATTTAAGGTGTTATATTAATGTGGAAATACTCTAACTTTGAATAACACAGTGATGGTTAACAAAGCAACATCGTCCTTCATTTGCAAGCTTGTTAATCTCTTTGTCATTGTTTTTTTACTTGTCTCGGCTCTCAATGAGCACAACATCTGCAGTGGGTTAATGTTCACCTGCTTGTCTCTGATGGTGTTTGTTGTGTGCTGTCGAACAGATAATGTGCAGGACTTTAGGATCTTTTTCTCACCAAATATGATGCCATGAGAGGAAGTTGGAACTAAAATATTAAAGAATGTATGAAATCACCTGAAAATTACCATAGAGCTTGCAGTATATTGCTTTAATCTTCTAATTGTATAAGCTTATATTTGACTGAAGGGACTAAAAAACAGACCGCACTTTGTTTGGAAATATCTCATTTACAGCTGTTAAGATTAACTGCTGATTTCAATGTTATACTCCCAGCTGTGAACAGAAGTATCAAACTTCCTCATGTTTCTCTCAACCAACATCAATTTACTCCTGATTTCTGTTTAGCTATTAACAGCAAATTCCTATCAGCTGTCAAAAAAATTCCCTTAAGAAATAAAATAACAATCTTATATCAGTATTTTCTTTAAATATTTCTATCAAATCAAGGAAATCTGACTTCTTGTAAATGTTCTTTATTCTTTAATATAGTCAGACATTGGGATTTCAGTTTTAGCTATTCTCATTAAATATATCACCTGTTACTGGTCTAGTACTAGAATAAACTTTTATATTATATAAACTTAAATTTTAACAGAGCACAGAAGAAGGGCCTAACAGTGATGTTCAGGGTTTAATGAGTCTATATGACAAAGCAGAATTGCTACAAGAGTTTTGACTGGAGTATAAACCTGAAACAGTTTGTAACTTGTGACGTGTCATCTTTGTGGTTCCAAAACTACAAATCTAAATCATAATGTCAAAGCAATAAAGAGCAAACACTGAGACCAAACGTTTTGTCATGTGACACATATTTACCTCCCGGAGTGACGGTGCCAACGTCCTGCACAGTAAGCACAGACAGTCGCTCTTCTGTGTCCACCCGGACCACGCCGTAGCTCAGGCCTTGCATGGACAGGACGCCTCGACCCGGAGGCTGGCTGCTGTCCTCCACCGGCCTGAACATCAACACATTCACAGATTACTGAACTACAGCATGTCATCACGAGAGTTGTTCAGATCTGCAGCAGTAAATAAGCTCTACTGGATCTATGTGTTTAAATGTTTTTTTAATAGTGTGAATGTGTAAATAAATGAATATCCTGACTAGTAACTGACTGGTTAGTGACATCTGGTAAAATTTCTGTGCATGATGGAAGTAAAAGTAAAATCATGACCTGCTTCTAATGTTTATAGTGTGTATTCTCTGTAGATGTTTGCATACAGTAACTGTGTGTGTGTGTGTGAAGCTGTTTGCATATTTATGCAAATGTTTGCATTCCGGTGTACTTAAAAGTTTGTGCGTACTTCCTGATGGCGACAGTGAGGGCCTCGGGGGAACTGGCGCAGGGACAGATAACCTCGGCTCTCAGCCCTTTCGTTTGAAAGACGTTAAGGAAGGCGTCGCAGGAGGAGATGGACCCTATCAGACACAAACGATTACAAACATGAGAGCTGTTTCATCGCAGATTTAGAGCTACTTTTGCTCAAACTCCTTAGATGTGATTAGAAATCAAACCGCATGCAACTGTACTTAACATATTCCTTCTCATCAGTGCAGGTGAGCTTTTACATCACCACTTTATGATGTGATTGTTGCAATCAGAAAGGCTTTTTAAAATCTGAATGTATTTAACCTTTAAACACGCATTTGAGATGTTTTTTATGCGTTACAAGACATAACATGAGCCACATTGGCTTTGTGCTATGACTGAGGAGGAACAATGGAGGAACTAATTCTGACAGCTTATAGGGCAGTTTCAAAGCGAATGAGAATGTATTGTGAAGAACAGATGAAGAAGCTATGCGGAAACGGTATCCTGCTTCTCTGAGCGTCTGCTAACATGAGCGGCTACATTTCTAACGTCACAAAAAAGATTAGACAGCTCTAAAATTTCAATTTACATGTTATCCTGCATAATTTAGCTTCTTCTTCTTTAGAATTGCTCTTTTGTTTTAAGAAGTAGCCAAAGCATAGCATAGTCAGACTTAAAAGTCTTAAAAAAAATAAAAGACAACTCTTAGGAACACAGATGAATTTAATAACTACTGGAGCAAGACTTAAAACACAGTTGAGAATGATTTTTAGGTATGCAGAGTGATGTAACGAGGAGGTCATGGTGTGGTACTAAGACTGAAAAGGATGCAACATTAATAAGTTGTGGAACAGTGGACCAGGTCTACACTCTCAGCAGGGTCCTGGATGGAGTACAGGACTTTGCACAACCAGTCTACATGTGTTTTGTGGACTTGGAGAAGATATTTAATCACGTCCCTTCAGGAGTCATGTAAGGCCTGCTTTCTGGTTTTAGAGCTTGGCCCGCATTGGCAGCGGTGGGGTTCAGTTTGGTGGACTCTACTGTTCTATTGTTTGCAGATGATGTAGTCCTGTTTGCTTTATCATGAAGGGATTTTCCACTCTTTGCAGAAGAGTGAGAAGCAGCTGGTATGAGAATCAGAACCTCCAAATCTGAGATCACGATCCTCAGCTGGAACAGGGTGAAGTGCCCTCTCTGGGCTGGGAATGAGATCCTGCCCCAAGTAGAGGAGTTTAAGTAACTTGGAGTCTTGCTCTTAAATGCAGAAAGAATTGAGTGGCAGGTCGGCAGGTGGATTGGTGTGGCGTCCGCAGTGATTCTTCTGTTGTGGTGAAGAAAGAGCTGAGCCCAAAAGTGAAGCTCTCTATTTACCAGTAGATCTACATTCCTACTCTCATCTGTGGACTTGAGCTGTGGGTGGTGACCGAAAGAACGAGATCACAGACACAAGCTGCAGAAATGTGTTTCCTCTGCAGGGTGTCTGACCCTATAAATCATGTCTAGAAAATTTCAGGGGTGCAGTGCATGAATGAATGGGTAATGTCAGAAAGACAAACCTAATGTACTTCTGGAGGGTTGTGCTACTAAAATCATGCAGATTTTATCTGTCTGTCTATAAAGTTAATATTTTGTACTCGAGTACTAAAGAGAGACATCACCTTCTACCTAGAACATCAACATGTGACCATGGTGCAGGTTTCACAAATCAACGGTATATTAGAATGCTAACATCAGGGTATGCTAACATCACCTCATGTGTTGCTGTTTTACTTCAAACTCTCTTCCACTTAATTCAGACTGGAAAGCATCTATTGTACCAAATGTGCCGAGCTGGACACATCTTAGTCTATTCTTGTAAACTGACCCAGTTTCCAGGTATCCCAAGGGAATAGATAAACTTCCTTGACATTTTTTATCTGAAAAACGCCTCATTAAACATCCCTGTTAGTGAAAGAGCTTGGCTGTGGAGGCTGAGCGTGACCTTACAGGGGTTTGATCCATCGGCCACCAGCAGCATACGCAGCGAGCTCAGGTTGATGTCCTTCTGGTCTTTGTGGGCCACCAGAGCCCAGTGCATGTCTCTGGACTTCACACATGCTACCTTAGCTGCAGGGCAGAATGCACACACGAACAGAAAGAGAAAGAGCATGAGCATTTATCTGTTTGAGAGACGGGAGGATGGCATGACGTGACCGAGCTGAGTGGGGAGGGGTCTGACCTTTGTACTGGCAGACTTTCTGGATCCACGACAGAGGGTTGACCTTCATCAGTGAATACGGCACGCTGATCACATGCATCATGTTCATCACGCTCTGCAGAAACAAACATACACACAAAGATTATTTGGGAAATTTAAAGCATTTGCTCCATGTTTTACACTTGTTGCAGATTTCTAATCAAAACAGTGGATTTCATGTGTTTGTAACAAACATAATGAACCTGAAGTTGACATATCTGCCAAAACAGTCTTAGCTGTAGCTGCAGGTCTTACCGTCAAGATGCCGTGCCACAGGCCCACGTCCTTCTTAAAGTCCAAGACGTTCACAATGGTCTCAGCTGCAGGCCGAGAGGGAAACAAAGAAGTTAGGTGGCTCAGTCAGGATGTAGAGAAAGAGAGGAGTGTTTTTTTTTGTGTGTGTGTGTTTTTGAGAACAGTTTTTATGTGTGTGCCTACCCTCAGTGTAGCTGCAGGACTGGGTGAGAGCCTGGCAGTGTGTGAGCAGAGCGATCCTCGTCACTGTGACTCCCAGCACACTGCCATCCTTACAGGTTTTATACTGTGATGAAAACAACAGATGGATCATTAAAAACAGAGGAAAGGGAAGCTGTCAATGGGATTCTTACTACATCAAAGTCACAAAAGAAATTAAAGTCTGAGAATATGTTTTTGAGGGTCCTTTGTTGTTTTTAAAAGAGCTGCAGAAGGTTAATAACAATTCCTATTTTCAATTTTGGTTTTCACAGTTTAATTCAGATGCCCGGGCAGCGGAGAAACCTCAAGGACTGCTGAAGACGTCAAGAGGAAAAACTTCAGAATGTGACTGGCAGCGTAGGTTGGTCTGGGAAAACAGTTAAAGTTTCCAGACTTTATTGCCACAGCAACACTCAGGCCAGACTTGGTCTTAAGATCTGTCTTCATGAAGGTTGCAGAAACCTTACAGTTCCATGGGAAGATTTGTGGTTTAGGTGTGCTATTAGGTGATGAAATCCACCAAGAACATCAGTAAAACTGGTGGTTTTTGGACCAAAAGTGTAGCATGCTGCTTGGATTCAAGCCAGGGTCTAATTGTCCCAGGTGACGGTGTCTGAAGATCTAGGACCCAAAACAGATGATGACCCTGGTATAGAGTAAATTACTCTCTTCAGACGGGTGTCTTTCCCACTGCCTTTAAAACGGCGGTGGTGAGGCCCCTTCCGAAGAAAAGTGATTTAGATCCAAACATTCTTGATAATTATCTGTACCTGTAATTACCATTACCTGTATCCAACTTACTTTTTTTTAAGTAAAATGACAGAAAAAGCTGTTTTTATTCAATTGCATGAGTTTTTTAATAAACATAATATTTTATAAAAATATCAGTCTGGTTTTAGGACAAACCACAGTACTAAGACGGCCCTTTTAAAAATTGTTAATAACCTCAGACTTACATTAGACTCACAGAGACTATCTGTCCTGGTTCTACTGGATCTTAGTGCCGCCTTCGATACAGTTGATCACCAGATTTTATTAGACAGACTCAGAAGTCTGGTGGGCCTCTCTGGTACTGTTCTTAAATGGTTTTACTCCTACCTCACAAATCGACAATTTTTTGTAAGTATGGATACATCCTCCTCAGGAATCCATAAAATCAAGTCTGGGATTCCCCAAGGATCGATCTTAGGCACAATAATTTTTTATTTGTACATGTTACCTCTTGGGGATGTCATCAGGAGACACAGCATTGATTTTCTCAGCTATGCTGATGACACACAGCTTTACATTGCTGTGTCTCTAGATGACCTGGAGCCAGTTAATGTCCTTTTGAACTGTATTTTAGACATTAAGTCATGGATGGCAGAGAACTTCTTACAGCTTAACCAGGACAAAACTGAAGTTTTAATTATCGGTCCTCAAGGCAAGAGAGAGATCATTTTATCTAAACTACATAATTTTAATCCCTCTCAGTGTGTGAAAAATCTAGGTGTTCTTTTCAACTCTGAGCTGCATTTTACTACACACATCAGAAATATAACAAAAACAGTTTTTTATTATCTTAAAAACATTGCCAGAGTCCACCCATTTCTCTCTCTTGCTAGCAAGGAGGTGCTGATGGATGCTTTTATTTCTAGTAGAATAGATTACTGTAATGCCCTGCTCTCTGGTCTTCCCAAAAAGTCCATTTCAAACCTACAGCTACTTCAGAACTCTGCTGCACGAGTTCTGACGAGGACCAGAGGGCGGGAACACATTACACCAGTTTTAAAATTGCTGCATTGGCTCCCCGTGCGTTTTAGGATTGATTTTAAGGTTCTTTTAGTAGTTTATAAATGTCTTAATGGTCTTGGGCCCGTTTATCTATGAGACCTTCTTTTAAGTCATGAACCCTTGCGGACCCTGAGGTCCTCAGGTACTGGCCTTTTAGCTATTCCAAGGGTGAGGACCGAGACAAATGGCGAGGCCCCCTTCCATTGTTACGGCCCTCGTTTGTGGAACAGTCTGCCAGAGGGCCTCAGGGCTGTAGAGACTGTTGCTGTTTAAAAAGAGGCTTAAGACTTACCTTTTTAGCTTAGCTTTTAATTAAATTTTATTAGATCTTAATTTTTGTTGCATCATTTAATTTCACGTAATTTTATTTTCAATTCACTCAACTGTACTAATTCTTATTTATTTATTCATTCTTATCTGTTGTTATTGTTTCTTAAGGTTATTTAATCTTCATTTTAACTCCAATGTTGTCTTCATGAGGATCCTGAACGCCAGGGGTTTTGTCTGCTCGGTCTGTGGCTGTTACCGTGGTGATTGCACTTGGGGTGGCTGGGGCCTTGCAGTGCAGCCTTATGGCTGTGGTGTGGGCCCCGGTCTGTCCTGATGGGAGTGGTTGCTGCTGTTGGACATGGGTGGACTGGCCCTGGTGTGGATGGATCCCCATGACATTGATATTGTTTCCTCACAGCAGCATCAGGCCAGATGTTTATCACTTTTATTTTATTTTTATTTTTTTTAAACCAACATTTAGTTTGGAGAGTGTGTGCGACTGTGTTAAATATTATAAGTGTTTTTATTTTATTAATCTGATATATGGAAAGACTTGTTTTATTTTTAATATGTTTAAGTGTTTTTAATCATGTTAAGCACTTTGTGTTGCCTGTGGCACAAAAAATGCTATATAAATAAAGTTTGATTTGATTTGATTATTGTTCACTAATGACATGTCCAAGCTGCCAATCTATGCAGATGGTGTCTCCTTCAAATGTTTTTTTTTTAAAGTTTGAATAAATTTTCATAAAAACAATTGTCTTATTTTCGGATAAAACAAACAACAAGAGACATAAAATTTCCAGCTGTAATTGACTAAACTTAAATATTTGCCTGCATGTTTATAGATTTATATAATATGGTACCAGATCAGTCAGAATGGCTGTTTCAGTTTAGGCCCTGATGTGTTGATGTAATTGTATAAAAGTTGCACCCTAAGGCTGTAGTTTCCCCCACATTTACACTTCACAGCAGGAGATACTGATAGGTATGAGGGGCCGTATAGGCCATAATCCCTTCTTGACTCTCACACACACCTTTAAACTCATTCACATACAATTATAATTATTTGCACATACACATAAAATTAACATACACACTTGAGCAATATATTGCATTTAAACTAATGAAAATTTACACATACATACTACCAAAACCCCACGCACATACATACAAGACACCTTATACACATTTGAATCAGTGATAGTATGTGTGAGCTGACGCTAGTTTGAATGAAAACCTGTAGTATGTGTGAGTGAGAGGCGGAGCGTGAAGAGCGCATGGGTAGATTAGGCTCCAAATACGTAACGTAATGTCCAGTATGTGGCAGTGCTGCTGCTGCTAAGAGATCACAGTAAGTTTCAGCTGTCCTGTGCCATGAAAATGGTAGGGACAAATAAGGAGTTGCTAGATATTGGTAGGGACATGTTCCTATTGTCCTTACCCAGATCTATGCCCTTTCAATTACACTCACATCAACACATTGTGTTGGTGTGTGACTGTGCCCCCTTGAGGTGAGGCAAAGTACTGCCTGCCTCACCTGCTCACTTTTCTCTGCACTTTATTGTACAATCAGCAGGAATAATTCTCTCACACATACATTAAAGACATTACACAGACTGTAGAGAGTCATGGTGTATACCAAATATTTCTTTAAAGCTCATGTTGGCGATATACTGTGGAACAGAAACCGGTATGCCTCACCTGGCACTGCCTCACCTGCCTCTCCTGACCTGATACTCTAGCTAGCATCTGCGTAGAGCAGGAAACAAAATATGACGCAAAAGTCACATATTAGCTTTGCTCACAGCTCAATGAACACAACAAAAATGTGTGTTCAGTGAGGATGGCAGATGAGGCTCCCAACTCATCTGTTTTTATGTTTATGTCAGTACCATCTGTATTTATAGGCTGACACATATTGACAAGTAGAAGACAATATGAAGGCCAGAACAAAAAAGGCAGGAGGAAACAAATGTTGAATGAATGCACATACTCTTTTGTGAGAATGAGAAAAAAGTTATATCTGGAAACACTATTGTGGACAGTATAGGTAACAGTGAGGTTTTTACAGTTGTGATGTAGTAGGTCTTGTTTTCAGAACTGCAAATATTGTGTTCATGGAGGTTGCACAAACTTTGAGAAAATAGAATCTCTGTGACCTAAAGAAACTATTAGAGTATGCCATCCCACCTGGATGCACTATGTGCAGTCAAGAAGTTAAGGGCCTTGCTCTCTGTTAGCATGATCGGGACTTGAGCCCGAGTCCTCTAGAGCCAAGTTTGAATCAGCTGAATTAGTAACCACTGGCTACCACTCCCCTCTTTATGATGCAGCTTAAATTAAAACCATTTAGGGAGGTCATTTTAGATGATAGGATAATATACCCAGATAATTAATGGCATTCCAGATGGGATGCAGAAGCTGTCAGAATTGATTGAAATTGATATCAAACAGCAATTTACTGTGTGCAGCTGCTTATGTGGTGCATCCCCATTTGAATCAGGCTGCCAGAGCATTGGTGTACATGATCAAGCAACGGACCGTGACCCAGTCCTGAAAAACCGCTCATAAGAGACGTGGAGTGATGCGCTGCAAGTTCTTTTCTGTTGGTTTCTTTTTCATGTCTCATACACATATATAGCATTTATAACCATGTAAAACACTGCATAGGTCAGAGTGTGATTATGCCCTATAACCCACCATCTGATCTTTTAGCATTAGTTTTTTTTATTAATTTTTTTAAAAATTATTATTAACTAAAGCAGCCTTTCCCAAACTGGGGGTCCCGACCCCCACAAGGATCCCATGTACTATGTTATCCTGGGGGTTGTAGCTCAAAAAGTTTGGGAACCACTGAACTAAAGTCGCAAACTCAGCAGTGCTCCAGTTCAGTTCTCTTTCTCCTAACATCCACAATTAATTTCCCTCTGAAGGATGATACTGGAGCTGATCCTTGTCTTTTCCATTTCTATCACACGCACCAGAACCATTATTATGTATGTGCATTATTGCTTTCCCTCGTGCTATAAAACTGCTGAGCAGTGTGTGTGTGTTTTAAGTGTTACGAAAGTCTTCTTCATCAATCCTATGAAGCTGAAAGTTTACAAAAAGTCTGATCAGTCTGAGTTGGACATTTGTGTTCTCACATGCAGCCCTTCTGATAAATGCCCAGATGTTCTAATGTCTTTAATAGATATGTGAAAACAGCATAAATGTTCACACATACATTGCAGACAAATACATGTTTAAAAACCTAAACAGAATATTTTAATAAAATATACCTGAGGCAGAAATATCTAAGCTTAAATTAGAATATTTCATGCTCAAACTCCTCTTGAATCAGCATGCTCTCAATATGCGCTGTAATTTATTTATTTTTTCTATATTAATAAACCTTATAAAAGGCAGCTGAATATAAACATTTACTGCATACAACATGGCTAAATGTCCACAATTGGGAGCATTGTGGGGGTAGATGCATTCCAAAATGTCAAACCCAGTGGGCAGTGAGGTAAACAGACGAATGTCAGTTCAAATTTAAGGCAAGGTGATGCACCAGCTTCTGTTTGTGTGTCCACACTGTCTCAGTGTGTGCTTGTGTTAACTCACCTCTATGTAAGCAGTGTCATTGTTTGCATCTTTGATGTGAGGGAACCAGTCTCTTGGAGGTTTGGAAAGGTGCTTGGACTCCGTTACAAACCACAGAAGCTTGGGCCAACCTGCAGGGATGATATGTGACAGTTTGGAAAGACTAACAGGGTGAAAAGATGAGCTCAAGCAAGCAGAAAAAATTGTTGTTAAAAATAACCCAACCAGACAAAAAGCTAATTGTCTCTGAAAACTGTGAACTTTCTCAGTATTTCGAGCACTCCTATTATGTGCACCAAGGAAAGAATCCCCTCCCCCACCCCAAGCTTTTATGATCCAAGCTTGATAGATGATTTTCACTCTCACCTTTGAACTGTGGGATCTCTCCTGTTGCGCTTTTGGGAAGTCCCTTATGGCAGGCATCACTGGTCAGCGCCACGGTAACGCCACAGCTGCCCAGCAGGAATCCAATCTGCTGGCTGCCGGCATCCTATTGAGCAATATGAATAGTGGAAAAAGCAGAAGATTTACTAAGAAAGATTACAATTTTCATGAAAATCTAGAAATAATTCAACTCACTGCAGATGATTCAATTGTTTTTTAGGAATAGCATGCCCTTGTCTAAAGTGGTTAACATTACAAAGTGCCCAAGCGGGCACTGTCAAATTTCAAATTACTGAATATTATTGGTCTTTGACTTTGCAGCAGATGAGACACTGGTCAGATCAAAATTTGAAGACCACTGGTTACAAATTGAAAGGCACCTTGTAGCCCCTCTGACACTACAAGATTACCTGTTTTCAGGTATCTCACCTAAATGCTATTCTCTTAAACATGACCCCATAATCACTTATTTATTAAAAACCTTTGGAATGGCAGAGAAGCATTGTTCACTGTTCCATATCAATAAATATACTGATAAGGAATAGACCATTTACAAGAGGCTACTGGGTCGGTAGTGACACTTAATGACATAAATGGGAAAGACTCTTAACATAGGTTTGGTGTTTGGCTTGTTACAAGACCCCTATTCATTCTCTGTTTTACTATTTTAGACTATTTTCAGCCCTCAAGACACATAGCATCCAGTAGGGCTGTAATCTTAAACTACATCCAAATACTGATGTAATTTTAAATGCTACAGAGAATATTTTATCATTTATTGATTTGAAACCCTATGCAATTACAAATTGGCAATAAGACATGGTAATTTAAAAGGAGACGTTGGCTGGGATTCAGTTGGGCACAATCAAATAAAATTAAATAAAATTTTATTTATAGAGTTACTGTCTCCTAACTGAATGTTATGAAAACATCAATGGGATGAAAAAAATCTGGTTTCACGCTGCTGTGAGGAAACGGTATCTTTGGTATCCAGTTATACCGGAAGTCAGCCCACCCATGACCACAGAGAGCGCCACCACAGGAACCACCCAGATCAGGGCAGGCCGGGTACCACACCACAGACACAGGGCTGTACTTGGGTACAACAATGTAAGTTTATCTAAAAAGAACCCAGTCTTCAGTTTATTCATTTTAATATATGTAACCGTTCTTCAACACCACAGAAAAGATATCTGATGGGATTAACTCCCCATCCGTACTACACATTCTGCCTATATGGCACCATTGGTACTTTCATGCATTGGGGTTGCTCAGAGGTGTTTTTGTTTTAAAGCAAGGTAGTAAAGACTGCATCACAATTAACAAATACTTAATTTCCTATGGACCCTGAATTGCTTCTTTTATTAAAAAGTTCAGGATTCACAGCCATGGAGAAATGAAGTAATTTGTGATTGGCCTGCATGATGCAGAAAAGAAATCAGTAGTTTAGAGGTGGCTACCTCCCCATAACCTCTCAATGAAACACTGGTTATACACTCTGTTAGATATCCTGTATTTGGAACTACCCTCAGCTAGACTTAACCATGCTATGTCTTCTACTATCCAAACATGGCTGAAAGGAATTGATGGAGTTAAGAAGCTTCTTGAGACTGCTTGATTTGATATTGATCTGTTAATGTCCAATTTTATTTTGTTAGACTCTTCTGATTGATGTCCTTTCTTTCTTGCTCTACACTTACTTGATCTATATTATAGTCTGTTTATCTATTATGTGTTAGTGATGTGGGAAAGGGGGGGGGCTCGTTTTTTTTTTGTAAGATTAGAGTATAAAATAAATTGCATTACAACAGTGTTCATATTAATTCAACAGAAACATTACACACAATAGTGTTGCTGATGTAATGAAAGGGATGTTCGCTGCATAGTTTTTACATTTTATGCTAGATGTTAATAGGAAATCCTGCAGCATGGATGCAGGCTGGAGAAAGGAGTTCAAGAAACAAAGCCAACGAGCAGCACATAGCATTTTGTACTGCAGCAAGTAATCACTGTGTTACCATGCCAACCATAGTGCTGCAAAGACAAGCAGTTATGTCTCCCTGCTGGTCCACAGTGACCACAAATTAAAGCACAGAGAACTGTGTGTACTAAAAACAACCATTAGCTCAAAACTCACAAATCAATAGAAAATTAGATTTTATTTCTTTATTTATTTATTGCCATACAGTCCATACAGAAGGTTTTCTGTATACGTCCAGCCTTTTAGAGGAAGATTTAGTTTAGATTTCAGGAGTTCAACAGTTGTATGTAAATGTCAGTATTTTTACTGTGATGAGTGGGCAGCCTGCACCTTGCATGTCAGACATGTTTTCCTGCTCCCTGTTCAGAGAGGATTATCCCCTCAGAAACACTTGCTGCCAGCAAACAGCTGAGACTGAAGATCCAAAACAGTTTTCAAGATTGCAGTACAAACTGAAATGTCCACATGAATGGGACTTACTAAAAAACCCAGCGGGAGTCTGGAGATTCTTTCTGAGCATGACATGAAATACCAATGTGGTCAAACCAAAAGAAGGATTAACATTAAATAGCAGCGCTGTAGAAGATCACACTGAACTCCAGCAGGGAAACTATCCTGCAAAACAAGCTGTCAGTGACTGCATTAAAGCTTAGGGAAGGGTATGGAGAGCTGAGATCTAATACAGATATGTTAGATCTGCTGTGCAGTTAAGCCAGATGACTTTTTTTTTTAAATGTGACACATATGTGAGTGCATTTAATTACAAACCTTACGACTTAGGGGCACCTCTATAGGAACAGGGACCACCTCAGCCAGCAGACAGCCATAAAAAGCCCCCATGAAGGCCACTGGATCATTGTTAGGAAACACCAGCGCCACCTGTGAAAGATAGAGGATAGTAGGTGTGTTGTCAGACATTGGGATGCCTGTTTTTGGAACAAATCCCAATCCCTCCTCTTAGCCCTGACATTTGACTCCATCACTCCATTTAGCAGAGGTGATGCACCTGTTTTCTTTTAGAAAGAAGCACATTTAGTGCTTATCCGGTCCCCAGTTAAAGAACTAAAAGGGGCACCTTACTTCTGAAAGATGGAGTGGTAGCGCCATGGGGAAAAATCAGAGATATGGTTGTAAAGCTTGGTGTGTTTCATGGTTCTGAAAGTAAAGAAAGGGGTGGAAACGCAATGACCATCAGTTACGATAAAATCACAGCCTGGGTAAAAACCATGACATTTTTTGATGACATGTATTACAAACATTCCCAGTAAACCGGCCAGCAGCACCTGAGAACTGATAAGCACACTTCACAGCTTTGGTTTCAATGCTAACAATTAAATAACAAAACACTGTGTCAACAACACATTATGGCAGATGCAACACGGAGTTAGTTGGAAGAAATGGAAGGATGTGAAGGAAAAAGTAAGAGATAGGACGGGAGTATACATGGTTTTCCCTTGCAGGAGAGTTAAAAAAGAACAAACAGGATTTGAGACGATGCAAACTAAGCCTTGTTTGTTTTGAACTGGTAAGTAAAAACAGTTTAATAAAGAATATGTTCATAACCATTGTTACCATTTTCTTCAGTCCTTCTTATCAATCTATAATAACAAAAGCTTTTGCAGCTTTATCAGTGTTTTAAAGCGGAAAAGTAAGAGAAAAGGGTGCTTATGCATCTGGGATGATGTCTTTAATGGACTGAGATTGACAAGACCAACTCTTTCCCTGTGAAGCAGCTAGTCTGACACACATCTGACATCTGGCCTTGATTGGTGTGGTCAGGTGGCTTCTAGCATGCTGAAGCAAAGCATCAAAACAGGGCTCTCGGCACTTTCGCTTCACAAGTTCGACACAGGGTCGAGTAAACGTATCAGCTCTAATAACTGCTTTAAAGTAATTATGTGAAATCATCATAGGTACCACATCATAACATAGCTGGTGATTATTTCAATTGCTTAATGCACGTTTCACTTGGCACACTTTTGTGGGTAAAGTATCAGAAATTTGTAAGTATGTTAAGTATTATGATTTTTCTGCAACCTTCATGAAGAAATACACATCTCTCTCGTATTTAGCCATCTATGTGAAGCAGTAGCCTTTACGTGGCTGGTTTAGCTACGTGTAAATATTTTTAATTGGAACAGCACTTATATTTTTAAAGCAAATTAGACAAAGATCACACGAGGTGTTGATTTGTGCGCTTCCCAAGCTAAGCTAACTACATGCAAACTGTAGTTAGCAGGTTGTTGGCTGTGTTCACAAACTTGTGATTACTCAACTCCTTAAATTGAAAAATCAAAAGCAAATATTTATTCTTCAGTCAATAACAGTTTTTAACACACAGCAGGACAAAAAGGAAAAATACTTTAGGTCATTACAAACCCAGTACACCAAAAACCAAACTTAAGTAAAAGGAGCACAATCAGAAACAAGAAATTAAAAAGTGTGTGTGAGATGGTTGGAGAGTGTGACTCACCCGATCGCCTGGTCGCACCATGGGCTCCTGCTTGCTGCCCAGTTTGTGGAGGATGTTGTAGGCAAGCTTGATGCTGCGAGACCAGAGCTTCCCTGCAGGGAGCGGACAGCACAGACAGTATGAAGGTGTGAGAGGCTGAAGTCATGAAGTCATGGGATCTGAAAGTGTTTTCTTTGACTTCTATTTTAGAAGAAAGAAAACAAAAACATCTGAATTGATAATATTTAATAGTTATGAGCTGTGCAGAAAAGTTACTGATTTGACTGGACAATAGATCATGAATTATTTTTAAGAGCAGCTGTTGTTTACTGGACAGTCGTTGGACGTGATTCTTGCTCCATTCCAGTGCTCGCTTTATTAAAAACAATGCTCAGACTTTTTCCTGAATCAAACTCGCCATAATAGAAGCATCTTAGGTAAAATGAGAAGAGTTATGTTTGAAGGAAAACACTACATTTGAACATAAGAAACCTTTTCCCTCTATGAAACATGGTGGTGGTAGGAATATGGTTTGAAGAGCTTGCCATCTCTGATCAAATAATCAACCCTGAAATAATCTGTGGATTCAATTTCATGAACCATAAAAGTTAATAAAATCAAGGTTAATAGTTTGGAAAGGTAAAGATAACTACTGATGTTAAAATACTAAATAAACTAAAATATATAAGGTAGATTATGATGTAATTAGTGTTTGGGTACCGTATGTGAGGACATAGAGGGGTTTCCCTGCTGTATCCAGGCTGGTGAGGCAGGGGGCTTTTGGGGAAATGGTACCCCAGCGTTGAAGTGCAGCCTCCAAGGAGGGTGGCCAGTTGGTGACAACCCCCAAAGCATCGCCCCGGACCGGCATCATCTCTGCGCCCTCTGGCCGAGGCTGATTGGGGTCTGGTTGCTGGACTGGAGGTGACAAAATAGACAATGCCATGAGCCTTTACTTCATGGTCGGTTTGCTGCGTATTTAGGTGTCAAAACCCAACATGGAAACATTTCACTGAAATAAACTGAGGCAATTCATTAGCTGAACTTGTTATTAACACATATGTAAAGGTGGAGACGTGGAGATTTTAAGTCTGAACAGCTGATTTGTTTTAGGAGTGTAAACAGCAGGGGGCCTGCAGCAATGGGGAGGGATCTGGCAGGATTCAGCTTGAAGCTGCTTTCATCAAAAATAGAGTCAGACTGAAGTGAAGGTCTTTACCACAGCAAAGACTGACGGGAGATGAAGACATATAGAAAGATAGAAAACACAGATGGTGAAGGCTGACCAAACTGAGCAGTACATCTCTGTGCTTGACATTCAATAAATTTAAAGTTCAACACTCTTTAAAACCTGCTGAAAACTTGTCAATATTTGTACTTGCTATGAGCTGATCCGATAATGAGGATCTGCTCCATGAGGCTCTCTGGATGGAATATTTTATTTATTCTGACTCCAGAATGTGAGATTGTTGGCAAACAAAAAGTTCCAGAACCAAGGGCATAGGAATGAGTGGGGGGGACACATATTGGAAATCTAAATATTTTTTATACATATATATATATATATATAGTTGTATGTATAACTACTTAGTTTAAAAAGAGAGAGTAAGATTGTTCATAGGAAGGATGGGGGATTTTGGTATGTATAGATGTTGTCATAAATGAAATATAAAAATAGAAAGGAAAAAAACCACCCAAAAAAAAACCTGCAGCTTTACATCCACGTTAGCAGTAGCGTATCCAGGACATTTTAATGGGGTGGCCAATACAAGACAGAAGTTAGTGTGGGGTGTCCAGTAGCATAAATAACTGTATTCATGCTGAAAAACAGCTGGAGGAAAAATGTAAATGTGTGAAAAGTTTCTGCTGTGCCTTTGTTTAAATGCCAATTTCT
>JBAMHW010000020.1:7168878-7179816 GCA_037177495.1 Rhadinocentrus ornatus | reverse complement strand
AAGCATGCACGTTACAGATTTCAAAGTTAAATATTTTTTCCTCTGTGATACAAATTTTTGGGGGTACAAATGCGCCTCTCTCCAATATTGGGGGGTACACGTCCCCTCCGTCCCCCCCGGTTCCTACGCCCTAGTCCAGAACATAAAAAAAGCCTAAATACTGTGAGTGTTAAAAGAGGACACTCCTTTTCCTTTCTGTTTTCAGCACAGTTTAAGCTAAACATACGTGTATTTTTAGACTGATGCGGAGGCCAGGTTTGTACAAAAATACTTGACTTCTAACTTTCCTCTCTCAGTATCACTGGTCAAACTTTACCCTAACAATGCTAAAAGCCCCCAAAACTATACTAAGATCAATAAGTATAAAAAGGTTTTTATAGGTAAAAATATTTTATTAAAATAAATTTTTCTTTCTAATCTAATTTTTGGAGGTCATGTTTAAAACTGTGACTTGTGAACCACTGCTTTATAGGCAGTTGTAAGCGGTTGAATGGAAGGAGAGGGACAGATACTCTTAATGATGACATTTTGTTTGGGGTCCCAGCTTAAGGCTGATGTCTGTCACTTCCTTTATATTTTTCTTCATTTTGACTTCCTTTGCTCTACTATTGCATGACTTAAATAAAAGTACTCAGTTAATATCAGGCACTTAAAGTATGTTAGGACTGGTAAAAATGTATTTGGTTAGAGTTAAAAAAAAGCATCCCAGTTAAGCTTAGATACACAAATAAAGACCTATGACTGCTACAAGGTGGGGAATAAACAGACGGAGATCCAACTGCCAGTCGTCAACTTGGGATTTGCTATTGTATTTGCCTGCTATCCACCAAACTTATTCAATACAAACCATCTATTTCAGCTTTCAGAAAGGCCCGGCTTCTCTCCCTTTATCTACCCATAATCTTACAGGCTCACTGCCCTGCATCCAGCTCCAGTCTCCATCATTCTCTTTGTGCTGCTGAGCAAAGAAGACCAACGCAGTCCACCAACACTGATGTGCTAAAATGTAAGGCATCAACTTCTACTCTCCCTGTCCGTGCTTCAGGATACCACATGCCACATTATTTCTTAAACATGCTTGAGGACCAGCAACAGCCTTTTAGATTCATAGCTAAACTTTTGCCATCATGGATCCCAGCATCATGCCAGCCACAACCTTTCACATACTGAGGACCACAAGATAAATGCTAATTATAATAATTAATCATATCAGAATGCAACCAAAGACAGACAGATGGACAGACAGAATGTCATGCAGACAAAAAGACAGTTTCTAACCCTCTAGAAGCTCATCGAAGTCATCAACAAAGAACTCTCGTAGCGGCGGTCTGCGAGGCTGCTTCAGCGTGTTAACGAGCTGCTGGATCTTAGCCGACACACGACTGCTGACTGGAACACCTGAAAAAATCCCAGTGGGGGAAAAAATGCCTGAATAACTTACAAGACGGATCATCTTTTCAATAACAACTCCGAAAAACCACAAGAGTTACAAGTTTAGCCAAGAATGAGTTTAGATCTCAAGACTGGCTTTTAGAAAATCACTGAATGACAAACTTTCACGATCGAGGCATTCATCGGTCTGCTTAGCGCTGACAAAGACGAAGATCTTTCTGAACAGCTCGCAGTTTTCGATTTACCAACTACAAATGAATTAAGTGCTCAGTCAGCTTTGCATAGAACACAAAGGGTAAACATGAAGACCAAAGCATGATCTGTTCATCCAGGGCACAGACATCAACAGAAACTCTGTAATTGGCTAGTTCTCTGAGGCGCTGGTCCAATTTGAGCACACTTCCTGATTAAAGAGCTGCTATTTTTAACCACACTGGCTGCATTCAGCCGAACAGTGTGCAGTGTATCTTGAGGCGATGACTCTTACCATCGCCTGTCTCCATGCGCTCTGCGTTGCCGTACTTTTGCGTGTTCCTGGCAATCGTTCCCATATTGGACATGTGGTGACGCTCAGTGTGGGAGTGGGATGAGTCCGATGAGTATCCTGTCACATCCGGGGGGGCTGAGTGATTCTCTGAGAGGGAGACGGAGATGAAAAAAGTGAGGCAGACGGGTTGGGACAGAAAAAACAGCAAACAGCAAGTGGTGACTCACTGCTCATCTTTATCACTGCACTGTTTGTCAAGTGCTATGTTGTATTGTCTCCACGGTCAATTAGACACATTTTGATGGTCATTTTCTTTCCTGGGTAATTGGGTCACATCACTGGCACACAGACGTGAGTGGGTTGCACTTCTGCTTAATATACTGTCTGTTTCAAGACAGCAATCTATTTATGTAATGATAGATAAATGATTAAACAAAGTATATAATTTCCAACTGAAATCTTCCTCTTAATCATAATATGATTTATTCAGCTAATAAAGTTTACATTTATAAGTGTAGACCTTTCCCATTCATAAGGCCACTAGTCAGAGTGCCTCAAGCTGTGATCAAAACTTTTGATTAAAATAAACAAACACGCGTCAAAGGTTATCAGTTTTCCGAAGTCATCACATTCATTCCAACAATCTGAGCCTCCATTGGGCTAAAATGTAAGCCAGGTTCAGATCACAACTGGTTGGACTGACCATCAGACTCCAGAGGTGGTGGCCACAGCATGTCAGATCCAAACTCGCAGGATCGTCGCAGAGATCCGCCGTTTTCTGCTACACTCAAAGCTCCCTTCCTCTTCAGAGAGAGGTGGCCGATCCCTGGGGGGATAATATACAACTTTATGATGTTGTTTATTTAAGAGGTGGAAGTAAATGTACAGTATGTGTAGAAGTAAAAATAGAAAATTAGCAAGATTTAAATCTGTAATTTTACTTGGTGTTTTTTTTTTTCTTCTTTTAACCAAAGTGGTTCTAGTGCCGGTTAATAGCTTGAGCCTGACTTAGGATCTGCTTTTTCTGTTTTAACCAGTAAAGCACTACACTAACTTGAATAAAATACTAAACCAACTCTTCACTGGTCCAGAGCAAAGAACTGCTCTCCTGGGGCTGAGGTGATGGAAACTAAGCAGATAAGTTCAAATGTTGTGTCTTCCATGTATGAATGTCCAGAGCCCACGAAGGCTCTCACTGCACCCCTACATTTTCCTGCTGCGCGCTACACTGCATAGAGCTGCGTTTACAATGCTTCTTTTCAAATGAATTCATGAATATTGCTAGCAGCAGCAATTAAAGATCCTGCTGAAAACCGCATGTTCATTGCGTTTGCCGCGGTGTGTAAAAACTATTGTTTAAATTTACATCTGAAAACTGCACTGACTTGTGCCCCTAGGGGGCAAGCCTGCATAAATGCATAAGGGTTGCGTCAGGAAGGACATCTGGCTTAAATATACCAAATCAATATGTGAATCAGTTTAGTATCTTTGAGATGGAGCCAAATGATTCACCGTGGCAACTGCTGAAGGGAACTGCGGAAAGGAAAAGAACTGGTAGGCATCAGTTTGCAGGAAAACCTACTCAAACACAGTGAGCTGTGTAGATAAACCTTCTCTCTGCACTGTGGTCCGCTAAAGAAATTCAGATTGCTTTAGGAGGAATAAACATGTACTGAAGAGACGTTTAAAGGGACGTCATGACGTAGTTCTGTGGTGGCTCTTTGGCTTTAAAAAACAATTCTTTATCTACTGATAACTAACTAACTCAAAGGTCTGTCATATTTATATACTGAAGTAATTATTTATTAAATACTAATTAAAAGCTGATAAGATTTTGTTTGTGTAGTTGTCATGAAAATGCAAATAACTAAGTAGAAAATGATCTGTTTATGTGAGCTTAAAAGCATTTCTATGGTAAAGATAATGTGGTGGATCTTGAAGTCTGGAATGGCCACAAAATGTTCGCAGCATCAGTCTGGTTATGTTTTTTGTTTTGTTTTTTAATTCAGCTTATATTGTGCTCTCTGGCTTTCTTTACCTACTGCTTAATGCAGACAGTAATTTGGTTCAGCAGTTGTTTTACAAATCTGGAAATAATAATAAAGCTGACGTGTGGGTGGGTAGATAATTTGCAACAAATTACATCATCAAATGGTCATTTTAGGATTATTGTGCAGTGTAATACCATTAAATAAAAGCCTGATCGATCTCTCACACACACATATAAGAAGCAAGGTCTTACCGTGGTGCGACTGAGACAAGTGGCTCTGCTGGTGGTGAGACTGGCCCAGGTGTGTGTGCCCCAGGTGTGTATGACCCAGGTGCGAGATGTGCGTGTGCGCCAGCGAGTCGGCCAGTCGCCCGGCATTTCCGCTGCCTCCGCTCTGCGTGGATGAGGACGAGGAGGAAGTGGAGCCGAGGTGGGCGGGGCCTAGGTGGGTCGGGCGGCTCATCCAGTGCTCCATGCCCGACATGTCGTCGCCTGGCCCCGCCTCCTCCTCGGAGCCCGACGACGAGTCTGAGCACAGGGGGGACAGTCCTAGTGAGAGTCAGTGATTTGTTAATATCAAATCTTCAAATAGCACAGAAATAACATGAACACAACTAGAATATTTGTCAATATAATAAAAAAATATTTCATTCAACAATAAAGAAGGAAAGTTTAGGAAAAGTTTTGTTCTAACAGGCAGTTAGCTTAGCGTCTAGCCTTCCCCAGTTACCACTTTAAAGTCTTTAAATGAGCTTTGGCTACATAGATGCGATTGTTTTAAAGACTCAAGATGCCCTTTTCTTAACACTATTAGAGGGAATCCTTTCTTCCGATCCACTGCCACTGTTAATATTGAAATGCATTGTGGGCACTGGGTAGTAGTAATGTAAAATGTCTAAAAGCAATGATTCTTGTATCTGACTATTAAAGTGGGGCAGATGTGAATTCCATTCATCCTCAGTTTAAACCCACATGTAGTTAAAGTGATGAAGACAAGACTGAAAACTGAAATGAAATGCTAGAGGTTCAAAAATGTGTGTGATGATGAGAGTGAAGCAAAGCCGGGCACCTTTGATAACAGCTGAGAGCTTCAGTTTAAGTAATCAGCTCTAAGAGGTAATTATAATGTAGAGAGTGGCAGGGGGTAGTGGTTTTTAATAAAGGATATTATAGTTTGTGCGAAGAGGCATGGGACTGTTCAGTTCAAAACTGTTATTTTGTAATGCAGTTGTGGTTCACTTTTGCTGGTTTGGCAGCGCTACATCTGACAACCAATGGCCAACAATGACAATCAACCAGTGTTTGTGGATAGGGGTGTATCTTTGGTACCAATTGTTGCTGTTTGTGATAACATGAAAGCAGACAAAACGGGCGTATCGGCATTACTTAGGAATTAAGTAATATCAACATTGTTCCTGTGACAATTAGCAACGCCCCATCAGTGCCTTTCTATCGGCAATAGTTAGTGCAAACGAATCATAGGTATACATACAAACATAGGTTTTTTAACTAGGGCTTGGTTTAAAAAACGATTTAGCGATTTTAATCGATTCAAATTAAATAAATCCAGATTTGATTCATAAAGCTTAGTGATCAACATTTTATATATTCTCTTTTTCGTATTGCTGTCCACGCTAGCAGCTAATGCTAAGACCGCTGGATTTCTACAAGATATCTACAATAAACAGTAAATGCACTTAGTGTTTTATAAAAACAGTAATCTTAGAATAAATCTAATATTTAAGAAAAATAGGTGGTCCTACACAATTAGCTGTAAATGAATCGAATTGATTTTATTAATTTAAAATAGGCTGTTGCGAATCAAATAGATTGAGGAAATTAGTGGTGATACTCAGCCCTAATTTTAACAACCCCATATTTTTCTGTATTTCCATTTATCATCCACATTAAAGGGCAGTTTTGGACATAGAGACCAACTACGATCGAGCTATTCTTGCTTGCTGGCTGTCAGTATATGCAGGGAAGTACAATGCCATATAAAACAACACTCAAATGATACAATCAGACAGCAAAATCTGACTGGACCTTGAGTTGTTGTTTTTTTTTTTGCTAAAAATGGTATAAGAATTTCTGCATGTTCAGGACACCACTGTTGCCTCAACCTTTGAAGGGCAAGAGAGATCCAGCAACTTTCTATTAAATGAAAGTTGCTGGATCTCTCATCTCTATATGAAACAAAGTTTACAGGATGTGTGTGTGGGGGGGGGGAGAAGGCACCCATCTTAGTTGTCACTGTGGAAACTTTGCTTTGTGGACATAGCACAGAGGAGGCCCAGTTGGCATCAGTTTGATAAAAATATTTGGATTTGATTAAGATAACTGTTTAATATTCAGACAAAAAGCTACATGAGCCTTTGGGGAGATGTCAGGTCCGTTTAACAATGTTCACAAAGGTTAAAAAGCAAATTACAGAGGGAACAAAGTTATTATATTCCCTTCAATAAAATTCAATCAACACCAAAATTATACCATCGACTTTGATTATGGTCAATCTAATGAGCCTGTATTTTAGGTAAAGGTCAGCTCTGCTAGCCCTTTCCAGCCATGATTCAGTGGTCACAGTGTGAACAAAAAAACACTGAAATATTGTTAATAATCTGTATTTCTCACATTTCAATTATACATTTTACAAAAGCTGACAAGGTGTAACCTTACAGCTCTCCATGATTTGTCTTTAGAGTAAATCTGTGTGAGTGCATTTCTGTTTAAACCAAAATGTCTAAGAAAGTTCAGCCTACCTGGATTAAAATGATAATCTGCTTTTATCAAGTTTTTAAAATCACAAAATCATTGCCACCAGTCACATCATGTGTATAATAGAGACCATGACAAAGACAAGGAAGACTAGTTAATAATCCGTGCAGGTGAGGGTTTTGTTTGTGTGTCGTCACCTGGAGGAGTGTATGCATCCATTGAAGTTTGAACCACCAGAGAACGTCTTTTGGAGGGCATGGGCACTGCCACCTTTCTCTCTACGTGTCGTGCCAACACCGCCTGCACCGCCTCTGTGTGGACATCTGAGAAACAAATGGGAAGTCACGATCAGACAGCAGAGAGGGAACATTTCATGTTAAAAAAGGGTATCTAAAAGAGGTAACACTAATATTCTATGCAGTGGACCATTTTGCATCCTCCTGTACTGTAACAATAACATTATCAATAATAATAAAGTATTATGTATATAGCACCTCTCCCTACATAGTGGTGACGAGGTAGCCAGATTAGCAACAATGATAATCAGCCTTCCAAAAAACTAAAGTTTTAAAAGATTTAAATGTATCAAGAGATGGTGTGTGTCTGAGTGCAAAGGGTTTCATTAGGTGAGGGCTCTTTGTTACAAGCTGGGATCTGGAAATAGCTAACACTATCTGCGGATCTCAGTGGTCTAGAGGGTACAGACTACTGTTGTCAAAAAAATTGATTCTCAGATACTAATCGATTCTAAAATTTAATATCTAGTTAGATATTAATTAGCACGGGTATCGATACCTAAATTCCATTTTGGTGTCTGCTGGTTTACGAAAAAAAAACCCAAAAAAACAACAGTCTCTATCCCTTTTATACAGGCACTGCAGCGGGCAGCCCCGCCCTACAGCTTCTCCCTGGAGGACTCATTGTTTGCAGTGTTGCCAACTTAGCAACTTGTTGCTATAATTAGCAGATTTTTTACCTTTTTAGCGGCACTTTAAAGAAATAAAAGCAACTAGCAAACAATTTGGAGACTTTTTCTGGTGTTACTAGAGACTTTGAGACTGATGTGAAAACACTTATTGTTTACAATTCTCGCAGATTGTCGCAAAATATACCGCAGGCCCCTCCCCTCCCCTGTCCAGAAGTACTCACAAGAGACTCGTCTTCGAGCTGAAGGAAGAGCAGAAGACAACATCTCCATAACCAGCCTGAAAATGACTTGATCAAACCCTGGCTTACAGTCAGATATTAAGGCTCTTTACTGTAGACTGTTAACAAAAACATTTAAAAAGCTAATCTTTTTAATGTTTTTAATTAATCTAGTTTAAAAGGGAGATAGTTTGTTCATTCTATTTACTTGAACTCGTCTCGAGTATTGTGAAGAAAAAGAACACTGATGTAAATAAGTACACTAACTAGTGGTTGAAATTATTATTTTTTATTTTTTTTGCACCACAATGAGCAAACTGCAGACTGAAGACGATCTCTGCACAGAGTTTTAAAATTATGCATTTATTTTAAGCTGTTAATGTATTTTCTTGAGTTTATTAATATATTTTTGTTGTATTGCTCATATTGTGTTGTTATTTTTGTGGTGTTCTGACTTTAATTAACAGAATAATAATATTTTTATTTATTTATTTTTTCTATAGCATCGAAAATAGTATTGAGTATCGAGCATCGATCTTAGTATCTATATCAAGTTTAAAATTTTAGTATCGTGACAACCCTAGTACATACTAGGTCAGTAAATCTAAGATATACATCAGGGCAAGGACATTTAGTGCTTTGAAGGTAAATGGTAAGAATTTGATGTTAATACTAAAACTAACAGGAAGCCAGTGATGGGACGCAAGCACAGGGGTGTTGTGCTCATTCTTTTTTTTTTCACCAGTAATGAGTCTTGCTGCAGCGTTTTAAATAAACAAAGTCGAACAAGGGAGCCCTGACTGATACCTGAGTACAATGAACAACAGCAGTCACAGCAAGAATACAAAAGCATGCACGAGCTTTTGTAAGTGAAAAGGTGAAAGAAATTACCTCATTTTTAATTAAACGTTGGACCTGAGTATCAAAACTAAGGTTAAAATAGGACATTCCACCTGCATTTCAATCAGTTTGGGTAATATCTAAAAGATTACCAGTCGTTTAACTGTGACTGTATTTTTAATTTAAAATATATATATATATATATATAACAATATAGCGCAGGAAATAGGCATAATAATACTTATTTTGGGTTAACAAAGCTTTGCACCCTGTGGAGAAAATATTTAATAAACATTAAATTACAAAAAAAAACAAACAACAAACATAAGATACAGTAAAGTTTCAAAGAAACGTTCTCTACACATTTTCAAATCTTTGAAGTATATACACCGGTGTTATTTTTGTAATCAAAAGTAGACCTGGTTTACTGCAAGATATAAAGTTTTCCATATATATGTTGAGATTTTTTTCCACTTTATGTTTCTGGATCATCTTAGAAACTACATAAGGAAAATGTGTAAATCAAAACCAATTCATCATCTCTTCTTAAAGGAGGCTAACAGGTGAGGTCTCGATACCTGATTAGCAGTTTGGATTTAGTTTATTTTCTTTATTCTGCATCAGAAGTTTAGTAGTTTCTCACTCTAAGTCCCTACTTTCTAGTTTCTGTACCTGATCGGTAGCGTTCATCTCTCGTCCCAGAGGTTCTCCGCCGGTGGAAACGGGCAGCAGAAGGAGGGCCGAGTGGGGCCCGATGAGACATTGGCCCTTCCATACCTATAGAGGCAGGCATATAAGCAGGCGGACGGACACACACATATATGTGCAGACACACACACATATCCACAACCACATTTGACAAAAGCAATAGATAGAGTGCCAAAAAGAAAAACAAAGATGGAGGTGACTTGATCTCGCAGAAAAATATGTATTTTTCTGACTTAATAACATAAAATAACCAAAGGAAATAAGAGAAAACAAAATCAGAAAATATGGTAATTTCATCTCTGCTTTGTGACAGAACATCCCTCAGTATTCCATGACCCATTACTGCTGAAGCCTGTGATGTATGACAGGGATAAACCCGTGTGTGTGATGGATGATTGTGTGTTTTAGTAGCTCTGAGGCCTGTTGGGGCCCGTGAGTGCGGAGGCAGCGAGTGACTACACAACGACCAGATACAGATACAGAGGAGCAGGCCCAAGCTGAGCTCTAGAGAGTCCCAACCTAAATTTGCTAATGACGAAGGCTGAAGACGGAATCGATAAAGTAGAGTACGATGTCAACGCAACTGTATTTGTTATGGTACTAGATCGATGCTGCAGTAGTGGTATGGGAATATTTTAGCTGAGTAGGGATGTGTCGAGGGGTCAGAGGTTGCTAAATTACCTCCAGTATATGCCCTTATCAGCTTGGACCTCTTCTTCTCATAACCCTTCTGAGTGATGTCCCCTGTAAACAAACAGAAATAAATAGAGAGTGAGAGAGCTAAAGATGGCTGAGTGCGACGATTTAGTCTATTTATGCATATTAGTAATTTTTTAATCACCAATAAATCATTTCCGATTTAGTTAGTAGCTCATACTATTGTTTTGTTTTTTTTTCCTTTCTGAAGAATGCTTGAAACTTGGACAAATAAGTTTATCTGGTCTGAGACATTTGTCTCTTGTCACACAGCCTCTTCCATCTCTCCCAGTCTTTAATGTTTGCCTCTCACTGTGTCAGGTTTAATTAATTAAAGACAAAAATGTGAACACAAATAAAACATAAAATGAAGTAATAAATGAGGATCAACATAAATAATGAGAAAACAACAATGATGCAGATTGATTTCCACAATTTTCCATTTTCATCTATTTTTAATATAAATTTCTTGTTTCAGTAACAGATGCTGGATTGAAACTGAAACCTGGGGAGGATCAAAATGATCCTGGCAAGATCTAGGATGGATAACCACAGACATAAACTTCTTTCTGCCATGTAGCCTCATATTAAAAGTTAAAACTGTCCTTTATTACATGGCATGTCCAAAACTTTGTTTGTTGGCCTTGAACAGCTGAAAAGAAATACTTTACATCACACCTGAAATGTTCCAGTGACTGCTCAGGTGTGGTGGAAGCAGAGAATTAATGTTTCTATGAAAAATTCTGCGGTTCTGGTGATTAAATCACGCCGAGAAACTGGTTTTACTTTCGTCTATTTTGTCTGACTAGAAGGACAACTACCCCCATCCCGTTGACAAATCAGCTGAAATAAAATATGAAACATAAGGGAAAGCTCTCGGAAAACACGTCTGAAAGAAGCGCATGGTCGCCTGCTGGTATGACTTCTGTGAAGAGTAACAACTGAAAACTGTTGCAACGTAGCT
>JBAMHW010000020.1:7153793-7168681 GCA_037177495.1 Rhadinocentrus ornatus | reverse complement strand
CGACTTACAATGGTTAGGCAGTAGCGTTAAGGGTCTTGCCTAAGGACCCAACTGGAAGGTGTTAATGTTCGTCCCCTAGGGGATTCAAATCCTGGTCTCCCACATGGGAGACTGATGTTCTACCAATTAAGCTAACCAGCCTCCTTGATTTTTAAATCAAGGAGGTTATGACGATTGAACCAGACTCAGCAGATGAGTGATGATGACGAAGCACTGACAAACTCAGTCAAAATCTCAGCTGCCATAAAATGAAATAATAATAATCAGAATGGTACCAGTATAGTTTTTTGATCATCTGAATCTTTATGACTGTTGTCTGACCAAGCTGTTGGTCATGTAAAGGTTAAATCGTGATCTTCATTTAAGTCACAATTATTGACAAACAAATTCTGTTGTTTACTTTTGTGGTTTGGATCGTTGTCTTATTGCATGTCCCAACCATCCCTTAGCTTCAGGTCATGGATTTTCATTAAAGTTCCTGATAAAGCCTCTATCTAAAAGAGAGCAAATTATCAAGTTTACAACAAGTTTACTTAATTTCTCCTAGCCTGGACTGTGACTGAGTGCATAGTGTTCATCAAGACATGAACAGTATAACAGTTCCGTTTAAAGGAATTTTTTGTATATGAATTTTGTAATCTTGTCTGACTTTAGCAAGCCCAAGACAAAGGATTTTTTTTAAACTACGCTTAAAGCAACTCAGACAATGAAATAATGAAAGAATTTAAGTCATAAAATTTGCTAATGATGATTATAACATATGAATGAGAAACTACAGGGTCAAACACATCACAAAAGTCCTTTCTGTGGCCCTCCATTATCATTTAAAACACATTTAATAAGACATTTTAAAATACTTCTTTAGATGAGGTTAGATGATAAACAAGCATCAACCATCAGTAGCCCTGATCATGAAACTGGACTCAGATCGGTAACAAGTACTGAACACAGAGATAGACCAGTTTGGTGGGCCTCAATGGTAAAACTCATTACAATCCCTAGGGGAGGACTGTGTTACCATGGCAACCTCCCTTCTATCAACACAAACAACAACGCCTATCAATCACAGCACCCTGGGGTCCTTACAGCGGGACTAATATGAGCTAATACTTCCTTGTTTGTCCCAATTAAATGCTGTTAAACTGCCTCACACCAGTTTAGTAATTACTGATGCTCATTTAATTGCCAGACACTGGAAGTCTAATCAAATCCAATGATAACAGAGGAGGTGCATCTTTCCACACCGGTACTCTTAAAATATCATTCTGCTCAGAATAAGTGGAAATTACACCAATAAGGTGCAAATCTGTCTGTGCTTTTAGAAACAAAAAACGATTTTTGGTGTAATGAAAAAATTTGATTTGCACTTAAGATTTTTTGTTAAACTCAACAAAAACAAATAATTTGATTTTATTTTCCTAAAACAGCTGTAGGCTTTAGGAAATATTGCCCAAACAAGAGATGTGGTATCTGTTAGGGACTATTTTCAGCAACAGATTAATACAGCGCCTAAGTGAGTCTTTCCTGCCGCAGGATGATTTATGTGCGATTAAATAGTAGTGAAGGAACACGCCACCTGTTAAACTGATGTGTTTCTGGACTCTGGGGTTCAGATAAAAAAAAAAAAAGGAGGAATTTTAGATACACCGTCGATAAATCCGCTGTGGTTTTGATCCTTTTGTGGAGGTTGTTTAGAAAATAAGAAAACCATAAAACTGTACGTGATCTGGATTACTCTGAGTGCACATTTATACAGCTACAGCTGCCTCACGCTAAATAGTCTGACTTTTATCTGATTTAACTAGTGAAACACATTGCCTAACAGCGAAAGAGGCTCACTTAATACAGAGTGGGTCTTCGGTCTTCGTCAAATAACAAAAATATGAACTCAGCCGTTCACACACAGATGGTTTCAAGAACTGAGGGCACAGATGCAAACAAGCTCAGGCTGCAAACAAACACTGACACATTACATTTTTAACAAACTGGAGCTGCAGACAATCCAGCTTCCAAGACAGACATACATATTTCTGTCCAACTTCCTGGATAGTATATCCCTGCACAACAAGTGAAGCTCCCAAATCTTCCGCTACAGCTCAGTCATATCTTCTGATCAAATTTTAGGAAATATACAGAAATTTGAATCAACAAAAGAAAGAACATACTGCAGTGCCGGTGAGGTTGGAGTGTTTGCCTTAAAGCTGAATGAAATGTTGAAAAAAACAAATGAAAGGAAGAAAAGAATAAGCATCAGGTTTCCATGTTTCCATGAGGCAGAACTCAGAGACGAATACTGTACATTGATTTGGAAAAGAGATGCAGAAAAAGAGTCTGATTTCGCAACTGGACGGTGGAGAACAGCCAGAACATCTGGGTATAATCTGCTCATCTGTTCTGCTCAGCTGTGTGTGTGGATCTGAGTGAGGTCTCCTCTCAGTTCAGCCGCAGTGTAACAATATTCCTGGTTCTTCCCCTGTCTCTCTCTCTCTTACTCTCTCCCTCTCTCACACACACACACACACACACACATGCAGACACACTCTTGTGGTCCGTGGGGAGACGCCATCTTCAACTTGCAGCGCAGCAGAGCAGGGAGGGAGTTGCCTAGCAACGGTTCTCCTGGAGAAGGCTTATAGCAGCCATCTTGGATTTGGAGCATCATATGTGAGAAGAAGGCTAATGATACCTGCTTGGGCGGATGTATACGAGTTGTGTCTCTGATGTATATGTGTTTCATATTGTACTGCCTGTATTGGCAGTCTGATTTCCATCCCTCTCCTCATGGCTCCCTCTCCTCCCTGCTTTCTAACACTCGGCTGTTTTAATGACACAGAGCTGAGTGGATCAATTGCAAACAACTTCAGATTAGAGTTTTTCTACCTGCTGAGACTGTGTTTTGTCAAGCACAGTGCAAGCTTGTGATGCTCTCTGCAGCAAAACACATCAGTCCTGATCTGATGTTTTTCCACAAGCTTTCACAAAAAATAAAATAAAATAAATAACCAGAGTTTAACTCACAGAAACTGCTGCAACCTCTCATCAGTTAATGAGCTGATGATTTATATTTGATCCAAACAACATCTGAACATAACTGTTTGTTATAATCTCCTAAATCCCTATTGGATGTTTCGTATTGGTTGTTTTATCTGACCGATGGTGCAACACCCCGATGTTACGCTATATTATATATAATTCCTTAACTTGAGAAAAATCACCATGTAATCACCATCCACCATATGGGATGATATCTGGGAATTATTGCCATTATGTAGACCAGATTTCACTTCACCCTGCTTTGTTTCAGTCAACACCAGCTACATTTCCCAGAATGACTTGCATCTCTTACTCAAAGCCCAATTTGCAGTACCCTGCTGCTATGCAGCTCCACTCCCGTCTACTCTTGTCTTCTTCCCCTGCCGCATTAACTCAGGGAAGACCTGCTCTTTGATTCTCAGAAACTGATGTAAAAGTTGACATTTATTATCTGTGGCTCACTCTAAATGATGTTGTAGCATCGAGTGTTGAAAATGTCAAATTATTAACATTTTGGAAGTCTTTTTCAAGCATTGTTGGATCAGTTTTTGACCTAAAGAAAACTGGCTGAGATGTGTCCAAAACAGCAATTGTACCAAATCCCATGTCCCAGATGTTACTTAATGAGATAGAAATCCAAACCCATTCATTCTGATAAAGATGGCAAAAAAAAAAAAAAGTGTGAGAAGTTTGAGCTTGTTATGGAAAATATGAATCTCTTTTAAATCAAGTACTAAAGTTCAGCATCAGCATCCATCCATCTTCTATCTTTTATATCTGGCTCTCTTTCTTGTCATCATAAAAAAATCAGTCCACCCAGCAAGCCATCATGGTAACTAAATCTACCTCCAGCAGCCCACACACACCCATCTGAAAGACTGGATGTGTCACGCTTAGGGGACCTTGGGCTGTCACACACATGCAGGGACCCGTGAGGACTGCAGAGCGTCCTCTAACTACAACTCATTTGTCCACAGCAGAGCCAGGGACCACACACACACACACACACAAACATTTGCAGTAGCAGCCAAGAGTCACTCCCACAACAACCAAAAAAAACAGAAAACCAGGCCAGACTGTGGGAGCAGTGGGTTAAGATGTCAGCAGTTAAAACACAAACCTCCAGTGGTCGACCACTGTGGGCTTTTTAGTCACCAATGCTGATTATTTAGAAAGCAGCTGAATGACTGTTGCCAAACTAGATGTACTCTGCACTCTGTGCTACACTTCATATACAAAAATGCAACTACTTCACAGGTAATCCAAAACAGCAATCTACATCAGGTTTGTCTGGACTGCAGATGTGTTTTCTTAGATTCATCAGATTCATAAAAACCAGCGGCCGGGGCTGATCATCTCCGAAGTGCAAATATAACTAGATTGATTAATTAGATAAAAGGGTTTATTCCATTAGCTTGCAATCAAAGTTGACATCTTTGGATGTCCTTGTCAAACCAAACATTCAAACTGATATTCAGACATTCATACAAGACGTAACAACATAGGATCTTATGAAATAATCCTAAAACTATGAAATCTACTGAACTTTGCTTCTTTTATTATTTTTCTGAATATTAAAGTTTAATTTCTTGAAAATGTGCAAAATTCTGATGCAAATGTCTCAACTCATCACTTTTCACTCAGCAAATGATGCTAGCGGTTCATCATTTTTATTTTGTTTTATTGTTTAGCAACACCACTCATCTCTTCTTACACTTCAGTCTGACCAAACTCAAAAGATTTTACTGTTAAAAGCAAACCAGTATTCTGACACTGAAAGAACAGGAGGAAGTTTTTCCTGCTAGGGTGCTGCTAGCACTGCATACTGACAACACACTAGCAAAAGGCAGGTAATGATCTAATGAAGTATGAGATGCAGGTTGATCTAGATGAATATGCAAGTTAGTATTATATCAGTATTTGGATCTATTCTCTTATTGGGTATCGAAGCCCTTATGCCGCGTGACTATCTGGCTTTATTGATTACTGTGAATCTGAAGGGTGGAGGTGAGCCAGAATTATGCTGCAGTTCATACTGCTGCAAAGTGAAGTAAGCTACATGGTAATAAGCTTCCTTTTCCTTCACTCTATACCTCCATGAGGAACAAAGCAGTCAGGACTTCAACACCTCGTGCGGCATGATGGTTTCAGCAGATCAAATACAGCAGACCTGTCATCGTTCATGAGCCCTGATGGTGGATCATCAGCAAACTCCTGACATTGATTTTTAGTCAGTCTGAACTATTTTGGTCTGAGTTGTCCTCCGCGAGCAGTCACATTACACAACCCACCCACAGAACCAGTCCACAGTCTAGTTCTGGACGTTGTTAGGCTCAGCGGGTAAAGTGATGGAGACAGACGTCATTTCAAACAGGCTGCACAACAACTGACTGACAAGCGCTCCGTTAACACACCAACGCATCACTCATCAAGCTGTCACCAGCTGGCTTCAAAATTACAAAAAAATAATAATAATAAAAAAAAGGCCCTGTTTCATCCCATGGTCTATTTAAGTCAGATTGAACAAAATACCCAATCAATGAGGGAGGCTTTTCAACATCAATACTAATGGGTACTGATGGTACTTGTGTTTGTCCAGTCTTGTAGGACCAAATTTAATACCCCTGCTCTAGAGTCTCTCTTTTTAACGTCCAACAAGTCCTCTCATCTGCAAGTCTCTCTGCAAAAGAGCCACGGCTAAATGCTCCAACACACTAAAGACCAGCGCCTTAATGCCTTGAGGTCAAAGAAACATGGCAGAGACGATAGGAGAGAGGCTTATCTGCCAGAACGCAGCTTACTGCTGAGTTTATCGAATAAACAGGTGGGGTACTGATCATCCTAAAGAAAAAGACTAAAGGTACTTCTCACACCTCGACCTTTCACATCTGGCAGTCTAAAGGCTCCTTATTGCACCTAACAGTCATGTTCTTCAAGCAACGTTCACTTGGAAGCAGAGGTTTCAAACCTTCGGGATATTAGTTGAACACATCTGTATTAACTTGATTTGAAAGTTTTTTTGTGCATCTCTTAGATTCTTTCAGTGAAATGACTATTCTAATGGTGAGCTGGAATTAGCCAAGGATTAAGTTTATACTTGTCTCAAAATGTGCAAGTACATCAGAGAATTAGCTGTATTTGTACAACTGTCAAGTAGGGCTGCAACGACAATAAAAATAAATGAGATCGAATTTACCTGTCGACTATTGTCGGCCCCCCAAAAAAAACTACAGAGTGAGACATCATCTTCCTTTTTCTATCTCTGCTGGGAGTTGCACATGCGCAAAAAAGTCCGCCAGGGGAAAATATGGCGGCCGTCCACGGAACAAAACGGCGGCAGACGAGTTCAAAAGTCAGAGATAACTTCACGTTAATTTTACAAAATAAATTAAATACATGTGAGATTTGTAAAGCGGACTTTGCGCACCACGAAAGTACGTCCGCAATGCTCGAACATTTAAAGAGGAGGCATGTCGGACTTACATAACAACCTCATGCAGGATTTCAAAGCCATTTAATGATACATAATCCGATTGGACGAGTAGTCGTTTTAATAGTCGTGACTAATCACCTATCAGAATAGTCATTAGTTGCAGCCCTATTTGTACCACGTAGGGCTGCAGGATATTAGGAAACATATAATGTGCAATACTCATCATATCATTGCTAAATACTTAAGTTGTAATATGCCTTGCAGTTTGTACACAAAAATGTCAATATATGGTACTTAACTCCACATCTGCAACTGTTTGTGTTTTATTGACTTGCAGTTAAAAATTTCTAGACTAAAGACCTGAAAATATCATCTACTGGCACATTCACTGACAAAAAAACAAAAGGTACATATCAATCCACCTTTACTCAAAATTATTTAAGAACTTATTTTGCCAAAATGCCTTCAGATGTCTTGATTTTCATCTTGATTTTCAAAATCTCCAGCAAGAAGCGGCTGGTTAGCTCAATTGGTAGAGCATCAGTCTCCCATGTGGAAGACCAGGGTTCAAAACCCCCATGGGATGAATATCAACACCTTCCAGTTGGGTCCTTAGGCAAGACCCTTAACACTACTGCCTACCCATTTAAGTCACTTTGGATAAAAGCGTCTGCTAAATGACTGTAATGTAAGAACAGAAGCAACAAGATTTTAATAATGGGAATGGCTCAAATAAATTAATTTCTCTTTATTCTGCAACATATTTACTTTCATTGATGGTGAGTGCACACCAACTAACAGTAGAAATGTTGTCAGCCTGTTTTGTTTTTTTAGCACAAGTGACATATCCACACACTGAAACATCCATCAGGAGGTCTGTCAAGGCTTCATCCTGCTGTGATCCACCACTAACCCCGCCAGTCCACACACATACCTAAAGGTGAGTGACGTTGGGGCTTTGACGTTTCCACTTCCTACCATCGTTTCCATCATTAATAACATCTGCCAGAAACAGGTTCTGCTCTGATAAACACTCCCGGCTGGATTAGGAGTTTCAGCAGCCCTGCAGTTGCCAGTGTTTTACCTCACTGTATGAGTGTGTGTGCGTGCGTGTCAATGCAGTGGGAGAAAATAAAAGGCTTTTATGAATGATGAGGCTGATCAGAAAGAATAAGGACTGTTTGATAAATTGAGGCTGTACTGGTCTCAGGAGATCTCAAAGGCTGGTACTGATGTTTGTAGATTATAGCTTCAGATTTGGGATTGTCTGCATATGCAGTATAAACCTTTTCATGTTTAATTATTCAACATTTGTACTTGAATTTATACTCTAAACCATCCAGGAGACTCTGTGACAGCACACAATATCTGCCACAAAATATCGTAAAAAAGGCATCTTTGTTAACTGTATGTCTCACACACCTGCACATGTTTATATAGGCCTAAAGTAGAGACATTTCAGGCAGCTCAGCGTGTATGGAGGCTTCATCCTTCACAATATAGGCCTTCCCAAGCCTGTATGAATAAAATATGCCATTCCCATTATATAAGAAAGATATTCCGTGCTTCTATCCGAGATGGGATGCATTGTGGATGGGCAGGGCAGGAAGGTGTTTGTTGTAAGTGTGTATGGAAAAAAAGGAAAAGAAAAAGAGGAATAACGGAGGTGTGTGTGGAGGGTGGGGTGGGGGGTGTATTCCCAGGCATTCTCCTCATCCTCAGCTGCTCCACAGGCCCAAAAACACAGAGGCTGGCGCCTGAGATCACGGCGGGCATTGCAAGACAAACTGGTCCTCTGTACTGCACCGTCACGCAGCGTTGCATCGCAATGCTATTATTAAACCCGAATACACACGCTCACGCGCGCACACACACTCACACACAGGTAGGCTCGGGTGATTTTTTCAACATCTCAAGGTCAAACACCGGTTCTGATTTTGGATCCAAAGCGTAAGAACAGGACGTTTGGATGGATTTGTTTATTTTTTATTTTTTTCACCGCACCGCAGCTGAGACAAAGAGCCGCGGCCGAATCCCCACAGCGTGTTCCCGCTCGGTCTTCATCCTCTCTCGGCCACACAGAGCTGTTCGGGCCGGTTCTCCGGCTGACAAACATCTGGATGGGAGGAGCGGCAGGGGACGAGAGGAGGAGGTGGAGGGGACCGCAGGAATGAACGGTTAGATTCCCTTAGTAGGTAGGCTCCCGGTGTGGATGGTGATGGTGATGAGATAACGTGATAACGATAGAAAAGAGAAGGAGGAGGGGGGAGAGGGGGAAGGCATGCGCTTTTTTTCTACTCCCCCCTCGTTTTTCTAATTAATTTCTTACCCTCTGACAGCTCCAGCTCCAGCTCCGCCAGCCGGGCTCGGATCTCCAACGGTATCGGCGACGCCTCGCGGTCCGCCATTCGGCTTGTATCGTAGAAAATACCTCCCCGGTTTAAATGCTACTTCCTCCGCCGCTGGTGTAGCTACCTCCTCCTCTGCTCCGAAAGGGAGAGCTGCTCTTCGGCGGCCCCTCCTCAGTGGAGGCGCGTAAAGACTGCGCGACGATGAGGGAGAACAAAGAGGATAAATCTGGGTCTCGTTTTAACGTGGGCCCGCCATGGCGCCCAGCTCTTAGAAACGGTAAAGACCCCGGTGGGCTCTCTTCCCTGCCGTTGCGGTAGTTGTGGTAGCGGTAGTGATGATGATGAGGCACGCGCAGCCCCAGTCTCAGCGCCGTTTGCAGCTTATTGCTGCTGGTGTCACGTGACTCGATGGCAAAAAGGGAGGGAGGTGGTGGTACCGGTCATCACCGACAGGTGGCGAAAGGAAAACCACACCTCGCGGTTTTAATTACACCTGACAGAAACGGTGCACGAGAGCCCAAAAGTGGCACAAGAAATAAAAAAACAGAAATGTTACATGTGTTACTTCTCTGTTTTTTTTGTTAATGTTAGCATCTGTTTTAAATGCTCTTAAAAGTTTAGAAATAGGTTTGAAAAAATAGACACCTACAGTTGACCGTTTCAGATGAACAAAATCTGAAAGTGATGATTTTTAAGAAATAGGAAAAAAAAAAAAAAAATCCAGCAAAGACTTAACACAGGACCTGAGAAATACTTCTGGACCTTCTGTAAATATATCTACTGTTCACTGAAGCCTTCTCAGAAATAGTCTCCATGGAAGAATGGCTGTCAAAAAGGCCTTTTTAATGTAGAGAGAAAAGCCTGAGGTATGCTAAATCACACAAGAACTAGGCTGAAAATTAGTAACAGCGGGCCTTATGGAGTGATGAATCCTCCCCAGCCTGGACCTTAATATTATTGAACTTGTGTGGGAACATCTTGACAAAGAATAGAACAGAAGACAGCAACATTCAAAGACAAGCTTTGAAATGTCCTTCGGGAAGTCTGGAGAAGACAATACCCAGATAACAAAAATGTTTGGCCCAGATATGACCCACATCTGCAGTTTTGTTTGGCCCATATTTGGCCTTCACCAACACCATTGACCGTATGCGAGTGTGGCTGCCAAAACACCCCCTGACCCCAACATGTGGTCCACATAGAACTTGCTGTGATCTACATCCAGGTTGGCGCCTCATATTTGGACCACATCTGGCCCACACAACAGTTACCAGTACTATAACCTATGTTACCATAAGCGCCAAAAGTAGTCAGATTAGGACCAGAGGTGTCTGCTATCTAAGTACTTAAAGAAATTAAAACAAATACCAGCTGATACCATGTTTTACATTAGAAGTGATTTATTAGCTTTTCTAGGCATTAATGTGGGCTTACTACGTTTTAATTTCAGTTCAGCCTAAAACTTATTTGATCACACGTATGTTCAGTGCTGTTCTTGTACCTCACAAATTGGTTTTCTTCTTTTTAGTCTGAGCTGCTGTTGTTGATAGCGATCATTATCCATGTCAACAGAAGTGCAGAATTAATATTAAAGGCAAGTATGATTAAATAGGCCTAAAGTGGTTGTGACATAACTGTGAATCAATTAGTCTATCTAATACAGTGTATGTCATCAGTATTATTCATCTGATTCATTAGGACTGTAGCCTTGCAACAATCAAATCATCCTCATTGTAAACAAGTGCCGTGCCAATGATGAGTGTTGTGATGAAGCTCTTCTGCCACCTGCTGGGTACAAAAAGGAAGCATAAATGTAATCTGGGGCATTGATTACAAATGTTGATTTAGAAGAAAATATAAAAGGAATCTGGTGAAAAAAAAATCAACATATCAAAGAGATTCATTCTGTATCAACATATATCACGTCTTTAATATCTTTTTTAAATTTGTACACATGTATAAAATAGCATTTGTCACAAGTGTGCCTGTTCTTCCTTCATAACAATAGTTTAACATTTAAAACTATACAATACAAAGAAAAAAATCACTTCAATTAAATTCAAGTTTTTAAAAATGTTTCATGTTCTTTGTACTAAAACAGTGCTTGTTTGTGGACAAAAAAACAACAACATCACAAATCCTGAAAGAGCACATTTTACCATGTTGGGGCCACTGAACATCCTGACACTGAGTTACAAGAAAATCTTTTTTCAACACAAGACTAAAAGTTTGACACACAAAAATGCCTCCTGTCCAACATAAATAAATAATAAACGCACATTTCATTTTACAATGAAATGTTAAATATAAAGAATTGGTATGCAATTCTTCTAAAGAGCAACACACTTTTGAATTCCATCAGACCCCTGTACTACGAAATCAAATTATTACAGTATAAGTCTTTTCCTATTACGTGCTTTTGTCATGATGGGCCTTCACGACCCAGTAACATGTAAAAATGGAATAAACTGGATGACTAGCAGTCAGTCAGAAAACCCTCATGTTCACAGCAGTGTTTTAGATTAAAAAACAAGACATATGCATGAAGAAAAAAAACCTTTAAATATCAAATAAAGCTCAGAATCATGACAGAATGTCCTGTACAGAGCGAAAGAGAGCAGTGCCAGTACCATAAGCAAAACAAGAAAAAGTAAAAATGGAACTGAGCCCTCATTAGACGACTGACCTGTACTTTAAATCAAGAAATTAAAAACAAGTAGAACAACATTCGCAGTGTTTACAGCTTCTAGTGTAAATCCAGACTTAAAATAAGTTCTTTTAAATGCTGTGTCACAGTCTTGCTGTAAAATACAAAACAGATTTTTTTCATTGTAAACATGCAGCCTATTTATATGATTAGGCCCAAACAACATGTTACCACGAGAAAAAAAAAAAAAAAAAAAAAAAAAAAAAAAAGGGAAAGTGCCCACCTCCCCTGTTCCCTTTGGCAGGGGAGTCAAGTCAAACACCTGACTCCTAGCCGAAGTAGAATGGTCATCAGTGGGGAAAACCGACTTTTTGAAACATCCTCTCCGGCAGATCTCGGCGTAGCTCAGTTTCTGGGAGTCCTTGTCAATCAGAGCGCAGCATGATTAAGATCAGGTTTATTCTTACTCCTTTTCTGCATATTAAAGACTTATATGTACAATTTTTCCTTACTATGTTACTCTTTTCATTGCAACATTCATCAGCTGTACACAGACCTCATACAAGATGACCCTGACATTCAGATGTTTAGAACAGTATCATCAACTTCTTATTTTAACTTCTTATATATGGTGTGATTGCATATAAAGACAATGAAAGAATGCAGATTTCATTGCATCTCACAGGTGACATTAGTAAACACAAATATACGTCTAAGGAAATTAAGAATCTTTCAACGTAAACGAAAAACTAGTGAGACAGTTTGTTGCGACAGCATTTCATCACTAATATTTTTCCAACATCACCAGGTCCGAAACAGTAATGGGTAGAGTGGAGAACGATGAGGTAAGCTATAAAAATCTGGATCTCTATCAGGTATTGGTTATTTATCACAAACCAACGTTGGTCTAAAATAGAAACTAAATTCTCTGGATTTTTTGGGTGTTTTAGGGTATTTCTACAGCAGGTATGAGGAAGCAACAGGTTATCCTACTCATAATCATTGGCAGAAAACCTTGCTTAAGAGCATGGTACCTATGGAAATAATCCATCCATTCATCCCTCTGAATGGTGATTACATGTCGTATTAATGACACATGTTGCAGCGCAGGAGACACAACAAAACAACAAGCAAGTAAAACAGTTGTTAAATAATTCTTACTGAGGCTTCTTCCTGAGGGAGCTGAGTTGATGTTTCCTCACTGGTTGAGACCTCAGAACTCTCCTTTACAATCCTACAAAGAAAAACAATCATCTCAACTGTTTGCAACATGACCGCTGGAAAACTGCAAAAGTTTGCACACTTATTATCTCAAGAATCAGAATATTCCAAGTTAAAAAATTAGAGAAGCCACCACTGCAGCAACAGATTGTTACTTATGTTCTGAGTAATTTGAAATGTGAGAAATAGTTAAATGTTAACAGGGGACGGACAGAGTTAAATCAAGTAAAGCATCACCCATCTGCTTTCTCAGGGATAGTTACTGCTGTGACATTGGCCGAGCCTCCTCTGACAGCAGGGGACTGGTTTTGTCGGGACCCTGCAAGGAATAAAATCACACATCAACCATCTCTGGATGAAAGAGCTACAACTCATGATTTCATCATCTTCACACTTTCATAGTTCTATTGTTTTCTTGTCTTGAGAAAGTTAAAGAAAAAAAGACTTACCTACCATGATGTGCCTGAGATTCAGGCGAACATTGTGTGTGTGTGTGTGTGTGTGTGAGGCAGACAGTGTTTGTTACCTTGATGTTGCCATTAGTTGCAGGTGGAGTTGCTATGGCAGCATTTTCCATAGAATGAGTAAGGCTCTCGATTAGGTTGATCTCAAGAGGAGGAAAGGGCTGACGAAGAACACCTGGCGGATTCTATACAAACACACAGTGGTCATCTTTGAGTTTCAACACTTAGAGATTAAAACTTTTTTGTGGCTCCTGTACATACCCGACGATGTTGAGTAGACCCTTCCCAGGACTTTGCTTTCTCTCTTCCCCTTTGGCTAAAGTTACTTCTATTTTGATGCAAAGACACAAAGGAAATCATTGGCGCTACTCAGAGGAACGTTTGATTTATGCATCTACATCAATACCAGAGTCCCTACAATGTGTATGTTTCGTAACAATCTGTATTTCACAATTTAAGAATAACATTCTGTGCTGCTTGGTTGATGATTTAGTAAATAATAAGTCTTAAAATTCAAGGACTACAACTTAGAATTTCATTGTCTTCACACTTCCACAGTTCCACTGTTTTCTTGCCTAAAGTCTTTTGTTTCAAATTTTGGCCTCATGTCTGCATTAAGATGACAACTTTTAGATGGACATCTACCCTTTGTACCGTTTTGTTTGGTTTGAGTTGCCTAACAAACATCCTGGTAAACTGGATTCTGAGAAAGTTTATCTATTAAAAATCAAAGGCGATAAATGACAGGATTTAGTAAAAGCAGATTTGTGATTTTAATTAAATTGCAATGAAGAGTGTTTCTTTGATCCTTTTTTTAATAATTATTATCAAAATAATTTATGACACATTGTATATTCATGATTTATTTCTTCTTCAGTAATTGTGACACAAGGAAGGACAAAAACAGAAAAGGAGAAGATAAATGACAGCATAATTTTAGAACTCGTTGCAGGACAATAGATCCTGAAACACTCCAGTTAAAAGTTAAAGCTTTGGGTTGGTTTGTAATAATCCAGTTTAAATGTGAAATAGACTAAAACTAAAAGATGTCACCTTCTTTTGTCCTTGTTCCAAACCAAAAGCAGGTGTCAGAGAACGTTATGTTCATCCAAAGTACTTTTTACACAGATAGTGGAGGGATTAAACAACTAATAAAATATTTAAATGACTGTCCAGCAGTTATATTTTGTGAGCTGTTTCTACAACAGTATATAGACAACATAAACTACATGGGTAGACAACGGTGAAACTACAATGCCAAGACGGTTTGTTACCTTCCCTGCTCAAGGGTGGTTGAAAAAACTTTCTTGTTGAGCTCATTCATTCCACCCTTGTTCTGTTGGTGCAAGTTGCTGCGTGCCCGGCCTCGACCAGGCTTTGTGGCAGATGAGGAACGAAACACCGATGGCTGAGAGCAGTTGCTTTGCCAACGACTACCACCATGGGAGAACCTCGAGCCTCTCCTGGAAGAACAGTAAAACACCTCGCTGATCAGTGAGTGTTCTAGGGCCATGGAAGCAACAGCATCAAAATCAGACAGCAGAAAATATTATTTTACCTCTGCCTGTGCTGGCTGTGTGATTTGTAGTTGGAAAACATTGCAAACCCCTCCATGAAGTCATTTGTTGACAAGTGGGGCTGCTTGCAAAAATAAGAAACATCTTAATCGCACTTTTATTCACACATAAGACTGACGAAGCTCAGGAGACAAAACTCTCTCTCTCTCTCTCTCATATATA
>JBAMHW010000020.1:7133441-7151740 GCA_037177495.1 Rhadinocentrus ornatus | reverse complement strand
TATATATATAAAAAAATGGCTTTTGAAGTAAAGCTCAAAACTATGGAATGAGCTGAGTTGTTACCTGGTCAGGCAAGACTCCAAAACTCGGCCCAGTTCTTCTCTAACCTCATCTGAAATCAAGGAAATTTATTTGCGCTCACAGGTTCAGTGCATATACTTTTTCTATTTCCAGCTGATTTCACACACCAATCCTAGATTGTATCTGGAGAATGACAGTATTGCAGCCATTGTCTGCAGCTGCCCTTTCACATGTTTTACACAACAGGAGAGAGATGTGTACTCAACTTTAGAAAGCCTCTGAAGTGGCGTCTGTATAAAATCATAGATGCTGCACAAGGTTGCCATCTCATTTATAATATCTCTCAATGAGTTTATATCAATGTTAGATGCATTTGTATCTATCAGTAACAAATCCTATAGTGCTTGCAGGAAAGTAGTTTGTATTAGATCAGTTTAAAAAAACAACTGAAACAGATAAATACCTGTAACAGGTGGGCCAGTGGACTCTCCAAAAACCACAGGAACTTCAGCAGTCTGTGTTTGGTACTCCACTATACAGGGATTAACTTCAGTAAGGTCTGTGTTCACCTGAAACTCTGGCAGATATCCTTAAAAAAAAAAAGGAAAAGAAATCAAACCGTACAATAACTTGTGTCAAAGTGTCAAACTCAAATGCAACTCCAGCCTACCTTCCTGGTGGATCAGATTATTGGGAACCTCTAGCCATGGCTGCTGAGGCTGCTGATATGGAGCATCAGGGACAATAAAACTGAAGCTGGGATCAGTCCAACTTTGCGCATCAGGGTTAAGGTTAAGGGCAGCCACAGATTCCTGAAATCAAAACACATATGAGATGGGTCAAATGCAGAGCAGAATTTACTCAGGATTAATCAAGTAAAAACCATAATTATAATAATTATTATTATCATCATTATGCTTAATAATATATGAAGGGAGATTTAATAATCAAATGGTTTCTTAAATGGTGATTAACTTCCCCAAAAAATTAATCACAAATAGCAAAATTTACTACTGTACAAATTTTACCATTAATAGGAAAACAGTGTAAAGCCGAGCTGAGTTGGTGTGATCCCTGCTGATGATTTTATTAGACTGTAAAATATTTTATCATTCAGTATCTTGCTCTGTAGGTGCCATCATTGTTTTTATGAATTTTAGTCATGGTGTGGACTCTACCATTGACTTGTAATCAATGTTAAGAATAATTTTTCTGAACAATTTTTAAGCTTTGATCAGATTGTTGGTAAATATAATCTACCACGTAACCAATTCTGGAGATATATCCAGTTGCGCAGTTCTTTATCTAAATGGCTAGGAAGCCCCCTCAGCTGCCCTACACGTAGTCCGGTGGAAGTACTGCTTTCTAGATCATCATCTGGTAAAGGTATTACCTCTAAGATTTGCCACTTACTGCAAGAGCAATTAGCTGATCCTCTTTCTTAAGCTAAAGGATATTGGGCTGAGGACCTGGTGGAGGACATATTTTCAGATGACTGGGAATCATGTCTTTATATTATTAATACCATGTACAAAGAAATAGGCAAAAGGTTTATTCAATGAAAGATAGTTCACAGATGGCACTGAACATCGCAACAACTACATGAGTGGAATCTGATACCCATTGACACTTGTTGGAGACGTAATGGTCAGGGTGCCTCAATTCTACATATTCTGTGGAGCTGTCCAGCGCTTCAGGACTGGTGGAAAAACATTATGGATGTCATTTTTAGTATTCTGGACAGAAGATTTAATATTTCCCCCAGACTGTCTGTGCTCGGCTCGAGCACAGAATTTCCGGACTCTCACTTTTCCTCCCATAAAGAGATGGATAATTTTGGCTCTTACCACTGCGGAAAAAGCATCCACCCCCGTACGAGAAGTGGTTGACGACGATGGTTAACTTGGCCTCTTATGAGTAAGTGACTTATGGACTATTAGATAGACTCCATCAATATGATTGTGTTTGGTCTTCCTTTACCAGTTGGCTCACTGTCACATAAAGCATGTATGTGTATGTGTGTGTAACTGGAGAGTGGTTGGTGGGGGGGTTTGTTGTATGTAACATACATCACAGTATTGTAGATGTTATCATTTTGTCTTGCCTAAACTAAAATTCAATAAAAACTGTGCATTTAAAAAAAATATATATATATTTAATAATAATTTATTATATCAGTTATTATATAGTTACTATGAAAAATCTTGAGTGAGAACTTACAAAAAAAGGTCTAATTTTTCCGGTCAGTGTCCCTACCTGACCCCCATAAAAAAATAAAATAAAAAACACCCCTGCTGAGCTGAAGTATGAATAATTTCTACCACCTGTAAGCTACTTTGTTAGTGAAGGGTCCTACTTTGGTTTGTATCTATGAACCTTTTATAATTTCTCTCATCACATTCATGGCCCCTACATGATCAGACCTGTGTCCCCAACATCTGCACAGCACCAATGATATACAAAAGACATCCTCTTGCTTCCTTTTGCTGTTTCACTCTCATTAGATATCAGAACCTGATCTATCTTCATAGATGTGTGCATGGCTTAGTCTTGACTAGTAGATTTTATAGCTGTTTCACTAGCAAACCTCATTAATACTGAAAATTTATATGAAATATAGGCACATAATACCTAATTGAAATAGGCTGTTGTTATCAAAATTTTTTATTCTTCAGCTTTACATGATTGTGACATGGATCTGACTGACATGAGACAATTTTTCTTACTGTAGCTGTTGTTTCCAAAAACAACACTTTAGGGTTGTTTTTGGTGTGCTGGTATGAACCGTTAGCTTCCCCCTTCTCAGCTGAGCAATAAACAAGCACAACAAGAGAGAGGGTACTAGCGACAGAAAAGCCGACCAGCTGATCACCGACAGCCAGTGTCATGATTTACAGGACAGCAGAAGAGGGAGGAGGACGGGAACGCAGCGCAGACAGAGCAGTGACTACAGCAGCAAGAACGCAAACAATTACATAAAATAGTTATCACTGTTAACGTGTTATTTTAGACAGCTTTAATTAAAACTTACTTAATTTAAATGTCTGGTCTTAACACTCTATGCACCTGTTTAAAAAGTATCTGCATAGGCCTTATTAAGACAACTCTGAAATTAAGGTTCATTACAATTTGTTCTAAGAGACATATGAAGTGCCATCTTATGTAATCCCTTTTCTCAATCTGAAAACTGTACATTACATGTGTGAACAATAACTTACGTAACGCCATAACACAACAACTGCTTCCATACTAATTGCAGTGTGTGGTTAATCTGTATATGAACACATCCATGCATAACATAAATGACTTAGGCACATGTCGAATACTTTCACTCAAACCAGTCAAAGCACATGTTGAGTGAACACTTACAGACTGCGTGTAATTTGTGTGCCAGTCCCACACACAGGATCCCTGAGGCATCATGGTGCTGAATGGGTAAGCTCCAAGCAGAGCCATAGAGGGCAGGATCTCTGAGACTGAGGGTGGGATCAGTTCTGTGTTGCTGCCCTTCATGCTTTCACCCTGGCTGAGCTCAGTGTCACACGCCCCTTGAGCCCACCCCTCACAGTTCTTTTCCAGACCCAGCCTTATCCAGGGGTCGGGGTAAAGACAGAGGCAGACAGAGGACTCTGCCTCCTCTCCCAGCAGCTCAGATACCATCTCCCTCATCCCTCCTTCGTTCTCGCCCTCCTTAGCAGTAACAAGTGGTTCATTATCCAGTAAGTGAATTTCATAAGACGGGGTTGAGGCATAAATGTCAATCTGATTTGGGTCCACATCCATCACGCTGTGACCCTCTTGGTTGCTAAAGATATTGCCAATCTGACCACTGAGGTCATCTACGATGTTGCGTTTGTCATGCCAGCTGGTAACAGTGTGAATCTCAATGCTTTTGGAGGCAGTTTCAGAGAGCAAATCCCTGTGACTTTCTGAATGCGTATCATAGGTTAGAAGAGGGGACTCAACTAGTGATGTGTCCATCTTCATCTCAATCATTTCCTCCAAGTGATTTTTATCTGATGAGTCTTCCAGTGGAGACAAACTGTCAAGAGTGTCATCCTGTATGTCAGCATCCAGTTGAGGGTTCACACAGTCAAAGCAAACACTGGAGGCAATTATTTTTGTGGATTCAGAGGCTGGATGAGAGCTGTGGGGATGCTGCTCTACTGTATCTACAGATTTCTGCCTGACTGGCATCACAACAAGTTGCTCATCGTGACTCAGCTGTTCAGCGGTCTTCTCTACTTTATTCTCTGATGGTTTTTTCTCTTGTTGGCTGAATCTACTCTTGGTAGCAGAGTTTTCAGTCTCAGGCGTGCACAGAGAGAGAGAAAAAAGTGGTGGAGTGGAGGAAGTATGAACAGAAAGCTTGCTTTCAGCAGGAGGAGGCTGTGTGAGAGGACTGTGACTCAAACCCTCAGATATCTCAGGGCCCTTAGGAGCGATGCTTATATTTACACCCACACAAGCGCTGCAGTGCTCAGACAAGATGCCACATTCTTTATCACTCTTTTCTGAGTCAGAAGAGTTTTGGTCCATTTCAGGTAAACCAATGGAAACATTACCTCTCTCACTAGATTTCAATTTCTGATGAGTTTCTGCTTTTGGACTTTCAACAGCCCAACTGTTATTGAGGACATCCCCTGAGTCAAATACCACCCCACCCTCAGTGTTTGGACCAGAGCAATTCAGCTCTTTGTCACAGTAATCAAACCTGGTATCCCTAATCAGACGGTTATGTAGTAACTGTGGATTCACCACTGTGATGGATTCACAGTGATGTGAATTATTTTTTGTCGACTGTGAGAGAGAAGTCAGATTTGTTAAGCCAGCGATGGCCATTTTAGTGGGCGACAAAGACAGTAAGGAGATTTTGGAAACCGAAGACACCTCTGTGAGAGTCGTATCGGCTGTACTGCTGTGACCAACTTCACCCTTTCCAGTGTGGATTCTGCAAATGTTCACAGGGATGGCTTCACTTTGCAGGGAGCATTTATCTGTTTCAATCTCCTCTCCTGGCTGAGGGAGTACATTCTCCTCACCTTCCTCCTCCGTGTGGATTATATCTAAAGATTCCAGGTTCAGGTATGAAGTGTTGGGTTTAGAAGTTTTGGTGGCTGATTGTGAATTTATGATGTCCAGCTCTGCTCGGAATTCAGACTGCTGCAAACAATCAGAGTCAGAATCAACACTCTGATCAGCATCTTTCTCCTGAAAGTCAACCATTATTTTTTCTGTCACATTACAGACTTCCTCTGAAGCCAAGCAGTCCTCTAAGTACACCGTCTCTCCCTCTGAACACTTACTATGTACTTGAAAACAATCCTCTGTCAGTATTATCTCCTTTGACCCCCTGAGTGTCCCATCTTCAGCAGATTCATTCTTCTCCTCCACATAGACACTTGTAACTGGCATTGTGAGATTTGAAACATCACATGTAATTGCATCTGTTTCTGTTGCAGCTCTCTGGGAATTCAGCTGTGCAGCTTCACTGTTCTCTAGTGAGGATACCGGGGGGTCTTCACTACTTTGATGACTACTAGTCAGGAGGCATGTGTCAGACACAGAGTCCAGGGGCACGGCATGGGTGATTTGTTCTGCTGAGAGTGTTTTAACAACATGTGACTGCAGAGAAGTTGTTGTCTCATCATGTGATTTGCCAATTATTTTAGATTCTGTGACATATGTGTGGTCCCAGACTGTAAATACCTCTGATTGGCTAAAGACTGGGACTTCCGCTAAGCAGGGTGGGGAAGCTGTTTGTCCTTCAGCTGTGTGCAGTGACTGTGTTGCTCCAGCTGTTTGGGGCTGACTGTGTTCATGGTCATGTTCAAGGTCTTCGGCGTCAATAGAACATATGCTATAAAAGCTCCAGCTCTTTGTTTCCATAGCACGACAAAGTGCTTCTGTGTCGATGCAGGCTTCCCTGCAATCCTCCTCCTGGTGTTTTACTTTAGGAGATTCCTGCTGTGTCCCCTGACACGCTCTTGTCACCCGAGGCTGGTCATGTGGTGTCTCACTCAACATGCAAGCAGCAGAGGCTAACCTGGCGGGAGCTGACCAACAGCTCGCTGGCTTGTATTCCATCTGCTCCTCCGGGTGCCGACTGGACCATGATGCTCTGAGTGTTGTCTTCTGCCTGATTGGACTCTGTGTGTGCCCCTCCATACAAGGATCTGACACAGAGCTGGGTCTAGCAGCACACGTGACACTAGAAACTGTTTCTATGTTTGTATTTATGTTTGTGCTAGTTGTGATAGTAACCTTTTCCTTATAAGTGTTCACTGGTTTAGAATCCTTCTTAGTCCGTAAGTTGCTGTCACTGCTGAACACAACTGCTCCAGTCCAAACTTTGTTGTCCAGTTCTGAATGGCCTTCCTTGTCCTCCAGAGCCTTCACATCAGCCTGTCTTTCTGGCACATAGTCCTTGTCTTCCTCCAGACACACGTGTTGAGCTAAAGCCATGGCGTGCCGCCTGACCTGCTCCGCTGCTTCACTCACTCCATTGTTCGGCTCGGACTGTATCAAACTCCTCCTCTCATTCTGTAGACTGGGATTGAGCTCTTTACTGCAACAGCACCCCATGTTCTCAGGCCTGGAGTCAAAATAAAAAAAATAAAAAAAATAAACCCAAAAAAAACCCACTGCTGTGGCCACTCACACCAAAAGCCAACACAACATGAGACAAAATCACAGGCAGCTCCTCTCCACAGCTCAGCTACTATCCCTCCCCCACTTCCCCTGCCCAGAGGAGCAAATGTGAAGCAGCTCACATGTCCCTGTCACTCAACACAGGGCTGCATTGCATGTATTAATATTAGACCCCTGGTTAGGCTACAGTTTGAGAGGGGTCAGCACATGGCACATGGTCCAGGAGCCATCAATCACAGGACAGCGGTGAAACAGCCTTCAATCCTTCTCCTCACTTTAACTCCATCCAACCAATAATATCTTTTTTGATCCCAATGGCATATTTCTATTTCAATAACATCACTTTTCACCCCACCCTCCCACCTTACTCCCCTTATTGTTTAGGCTGTCTGAAATTTATTTTTTAAAAAACTTTTTATTAATTTCTTAATTAACAATGAGTACATTTATTAATACATAAACTTACTTAACCTGTCTTTTTCATTAGGTGTCTGTACAAACTATTGGATGTTTGGATAAGATGAGCCCCCAGCTGCCACATGTTTTCCCTCTTGTGTGAACAGAAGGTAAACAAACAATGGTTGACATGTGGTTTATAACGTACACACCAGATATGAATACTTGAATGTGTCAGTGTAGTGAGGCATTTAGTACCTGGTTATTGTAGTAAGAAAGAGGAATAAATTCTCCAAGAGCTGGCTGCTCCAGTAGATCAGCTGGATACAGAGAATTCTGGTCTAACATCATGTTGCACAGGACAGAGGGGACATACACAGGACAAGCACTGCTGTTGCTCATGGTCACCAAACAGACTGGTGGGGGAAGCAGTGCAGAGAAAGGGAGTGAGTTAAACTAAGAAGGCTAATTCAGCATCTGTGTTGTATCCTGTCTCTTCTCTGAGCCCTCTCCAGCCAGTAAAAGTCTGCCCAATATTGTCACTTTCTCTCTCTCTTTTTCCCCTCTTACTTCATGTGTCCTCTTGGGTTTCTTTGCTAAATCAGCTATGTTGTAATTTTTCTTTATTTTTGCTTCCAATGAGTCAAATGTAAAATTGTGACTGTGCATTTATCTTTAGAACTTACTTTGCTGCCTTTTAGTGTGTGATTTGATTTAGTTTACTGGTTCACAGCATTTTTCATCTAGAATGAAAAAGTAATTTCTCAATAATATCTAGTAAAAGCCGTCTTAACTGACAATAACAGTTATTAACAGATATTCTTTCATCATTCAGTTTACACATAACTTTTACTTTTTTTTTCTTTTTTCAGCTTTTTCACAGAAAAGAAAACGACATGAAATGTTAAAAAACGACAACAAAACAAACAAACCAACTAATAAAAGTGTAACCCAGCTGAGCCCATTCATATATCACACGCTGTTCGCGTCGTTTCTATCAGTCTTGATGCCCGTTTGTCACTAACGTGCACAAACTGATGTTTAACGTTTGTCAAGCTTCTGAAAAGCTGCTTTACAAGCTAGCTGTAAGCTCAATTGCGGTGATTTAAAAATGTTTTATACACACGCTTACATAACAAAAGAGGTTTATAAACGTTAAGACTTGGTTTGCTGTCAGTTTATCTGTTGGGTCTCTGATGTTATTCTATGCAACTTGACAAGTTAAGTTTTACACTTGCGCAACTATTAGTCAAGTTGTCCAAGATGAAAACCTGTTGTCCACCGGGAAACATTTCCCCTGAAAATCAGCTTCAGGCTAACTTAGTCAAGTTAATAGACTTAGACATGAATCGAACGATGTTAACAAAACCTAACGGTTCACACCGCATAATAATTGTGTCATCCTAATCCAGTTTAGCTTAACTCGGATACAAGCAGGCTTTGTGGGGATTGTTCTCACGGACTGAGATTCAGGAACTCACCTGGAAACTCTTTCCTCTTATCGGGGAATGTTTACGGGTCGTGTGCCGGTTTCCTCGTTGTTAGCACCATAAAACACCTTGCTAATTCGTCCCCAGTTGTGCACAGTGTTGCCAACTTCTTAATAAAGAAAGCTAGCTATTGGCTGTTCTTAAAATCGCTAAATGACGTCAGCATCTCATTAGCATAACGAACCAAGTATAGTATATGTAATCGAAATAGGAGACAGGTGATAAACACACTAAATTTATTTGTAACTATAAATGATAATCCTTCTATCGATTCTTATTTGGTTTTTATGTTACATTATTATTAGATTTATTATTATTAAATTTAATATTTTATATATTGTTATTGGTAGTAGTCTAGTAGTATTAGTCATAGAAGTAATAGCATATTATACTATTACTACTATTACTACTAGACTACTACTAGTCTACTAGTCTAGTTTTTATTTTATTTATTTTTATTAGTTCGTTGGGGTTTTTTTAAAGTCTGGTTTGGTACGTATGGTTCACGAGTCTTGTACAAGTCACAGTGAAACATGAGTCACCCGTGACATTTCAACCTAAGGAAATGGGCTATTGTAATTTATGTATACATCACGTGCGTCTGCGAACAACTACATCCAGAGGGTAAAAGATTTAGTTTACATGATGTCCCTTACCCCACATGTGTACAACACTCACATCCGGCCCGTGAATTAATTATTTTTGTCCCGCATGATCCACTATTAGAGCTGACCTGATGATAGAGCGCACGCACCACTACAATACTACCAACAATGCACAGCGCTTTGGCTGTCAATCACGACCCGCGCACCTTGAGTTTGACACCTCTACCAGACTAGCACGAATTATTAAAAAAGTGCATACCTTGATAATTTCATGTTGATGGACTCACTGCTGCCAATCAGCCAGTGATGGTTTTGCACATGCGCGGTTTATTTTAGTTGGATGCGAACATTTGCTAAGAACTTAACCAAAGGGATAAACCAGTATTTTGTTTGCATACAACAGCTAACTTAGCAGAACACTCATTTTAAACTGGATGTTTAGATCCTTTACTCTGTCACAAAGACAAATAATGTGTTCCTATTTATTTAATTGCATGAAACATGCCACAGATGGCACCAATGAGCTATTAGCTGAAAACTGGCATTTTGAACCACAGTGTGCAGTGTCCTTAAAACATTTGAGGACACTGGAAAAGTGGAGGACAAAGGAAGTGACAGGAAATTGTTTCCTTTGCATGGTGGTTATCAAAAAAGCCATTTTTTACAAAAGGGAAATAGAAAAAAAAGGCTGAGATGTTTCATATGACACAAGAAATCAGTGGCAACAGGTCTTATGGAGAGATGACTCATCCACAAAGCTGGACCTCAACATTATTTCAGTAATTTCTTTTCCTATTTTTCAGGAAGCAAAGAAAAAAAAAAAAAAAGGAAAGTGCCCCAGGACTTTTAATCACAACTTTATATAGAAAAAATGTTTATGTTCTCATTTGAAATTTTAGTGTCTGTACTAACAATCAGAATGAAAAAAATAAGTTAATGAGCAAGCATGATTCTGAATTTTGCTTCTTGTTATATTCTTTTTTAAAATGAGACATTTTAACAAACATCACTTAAGACACACAAATCCAAATGAGAACTTTTCCAAGAGGAAATAGAGGAAATGAAAGGTACAAATGTAAGTTTGCTCCAATTACATCTTTCAGTAAAAGCAGGATGGCTTAATAAAGAAAACGCATTCTCTCAAAGATTTAATCTCAGAAATGAAAGCCTTGTGCATAAGACTTATAATAATAATAATAATATTCTCTCTGAAAAAAGAAGAGTTCCAACACAGACTGAAGGACTCAGATGTTTTAATATCAATCCTTTCTGAAAGCAGTGTGATCAGTGATGAAGCTGAGCGTCTGAGTCTTGGAATCCTGCAGCCTGCTCTGCCTCAGCAACCTGCTCCAAGAGTCTGGGGACAGTGCATGGTTCTGAATCAGGAGTACAAGCTCCAGTAGATGGTGTTAAAGAGCAGGTAGGACAGAGGAAAGGCCAGCCGTGAGTACGAGTCTATCATGTAGCTGTTGTTGACTAGTAGATCCACATTTTCACGCACTGAGCGCTGCCGCCGTAGGCGAGTCCCCTCCGTGGGGTGGATGTCTGGGTTCTGGGTTGGCGTGGTCAGTGGGTCAGAGGTCAGTGTGGGTGCCATCTGGGGGAAAGTTGTTAGCTCAATGTCATTGTCATGGAAACAGCCATCAAAAGCCATTGCCTGGCTGGCATTAAAGGTGGAGGGGATCTGAAAAGGCAAAGAAAGAGGACATGTTCTTACTTTATACAGCCTTGTACTGAAACAGACTTTAATATTTCCACCTAACACATCAGTAGGTTAACAGTCATTATTATTGGGAAAGAAATCCCTGATTATTTAATTAAATTAAATAAAATGATCACCTGTCTGCAGTTTCTTTTATGTCTGTGGTGGGTTAAATTAGTTTTATTTTTTAGACATGATCATTAAACTCAAGCGAATTGTGTAAATATGTGCTCAAGCAAAAACACTGATACTATGATATTAAAATGTAATGTTGCGTTTTGGCCACAAGAGGGAGACATTAAGTAAAACATTCTTTGAGTGAGTCTGTTTTAATGAGGATTTCCTCATCCATTGTTTCCAATTTTCTCTGTCCTAACCTTCCCCCGCTTCATCTTTCTCATCTCCTCCAGAGTGGTGCAGTAGTTCACGGCTGCATATTCGATGACAGACAGGAAGACAAACAAGAAGCTGGTCCACAGGTAGATGTCCACTGCTTTCACATAGGACACCTGGGAAACAACAGCACACATTGTTTTACATGTACAAAAATTTATTTTTTCCTTTATTTTATTTCTATGTCCTGACTTTTCCCCACCCAATAACGGTTTAAATAATAATAACAATAATAATAATAATAATAATAAATTCATTCATTATCTAACGCTTAGTCCTTTACGGGTCACGGGTTAGCTGGAGTCTATCCCAGCATTTTAACAGGTGAGAGGCAGGGTACACCCTGGACAGGTCACCAGTCCATCGCAGGGCCAACACAGATAGAGACAAACAAACATTCACACACACACTCACTCCTAGGGACAATTTAGAGACACTATTGAACCTAACATGCATGTCTTTTGGACAATGGAAGAAAGCCGGAGAGCATACACTGGGATGGAAACATGCAAAACACCACACAGAAATGCCACCACCCCCCAGGTTCGAACCTTCCCCCCAGTCGAGGCTCATACCAGCGATCTTCTTGCTGTGAGGCTGTGGAGCTAACCACCACACCATTGTGCAGAACAATGATAATAATCAAATTTGTTTAATTATGTTTAATAAAAAACATAAAATTGCTTTGGCTCTACTTTTTTTTTGTTTTTCTCAAGAATCCCTTTGAGAGCAAACCTTATAGCTGTGTTTAGACAGTTGTATTCAAAAAGTAGAATAGTGAGTTTGTTGTAATTAAAAAGGCAAGCATTTTTATGATGTTTAAAAACATTACCCAAGGATATTTTGGTATTCATACATTTCTGTAACACCAAGCTGACATGTGTAACTCTTAGACCATCCATGTGAAAAAAAGATATATGAAGATTGTTTATAAAGGTGCAGTCTAATCCTCAGGAAACACTTTATTTTATTTTATTGTCAGAGAAAAGTATGGCATGAGGTTAAAAAGTCCATTTTTGATGTAATAAAACTTGACATTGTGTGAATGACATATTTAAACAACATGTCATGTTCAGATCTCTTATGTCTACATTGTTTTTATAATGGTCTGGAAAACAAGGATTTAAAAGCATGATGGTGTAAAGGTGGATTACGCTTTTTTCTATTGCAATAAGAAAGATATCTAAGGATTTACACAGATGTCTTAACGTTATTTTTCACAACTTCACACTTATTCTTAATATACCCTTAAAAACTTTGAAAGGTACAATAGTTTGTGCATTTGTCTTTCTAAGACATGCACATTTTGTTTGTTTTATAGTTGTGAGTTTTGTGCAGTCTGTTCTACATCCGTAGAACAAAATTCCACCATGTTTGTCAAATTTGTGACATGTTTGATAAAAAAACATAAAATTGCTTTGGCTCTACTTAATTAATTTGTGTGCAACCTGTTGACAAATCTGAATTTAGTTAACCTGACATGAAAAACATAGTTGAATTAAAGCAATTAATATTATTTGACTGAACAATAATCATTGTTGTTTGTACATAATTTGTTTATGGTGAGTGCAAAACTGCCAAATAAGTAGCCTGAAAATATATGTTTTGTTAAACTTACAAAACACATAAGATTTGTTCAGCTTAAATTTATTTTGTTGACAAAAATAAGTGTCAATTCTTTATGTCAATTGACTAATTTTATGTAAGTTGAACATAAAGTAGTAAAGTAAGCTTTAGTTTTTCTTTTTGCTTTGAAGAAACATAATACAATAATGTGGAACCCATTGAAATAAAAAAATAATGTTCAGTCAAGGAATTATCTAAAAGTGTTTAGAAGTTTATATTCCTCTGCTTCAAACTTCATACATCCTCATGAAGGACTGAAAGCTCTGAGATACGCTGAGAAGCTGGATCAAAGAGAACCTCAAAGGTAAGCAACGACATCTTAAAATTCACCCAACCCAGCAGTTACCTGTGGCATGGAGGAGGACACCCCGGTGATGATAGTGGACATAGTGAGCACTGTAGTTATACCTGCAAGAAGACAAAACAGTTTGTTTTCACACAAAGTAATGTTTACCGGATCCTTTCTTAATAATGACCTTCAATGACGGATGTTTGGTCAAAATCAGCTTTGTTGTAGCTACACATCTTTAAGTTAATGTCTGTCTTTCATGTGTTAGCAGGGTTTTATGATTCTACTATCTAACTAGCAAATGTGATTTATGTGTACATTTAAAAAATTTTTTTAGAACCAACAAACAAATCCCTTGTTAAGCACTAAATATCACAAGTGCACAAGTTTCTATTCCTCTTGCTCTGATCTGTGGAGCTGTGTGACGTACTTATGGGCAGTAAAGTGTCTTCAACACAGAAATAAAGGTGTCCAAGAAGTTTCATAAACAAATGTCCATGCTACAGAAATATGTGGGACAATCTGAGCTGTGGGCTGCTCTTGGTTACATTGACACAGTTATTGGTGCTTTAACTTTGCTTTGTGATGGACTGAGTCTAAGTGTTAAGCTAACCTTCAGACAATCTGCATTTGAGCAATTTGTAGAATTATCTGAGGGCTGTGCATTTATAGGTAAATGGAGCCTTTAAAAGAAAGAATACTCACACTCCTTCTCTTACTTAGGTTGAGAGCGACAGACAGAGATGGAAAAGCTTTCAAAATGTTTTAAACAGTCCTCGTGGGTGTTTGGGGGAGAGGTTTTCTCTGATCGCATTGGGTAGCTCATTCCACAACCATGGAAGCACAAATGAGAATAATCTTGACTGACACTGCCTTGTTTATAGGGATGGCCTTACCATATGACATTTATGAGAGGAATGCTGGTTGGAAATGAGCATAATCCTGTATGATTAGGTTATAATTGCTGCCTTCTGGCTGCAAACCCTGCAGTTATTTTGTGGGCAGCATTGGTGACTTGACAGTCATTGTCTTGTGTCCTTTTTGTTTCACTTTGCAAGACGTCAGGCTCTGACTGCAGGTCAGACATTAACTGTTCATACAGGTAAGTGCTTCACACATCTCCACTGTCAAATTATGAAACAGCCTGTTATGGGAAGTGACAAATATTGATCAGGACTTGGACTTTTGTTATTTACCCAGAGACACTCGAGCAGGAACAGCCCTCCTGTCAATCCAGAAGGAAACCCACGAGAGGACGACCATTAGCATCGTGGGGAAGTACGTCTGCAGCATGAAGAAGAAGATGTGCCGCTGCAGAATGAAGTTTATGAAGAGACGATTGTACCAACCTGACAAGATAGAGGAAGACACTCAAATAGTTTCCATTAGAGTGTAGATTAATCTACTCATTCCTTTGGTTTTCAGTGTTTCTACTAAATTCAAAAACGTGCAAATGCGGATTTGAGTATTAGTAGAGTATGAGTAAAGCCCAACAGATGTCGGGTGACAAGGTCGGTGATAAAGTTTGTCCCAGAGATTTCATGGCCCTGTAAAGAACTGTTGAATTTTTTCCACTCTTAAAACATGCTATTTTTGGCTGCTAAATATAACATGTTGCTAATCAACACCCTTTCTCATTGACTTATATTAATCTCGTGGAAATGAACTTTGACCCTAACCTTGAATCATGTCTGTATCATAAACCTGATAAATGATATTGGGTGGCTCTCCCACACTTTTAGGCAAGGCAAGAGCATGTACAAGACAGTTCAAAGTGCCTTACAGGCAGTAAAAGATCCAGTGTGAGGACTCCACAACATGAGTAATACCACTGCAAACACATACCGGTGCTGCTGTAGAAAGCCAGGCCACTGGAGGCGTGGAAATGCTCAATGAAGAACTGAGACAAGACAATCTCATCCGTCCTCAGAGAGTCGTTCCCGTTTTTCCAGTAAAGCATCAGGTCGTTTTCATTATAAGCATCTGCACAGAGACCAGGGGAGGAAAAGAAACAAGAAAGACTTCTAGTTCATATCATGATTTGGGCACATTAAAATGTCAATATTGTGTGTGTGTGTCTCACAGCTCTCCAGTTCCAGTGAGCAATTCTGTGTGTCCAAAGGAAAGCTGCTGAAGTCCATCGAGCAGAGAGAGGTCACGGTGACCCTGAAACACACATTTAAACAGCTTTCACCACACTTATTGCTGCCCTGCAGAAAACCTTAATCACATCCCAGCAGGCCGTTCCCTGTTGTCGCCAAGGGAAACTGTAAATTGCATTTTTGCCTTCTTTCTCTGGTGCTTCATGTTGAGCCGCCTGTTTTGGCCCCACATGTTAAGCTGTTCTCTGGAGCAAGAGGCACTAAAATGTGCAAGCTTGGAGATGTTTCTAAGTTAGAACTTTAAGTCAGAGCTCTAAGTGATTGTCAGTTTTCAGTCTAACAAACTGAGCATCTGAACAGTATCTAATATAGTTTTTGACGTGAAACCAATTTATTTTTGACAAGCAAATTTAAGGTGTTCTGTGATGACTTCACTGCACGAAACAACTAATCTTTTCTTTTATTTCTTAACAGATTTACTATTTTGAAAGAAAGCTGATCACTTTTGCTCCTCATTCTTTGTGTACACTGCTATAAAAGGCCACTTTGATCAATAGTTGTGATGTAGCCTGACATGGTTACTGTATATTTGCAGGCTGTGTTGTGTATTTCTAATCAAGTTTTAAAAAAAAGTTGTTAAAAAAATACTTAATTTTTGCTCCACTCATGTCTTCATTTTCTCTTTTTAAAATAAAATTAATTTTATTAAAAAAACAAAAATAAAAAAAGAGTAGCTCTTTAATCAACACATGTAATCTAGCAAATGATAAAGGGCAAATTTTAACCATATATGCTGTTTTTATTGCTTGTTACAATTATGTTAATATCTGTTAAGCATTTTTTGCATAACTGGCTAAACGAACTTCACATAATGGACTAGAAATACTGGCCAACATAAAAAATCTTATCCTTATTTTTCCAACTCTAAAAGAGTTAAGATGCTCTGGAAAATGCAAAAACAAACAAAAAACAATGATTTGCAAATTTCAGAAATGTTAAGAAATGTTTTTTTTTAATAGAATGAAAACAGCTAATTCAATATTAAAAATGAGAAATTTTTACCATTTTATGGAAAATAAAAGCTAATTGTGAATTTGATGGGAGCAACACATCTCAAAAAGTTTTAAAAGGGAAATAAAAAGGCATGGATTAGCAACAGGTCAATGACATGACTGGGTGCAAAAGCAGCTTTTCAGAGAAGCAGAGTCTCAGATGTAAAGCTGGGCAGAGTGTCATGGTTCATGTTCTACCAGGTCTCTAGTGATTGCTTCCTCAGTCAGGTTCATACGTTCCTCCCGACTGCTCCCTATCCTCACCTCTGCTCAGCTCTACTTAAACTCTCTCCAGTCTCTCCTTCCCTGCCAGATTATCAACAGCCTTGTGCCAAGTTAAGATCCAGTCTTTGTTTCTATGGTCCAGTTTTCTTGTTACTGACCGTGTATGTCCCAGGATTACCCTTGCCTTGCCCTCGACAGATCTTCCTCACCTTGTGATTATCTATACACAGACCCCTGCTCTGATCTATGACCACCAATTCTCGCCTACCCCCTTGAATAAGTATCCTGACATCTGCCTCTCTGTATGACCGTTTCCTGTTTTCTTGACCATGCATCTGGATATCGGACGTATACTCAAACTATTGGAGTGTTTTCAGATACCAGAGCCAAACTGCCTTGGAGTGTGCTTCCACCCCACATGACCAGACTGCTTTCCCAGGATCCTGTTACCAACCACCTCTCTAATTCCTGACAATAAACCAAACTCTGTTTAAACATTTACTCTTGTGTGTGGGTGAATTTCTGGGTCCTCAGAATCATCCATTACACTGTAGTTCACCAATCTGCTACAGGCTCATCTAGGAATTGTAGAACAGAAACACTGCTGTCTTTTCTGGACCAAAGCTAAATTAAAATGTACTGAGACAAAATGGATAACCTTGGACACCATGTGCTGTGGAGTGGGACCACCCAGCTTGTTTTCATGAACAGTGGACAGGCCTGCATCTCTGATGGTATGAAAGGGATGCATCAATGTGTATGGCACGTGCAGCTTACATATCTGTTAAGGCACTTATTTTGAAAAGTATATAAAGGTTTTAGTGCAGCATCTGCCCCAAACTAGGTGTCTCTTTTAGGTATGACCTTGCATATTTTTAGGAGATGATGCTGAATCCCCTACTGCATCCACCAGAACAGCATGGCTTCCCAGGAAAAAAATCCAGGTGCTGAACTGGCCTGCCATGTGGTCCAGGTTCCTCATTAGTTCCACAGGAACTAGTAGAAACAGCATTATTTTTGCAGGTGTCAAAGTTATCTCAACACCCACATTCTTTATCAAAAAAACAACAACAACAACTCAGGCAAAAATAAATAAAGCTTCAATGGGTTCAAAACTTACAGACTGTGACAGACAGGTGGGAGATAAGCATCATTGATCTGACGTTATTAAATTATATTTCAGACTCCGCCCTTTGCTATGAGCATCATCAGGTGGTCAGCTGATCTGGTCGCTGAGATCATTTCTGAACAGATGCTGACCCTGTTAGTTAGTTAGTTAGTTAGTTAGTTAGTTAGTTAGTTAGTTAGTAAGTTAGTTAGTTAGTTAGTTAGTTAGTTAGTTAATATCTAAGTGGTTTGACATTTCCTAACTGAGTTGTATTACACCATGCTTTCTCCAGACCAAAACACATTTATTTCTTTTAAACAACTCAAAATCAGATCAAAGGACAGTGCCACAAAAATGCCAGAAATGTGTGTGTAATTAACATCAAATTAAGTCTCCTTCATCTCTATAAAACATGTCAACCCATCCAAGGTTAACCAAAGAGCTTTATAGGATAAAAAATACAACCTCCAGGAGGAAGTTCTGTTGGTTTCTGTCCTCCTCCAGCTGCAGATACGTCTCGTCTGTGTGCTGCACTTAAAATAGGCATTCCCAGGCCAGCCAAGAGATGTAGTCCATCCAGCGTGTCCTGGGTCTTCCCCGGGGCCTCTTTCCGATGGGACGTGCTCGGAACACCTCAC
>JBAMHW010000020.1:7115065-7125515 GCA_037177495.1 Rhadinocentrus ornatus | reverse complement strand
TGACGGAGGAAAATGACTTAAGAGCAATAGTACTAGAAACTGTTGTTAAATCTCTCTCTCTCTCTCTCTCTCTCTCTCTCTATATATATATATATATATATATATATATACATATATATATAAACAGAATTTTTTAAATAGTTGTAAAAACAGTGGGCCAGAAGTAGAACATTTTCTGTTAAAGAGCGTTGACAAAGTTAACTCAGTATGTTTCCTTAATTAAAATAAAAGACAACAGTAAAAGTAGAAAACTTCTTTCATTTTGACCTGCTAATCACCCAAATCCTGTCTCGCTGGCTGAGTGTGCCTAATCACTTTTTTGTGTCCACCATCTAAACATGATTTACAAGCTTAAATTCCTGCTTGCACCATCAGGGATGGCAAGAGGACAATACTCTGAGCTGTCTGTTCATTTTGTGTGTGAGCACAGGGCAGAGTGTGAATGTTAGTAGGCCAGCAGCTCAATAAACACTTTATTTAATGAAGTTCATCTGACAGCCAGGCCCATAAAGCTCCTGCTGCAGCTGGGTTTTTATCCTTGTGTGACTCGTGAAAACCACCAGCAGTGCAGACACAACTCTGTGTAGCCCCAACAACGACGGTCATTGCCGGGAAAAACCTAAAGGGTAGGTCACTCGCTCCCTTCTCTTTCCTGCTTTCCCCACACAACACCCAGTTAAAATATGTTAAAACAACAAAATAGAAAGTTTATAGACAGATATGTACAACAACCGGTTGGGTAGACCTGGTTTTTTACACACACACAAGGCTTTTCCAGTATTAGGTAATGGGTACACATTGGAAGAGACATTTAAGAACTTGAAAATAGTTGCTTTGAGGTTTTAAGAAACAGGTGTGGAGCATAAAATGCTGGCCTTAGATATAAATAGGGTTTAATTTCTCATGCCGAGCTGATTTTCAACCAATTAAATCACACAACGACATATATTAGTGAAAGTCTGTTTCTTGTCAAAGCCCCTGAGCTCCTGCTATAATAAACCATCATTTTTCTTTGCTCCGAAAAAGTGGTAGTCATTCGATTTAACATTTTTAAACTGTTAATAGTTTGGACAAACGCTCTCACGAGATTTCATAGAGAAATGTGTCCTTTTTACTTGTAGTTGTTTACACATTATAATAGTAAGTAATTTGTAAGTACAGGGCGTGCAATTTTGCTGTGCGATAAATTATCTCAGAAATTATCTCGAAAAGCGATTATATTGCGCAAAGCAATAATGTTGTCATTTTCAGACCATTTTCAACTAATATAATGATAGTGCCATAATAATGCAAGTACACCCTTTCAAAGATCAGTAAGCTTTCATTTCTAAAGAACATTTTACACTGGAAATTAAATAAATTTTAATAAACAAAATAAAAACAATATATAGAACAGACTCTTAGTCTCATTAACAATGAATGAAAACCAAATACAACCAAAAACAATAAGTATGATAGATAATAACGTCTTTGTTCTGTAAACAAAATTGCCCTTCAAAAAATATATATAAAAAAAATATTAAACATGGGGCCCAGGCAGGAAAAACCGGCAAAACTGCCAGTTAGTACTATTGTATTAATAAAAAACTAGAAAAAATATACTGCGCCTCGTTTGTGATGCTGAAATATCTCCCCTCATCACTGCGTGTCAGACTGATCTATGAACTGCGCTGCTGGAGTAATATGACCAAATTTGTGTTTACCCGTTAGTGGTTGCAATCTGGACCAGCTGGAGGCAATCAAGGCTGGACTTTTTTACATGCTGGTAAAGGGAATTGCTGTAGTCCAGACACGAAAAGATGAAAGCACGAATTACCCTTAAAATCATCAAAAGAAAGCAAAGGTTTAATCAATGCAAGAGTTCTAAGGTTAAAAAAAGAGTTAAAAGTTTGGACATAAAATACTGTGTTAAGTTAAAGGGGAAATACTAATCCTGTCTCCAGGAAATAAGTCATGTAGACTTTGTGCCTGTGCATCTAAAAACTTAATGTATATACATATATAATGTAGACATACCACCTAATTCTGCTTTCCAGAAATTTTAAATGTCAACATATTTTACTGTTGCTTTAACATAGCCTCACAAAAAAATACTGCACTTTTTAACTTATGAGAATTTGTTGATAACCAGATAAAATGTATCCAGATTGAGGGACAAGTTATGCAAGACACAACTTTATTTACTAAGTGCATAATCCAGCAAAGGTTGGTCTGCTTTTTGCAGATGGCATGGTCCTGTAGGCTTCACCAAGCAGAGGCCTGTACTGTGGTGGACTGGAGCAGGAGACTAACGAATGAATGGGGGTGGCTTTTACAGTGGTGCAGAAACAGTATCAGTCCATTGTGAAGGAGAATGCTGAGCCAAAAGGCAAAGCTTTTAATTCACCGCTTAATATACAGTCCAACCCTCACTTGGGTCATGAGCAGTGGGTCGTGACAAAAATAATGAGAATGCAAAATGAAGAGGTGGAAATGAGTTTCCTTAAAAGGGTTGCTGGGCCCACCCTTAGGCATATGGTGAAGAGATCAGTCATTTGGGAGGAACTTAGAGCACAGTCGCTGCTCCTTCTCATTAAAAGAAGCCACTTGAAGTAGTAAAGTCATCTCCTGCATTCCAGGTGCCTCCCAGACGAGGTGTATTGGACATGTCCTAACAAGATGAGGCCTTAAAACAGGAGGCCTAAGTTGCTACAGAGTTGGTCTCTTGGGAACAAATTGTCAGCATGAAAGCTCACAGAGTGATCAACTATAGCATGTTTCTGCTGAGAAACCACTTTGCTCGGGTGAATATATGTCAAACGTGCCAGCGATTATTACAGTTGGCCTGTTGACCTAAGGGAGATAATCCATAGCTGGCTAATTTTTGGATTTTCATTTAGATTTTCATCATGTGGACCCAGATATTTGGAAAATCCTACTTTCCTTGAAAAATGGAGGTTGTCTCAGTGGAACCTCCATTACCGCTTTACGATTCAGCCTTCTATTTTCATTATTAAAAGGGGTAAGAGGTTAAGATAATTAAAGAATTAAGGGATGAAACTCTTGGCAGCTTTTGGACATAAATGTTAAATTCAAAGCTTGGAGTCTGACCTGAATGACGATTTTGACTGAAATTGTTATGTAATGAAACCATGTTCTACTGACTGAATTGTCTTTATATTTCCTGCCTACACCCACTCATCCATGTTTGTGATGAGTGGGTAAGTGGTTCTCATATTTCCTTTACATCACCACTAACCTTTCTTGACCTGCCCGCTTATAGTTTTGTCAATGACATCTGGCTATAGTTGTGCTTTCATCTGTTTTGTGGTTGGAAAAACAACTGAGCTGATCACAGCTTCATGAGACAAAGAGAGTATATAATCTTCTTATGCCTGGGTTGGATAAAAAAAAAAAAATCTTCTTGCATAATAATTTTGAACCCAGTTCACACTGGTTACATGCTGATCTGTTTGGCAAAAATCTTGATCAACATGGTCCCATCTGATGATGTTGGTAAGAGATTGGAGATTGAGCCCACCATGGAGAAATTTATTACACTACCAAGGAAAAACGTGCAGTTGATGCAAACATTGATCTGGTCTGCTGATGATTACATACTGCATCAAAATAGAACTTTGTAGTCGCTGAGTAAAATTTGATAACTGGCAAGTCAGTGTGTTGCCGAAATCTGACCTAAAATTTGACACATCTTCTAGACTCATTTCATGAACAAACCACAGAAATTCCCCCCAAAATTCAGCATCTAAGTGATCTTTTTGAGTCATAGGCAAAATATGTTATCCATTCCCATTAGTCGAAAATAAAGATTTTATTGCAGTGTGACCAAATGTTTAACATTTAATTTTGGTGAAAAAAAAAATGGATTGAGGTGAGATTTTTAAAAACATGGCCCTGTCATGTTAAAGATAGCCTTAAGACATATATGACCTCCAACACACTGATCATTAAAATAACCAAAATTCAACATGCCATCATGCCAACTTCACATTCTTTAATGTATGAGTCAGGAGTCTTTAGGAGTTACATCTTACTTAATTGCACAAGGGTCAACCTTTAGCACTTCGCATGACCTTTGGATGCCATCATCCTCCCACATTTGGACAGGATCATCTGTGCCCTTTGACCTCACCCTAACCATACTACCCACTGAAAATACATTGTGGGCTCATGCTGAATTCTAGTTTTACTTTGTTTTAAAAGGTGTTTTTCTTATTTTGACATGAAAATCAAATTTTGGAGGAGCTATTTTTTATAACATAGGAAAAGACAAATGTTATTGGAATCAAAATCACTATAATCAGTAATATTTTCCTCAAATTTATGCTGGGTGTGATGGCAACGATAAAGCTGTCATTCAGAAATGGTATCTGACACCTGAGACTGGAGCCAAATGAGGCCACATGCTGGGAAGCTGCAGCCAAAATACACCACCTTTTGGCACCAGAAGCATGCAGACGGTGCTAGTTACCCAGAATCTAGCATCATGAAGTGGAATACCAGAGTGGAAAAAATGAGGTGGCTTGAAGTGACGTTCAAATCGAACCTTGTACAGCTTAATTTAGGTTTATAGACACGTGCAAGAACAAAATGTCACATATAGTATTTCTGGACTGTAGGCTGCTCTCTGAGGAGGGGATGGTTTTGATTCTTCAGCGTTTTGGGTCTCACTCACACAAACAGGCAGCAGCTATAGGCTTATCTGAGTGAAAACAAATGCTGAGATTTTTCTCCTTGTGAAATTATAGTGCAAGGAAATGCCACAGAATCGTGGGGCAGACAGTGGTGCTTTTGTTGTCCAACCCTAGATGACAGGCAGGACCACAGAGACGCCAACCAACCATCTGGACAGAGAAGACAGAGGGAGGCAAGATGGTAACAAGATGGAGTGTGTAGTGGGATCAACGAAAAATAAACTATTTTATTTTTATTAGATTGTATTAAAATTAAACCAGTAGTTTAAAAAAGTAATTCTATGATTTATTTAATTAAAAGAAACAAGTAAAAATGATCAGTTATAAATTTTTACTTAAAAAAAACAAGATGTAAAAGAAAACACAATAAGTACTCAAAGTTTTAAAGGAAAGAAGAGTATGGCTTTGAACAGATCAATCAAATAAAAAGAATAAAAGGAAGAAACTGTCATCACCAGAAAAATAACAGCATTGTCCTCAGTTAAAAAACTTCAAAAGTCCCATGTTCACGGTTTCATGCCTGCAACCTCTTGACATTGTTTAAATGATGAATGTAAAAACCTCTTAAAAACCCAAAAGACAGGGTGGAGTCTACTATATGGCCTGCTCCCACCAACAGTCAACAGTGTTTCCTTTTAGTCCTTCAGATGCGTAAAGCAGAGAGGGGCCTGGTTCTTCCCAATCTAATGTAATGTTACTGGGCAGCAAACCAACAAAAAAATGTTTATTGGATTCAAACATCAGATGCTGACTGGTGACACTTAGAAGCTAATGCCTTCATATCATTATCACTGCCTGCACTGGTTACTTTGATGCTGTCCCTCTCTCTTGAACACTAATCCTTCTGGCCTGTTGTAATCTCTACCCTAAAAATTTGGTCACAATTTAGACATATTTTCAATCTGTCAGAATTCTTGCTTTATGGTCCCATTTGTGATAATCATGCCTTGCCTTCCAACACATCAGACCCTGTATTTGTCTAGTGGCAAAGGGCAAAAAGTGGCAAAAAAGTGGCAAAAATTCTGCAATCTCTACATAAGTGGAACTTTATCTAGATTAGATAATCTCTCCACCAAATTCTATCTACAGTCCTTGAACCGTTGGCCCATCTTTTTCCATGTTACAACCGAAAAGATTTTGCAAGCTCCCCCATACTGTAGGGGTCTCATCTCAAATATTTATAATCATTTTACATCATTAAGTTGATAAGATCAGAGAAGACTGGGTAAGAACTTGGAATGGATATCGCTGATGAAACGTGGAACAATGCGTTAGAGTAAATGAGTCAACCTTTTGCTTCCCTAAGCTTAACTTAGTTGAAAGTCCTCCACAAAATTCATTATAGTAGAGTTAGACTAAGATTTATTCTGCCAGTAAACTTGTGAATGTTGTCATGTAGCAAGGGCTGACCTGGCCCCTATGTTCTGGTCCTCTAAAAAACTACTGTAAATAATTTTCTGACTAAAATATTCCAAACTATTTGACGCATTTAGAAAAGACTTTCCAACCAGTGCTAAAATGGGAATCTTTGGAGTTCCAGGGGAGAGTACAGCAACAAGTGTTGGATTTTTCAGCCCTCCTCACACAGAGAAGGATCCTGTTGGAGTGGAAATTGGCACATCTGCCCAAAGCCTCATCTTAGATGAAGGACCTGATGCTAAATTTTAAGTTGAGTAAGATAAAATATTGCATCAGATCAATATCTGTCTTATTTTGAAAGACTTGAAGAAAAATTGGGGTAAGGATAATTAAAGAACTTTAACAGCCCACCAAAGTGGCATATCCACCTGTCCCATCCAGCCTTTTTTTACTTTTAGGTGCACTCCCCTTGATAATACTATTCCCAGTTCTAAGTTCAGATTTCAAAGCAGAATAATCTGCAGCATCTGCAGGTACCTGCTTATTCTAACGGCAAATTGATGCTGGGAGTGTCTCCATCTGCTTAACCGCCGTAGGCTCGGCATAGCTCCGCAGAGGCTTGACGCGCACCACTTCCAGACCTGACGTGCACCCTGCTACGCAGAGGTTCTCCCTTGTGATTGGTCAGTTTGGGCTCACGTGTTGCCGGATATTTGGATCTTCTCACTGAATTTGTGTGGTAACCACCGTTTTTAAAAACAATAACCAGTAGATCAAGTTGATGAGAGGCAGATCAATAATTTTTTCGTTTTATTCCACAAGCTAATAAAGACACTGAACCATACTGGACGCCATTATTGTTTTAAAACAGAAAATACGTTCCTGGCTGAAGTGAACCATCAAAAGAACTCTGACCTGTTGAGTTTAGCAGCTGATACCACCCCTGCTGCCACCTTCAGATTAGGAGGAGAAACTGGACCACAACACCAAAACAACGTGCACCGCCTACACTCGAGTTCGGATGCTCGTATATCTCAAAGATTTGTTCGTATCTCAGAGCAAAAATTTGGTCAAATCACAGCTCGTATCTCAAAAAATATGTGTGTCATTGCACTCGTATCTCGAGGCATCGCTGTACCGTGATAAATTTTGAAAGATATTGTAAGAACGAGCCAGTCTTTTGAATGGCTCTTTGAAGGGAACGGCTCCTCAAGATTTGGCTCCCTTCAAAGACACATAAATCCCATCTCTAGTATTTTGCAGTTTTAAGGAACGGGATCCTGATGTGCTCCAGTATTTTAAGGACTCTTCCTTTGGCCGTGCTCAAACTCACCCACAAGTTTAATTGAATTCAGCTTGTTAGTTTTTGCTACAATCCCACACCGCCACCTCACTTCTTGCCCTGGTGAAGAAACATTTAAAAGCTTCCTTTGACCAGAGCATTTTAGTAAACACAGGAAAATTGATGTAAACTTCTGCCTACCCTGTTACAGATCTGCGGTGTGAAGGCTTACTGTCTAATCAAAATGTAATTATGTTTTCCCTAACACTGATTAGGAAAAACAGATGCTAGAAAAAGCATTCAATGTTTGGGAAATGAGTCAAATGTAGAGGCAAATCACTTAAATGCAAATATTGTGTGAAATACTGAAATGCAAAGCCTGAATCTGGAAATAATCAGGAATAAAAAGCTAAGCATGAGAAAGATACAATCTTAAGCAGCAGAATGAACTATGACAAATAGATTTTTGAAGTGGTTTAGAGCTGGTGCTAATGCCAGCTCTGATTTGATTCTATGAAGAGCCAGAGGACCACAGGACAGGAAGACAGACCTCTGTATTTGTCTTGTTTTTCTTGCAAACCAATGCCTTAATATCACCAGTCTGGTTCATAATTGCAGATACAAACTTGAGTTTGTGTTTGGAAGAGTCGGTCAGCGTGACAGAGAACGTTCATTAAACTGACTTACTTTCTGTGGGCGTAAGCCAGTTAATGAGACAAGGACTGCACCAACAATAAACGACAGAAGAAAAGCAAAATTTCCAGTTCCAAGTTATCAACAATTAAAGCAGACCATGTAAAGAGCTCAGATGAGATGAGGGAGCTGCAAACCAAAGTTCAACGCAGGAAATCATGGTTGAGCCTTTAAACTGTTGCTCGCTTCCTCCTCTGTATATTTACAGTTAGCTTTAGCTTTAACTTGTTTTGCTACAAAATTACAGCCAACAACTATTTTACGCTATAAAGTGGCAAAATTGAGAAAAATGTCATGCACATTTCATTGAGAAAAGCTTTGCAAACTTTTTCCGTGTTGCCGTGGTGATGTATCATAACTGTTACAATCCCAGCTCAACAAACCTTGCAGACCCAGAATCAACACTTTGACTCCCGACCAAATGTCACCATGTGAAGAGTTGACAGTGAAAACAGATTATATGATCTGAAGACAGGATTTTTTTTACATACACACTTGCTATTAATACCAAAATACATGATATTTTTTATTAACTCAGTTGCAAACACTAATAAATTTAGTGAAAATAGCGACTGTGAATGCAATCTCACGAACCATTAAATGTGCAGCCTCAGTTTTCCAGGGTTAGATCCACTACAAGGCTGGAGCTCCAAACTGGCACTTCATTTGCTCAACACTTTTAAATGTTTTCAGTTTAGAGATAGTGATAAAGATAGAGAGTACAAGACAAATCAAGTCAAGAGCATTTGGCTCATAAACAGATTTAATTTTAGTCCCCAGTTCGAATCGTGGAAAATTTTTGTATAAATATGTGTCTGCTTGAATTTGTTGTATGTTTCATGGTGATGATCTTCATTGCAGATGTCAGTGTTCCACCCGTCCATCTGCTTCAGACCTGAAATATAATCCAGATTAATGCACACATGAAACTCACACTAGGTCCCTCATTCTATTGCAGAAACACACACAGCAGCTCACAATCACATTTGAGTGAGATCACCAAGTCCTACTGCATTGTCCAAATGTATTAACTGTCATACACACACACATTTGTGCTGTCCCACAATGGTGCAATCTGGGTCACCGTTGGTGTTTTTAGATTGACACATCCGTTGTCTGTGTGACCCAGTGCCCATCATCAAACCACTGCGTTGGCATCATCAGTGTGGGAGTGATTTTCTCTGGTAGATGATGTGTGACTGAGTGGATTAAATCATCAGGGATCAGAAATGAGATGAGGAGAGACTTTGTCTGTTAAACTGTGAGTCTGTGTGTGTTCTATCATTTGTGTGTGGGTGTCTGACCTCCAAAGCCTGGTCTCATAGCAAAGTCGTGCTCCTCGATCCTCAGCAGTTGTTCACTTTTTATTAGTAGTGTTTTGGTGCTGTCTTGTCTCTTCAGCTTGTAGTCGATTCGTCTGCAGAAACAATGCACACACACACACACACACACACAGACATCATGTTGACTGATTAGTTCTTTTAAAGCTGTAATTGCAGGGTGTAATTAGATTTAACACTGTTTGTGGTTTTCTCTCCAGGTCTTCTTCCTCCTCGTTCCCTTCAGCTCACTGTGGCTCTGCCAAATGAACTAAATCAAAGTGTGTGCACATGTAGTCAAAGCACTGCGGTCTTGCAGAACTGATAAAACCACCTGCAGCCATAAAGATATCTCTATGAAATGCTAAACCTTATATTAAAACAGTTTCATCACATCTGCCATGTGGCCAAGCATAATTCTGACCATGTCATTATTTTTAACCCGTCTTATAGTCTGAAAATATAAAAACTTGTATCTTTGTGTTGTTTTGTGTTAAGAGGAGGGATTTCACATTAACCATGACACTTGCACGAGATAGCACAATTTATTTACAGCCTCTTTTACATATTGCACAACTGTCACAATCATCCATCCATGTATTTTCTACAGCTGCTTAATCCATTACAGTGTTGTGGGATGGGGCTGGAGCCAAGCTGCCATCTGGCAAGAAGCAGGGTATGCCCTGGACAAGTTGCTAGTTCATCACAGGGCTAACAGACACAATCATACACGTTCACTTTCACCCCTACAGTCAAGCCAGGATCACAGATTAAAGCAAACATACTGTGGGACGAAGCTGGAAAATGCAAAGTCTACATACAAAACACCCAAACCACTGATTAATTTGGGCTTATTATGTAACCACAAGACTTGAGCAAGCCATTATCTTATTTATTTATTTTTTCAAGGTTTTATACTGTAAGTGAAGTTTTGTAAAACGATATACTGTATTTATTTAAGTATTTGTGTTAGGTGTAAAACTGCCTTTCAGATGCAACCCTAAACAGTCACACCACCTCATACAGACACATAGCTACTTCTTCCGGGGGGTGAGGAGGGGGGGGGGGGGGGAGGGGGGGGGGGGGGAGAGGGGGGGGGGGGG
>JBAMHW010000020.1:7091824-7104642 GCA_037177495.1 Rhadinocentrus ornatus | reverse complement strand
CCTTCCCTCACTCGTGAACAAGACCCCGAGATACGTGAACTCCTCCACTTGAGGCAGGACCCTATTGCAGACCCGGACAGAGCACTCCACCCTTTTCCAGCTGAGGACCTTGGTCTCGGATTTTGAGGTGCTGATTCTCATCCCAGTCGCTTCACAATCGGCTGCGAATCGCTCCAGTGAGAGCTGAAGATCACGGCCCGATGAAGCCAACAAACCCACATCATCTGCAAATAGCAGAGACCCAATCCTGAGGCCACCAAACCGGATCCCCTCAACACTTTGGCTGCGCCTAGAAATTCTATCCATAAACGTTATGAACAAAATCGGTGTACGGTAGCCTACTTAGCCTAATTAGAAATAATTAGGAAATAATGGCAGAAATTTATGGAATACTTGTTTGTTAATACTATAGCATCCCTGCTGAAATTAGATACTGTGCCACATTCAACATATTTAAAGCAAAACTCAAATTTTTTCTGAAGACAAACCAGTCATATAATCACCACAGACTATCATCTCAATTATGTCTCATGTTTCAAGTGCTGGATTATGTGGATGATTTTTGTCTTTGATACTCTGTCATTATTGTTGTGCACTGCTTTTATATTTCCTTGATTTGCCAGGGACTACAGATGGAAAGTTGCGACTGGCTAATTCTGGCATATTTACTTTTTTATGTCCATTAATATGCATTGTCCTATTTAAATAAATAAATAAATACTAAAGTTGACATCCCCTGTACAAAGTAAGGCAAAGTCTGTAAAAAGCAAATAGTGACTGGTGTTTTTGTTTTTTTTAAACATCAAAATTAGTTTAATTTAGGATTATCCTCTGTGCATTTTAGTACTTTTACACAAAGACTTGAGACACTTCTTTAATAACTGCAAAAACAACAGCTTTGAACTTATAAGTTTTATTAGTGTTCATTCAGTATGCCTGGCAACTAACTTGGCTTAATCATTACATGTGGTGCATTGTGGCTTTCACATCCTCTTCATAAAATGTCTAGACCAACAATTGTTCCACATTATTATGCATGAACTGTTTTTGTTCATTTCTCCTTAATAATCTATGTGAATGGCAATGAATATGATTTTTATATTTAAGATTATATAGTGATCTGGATTTAATTTAATAAAACTACCAATGATGAAAACAGCTTTTTGTTTTACAACCATTTAAAATACACAATTTCATGTTATTCTGCATTAGTATTTAGAACATTAAATAAGGTTTAAAGAACTGAAAATGTGAACCTGTTTTATTTTTATCATTGCATATTTCTAAAAATACATAGAAATAAAAAAGTTCATGTAATATAAAGGTCCATGTAAATATAGTAACCTTTCATTGATTTTATCTTAGCAGCACTTTTATCCATTGAACTTGTATGTCCATGGATCATTTCTGCCTGGATCTCCCTTAAGCAGATCAGAATTACCTCCCAAAGTTGCTGTTTGGAGGTGTACTGTCCCTCTCATAGATCTACCTTTTACATCCTCATTTATGCTGGTTGTAAATAGGTACTAAAGATATAATTCACAACCAGTTCTTGGTTATACTAACAAATAAAACACAGCTTAACTTACAGATTAACCTTACAAAACAACTATCCCACTTTATAACCAACAACTGTCCAAACTGGCTAGATGCGAATGGAAGCATTAGTGTTTGTTAACAGTGCCAATGTCCAAGTGTGTTTTGTAGTAAATTTATTTTCCAGCTAAGTATCTGTCAAAATATGCAAAGTGTGTTAAAAAAAATACTGGGACGATAAACTTTTGCTTACACACACAATCACAACGACTATAGTTGACCTAATCCAGCTCTGATAAGATAAGACGGCAGATTCTGGAAGGCAAAGCTGAAGTAACTGTAACACTTGCGAGTAAATGAGTGACTTAGCTGAATATTTCTGTTTTGTCCTCATCAGTATGGAAACCTGGCAGCTGCAGCTCAATGTTGTTTTCCTGCTTGTATGTCTGTCACTAACAAATAAAAGCTACTGCAACAATAATTTATATTTAATAACTTGGACATTCATTCCTTCTAGGCATTGTAGGGAAATGTGGTGAGACAAAGGACCTAACATAAAGGAGAATCACATGAGAAAATAAACATGTTTGAAATGTTATCAGTCGATAAATGTGACAGTGGGATTTTAAACAGATGACCAGATATTTCGCTCTCCCTGAAAGAAAAACAGGTTCTGACCACACCTAATTATCGGATTGACTAGGGGAGGTTGGCTTTGCCCACAAATCTTCCAGTGATCTGATCAATTCAAACTACAACTGCAGCTGTCACCTAAAGAATCAACAACCCGTTTGAATTATGGTGGGGGTCACATACCAACAAGGAGATAAGGAGACCCCTTCCCCCTTCCTCTCCCTCCTCCCCAAATAAAACAAACAAACAAAACAAAAACTGAGTTGACCAGTTAGACTTTCCAGAGTCCCCTCTTCATTCTTGGGCTTTAAAAAACTGAAAAAGGTGTTTAATATTTTTATAAAATCGAGCTAATATCAATCTATAAAGTCAGACTGTTCTTTTTAATATGACTCATAAAGTTCTTAGACCAATAAGGATAAAATTAGAAAATTGCCATTGCAGTCTTTTGGGTAAACTGGTGAAAATTTGCAGAATAGATATACTGATGTCTTAATTTGCTATATATCCACTTTTACATTAATCTATTTTCTATATCAAGTAATGTCCAAAATGTTTAATTTTTAACAGCTACAAATAGCTACATAGGAAGCACAGACAGCTGAAATCATAAATATTCATCGGTCACACGAGTTCAAGCACACAGAAGGAGCAGAGCAAGAGAAAGAGTTAAAGGGTCACAAAACTCCCCCCCTGATTAGCTGAGCCTGCCCTCTAAAATCACAGAGCCGGCACCAGTGAAAGCCAGATCCTCTCCAAGAGAGGGGCGTGGACAGGCACCACTCATAAAAACTTAAAGGTTTAGACACAGAAACAGCCTGTTCTCCATAGAGCTCACTGGAGCCACTTTTGGAATTGCTGAAATTAAGGACCAAGGCTGAATTTGGGGTAATACACTTTGAAAACAATGTTGTTGGACCTTTTAAACCCATATGAAATTGTTGAAAAAATGTATGGGGATGACTAGTGTGACGTCACGACATCACTTCCGTGTCCAACGCACAGCGGCAAATACAAGCGCAGTGGCTGTAGCCAAGGAACCAATCACGTTTTTCACAGTGACATCGTATTTCTCCGACTTCCCAAACTCAGTGAAAAGAGGTCTGAACTCCTACAACTCCATTAGAGTTGTAAATGTTAGTGTGCTGGCAAGTGGAAATCTGTTTTATCTGTTTTATTGTTTCCTTTTTCTTTTATTGTAACTGACCTCCAAAACAAAGCTAGAAACACTTAGCAGCTGGTCTAAAAAAGAGTAGTGAGAACATCTGATCAAATTCAATGTGTTGCCTAAAGACTAAATAAATTTTCAAAATTGGAGCGGGAGTCATTCAAAATGGGATCAGGACTAATTTTGTCAGGATTGGGATTTGTTTTGGCCCAGGATTGTGTTGCCATTGTGTGTGAATTCACCTTTCTGCCCCCAGGCTTGTGATTGGGGAATCGCTCATAAGCAAAAGGTATGGCGTTACATCTCCGCCAAATACATTGAGGATCTATTTATCAATTCAACAGCGCGTTTCTTAAGCGTTTCTTGACCGCGGGAGTTTTTAATTTGTCGCGGGGCCCTGAACGCAGCACAGCGAGCGTAACCCCCCCCCCCCACACACACACACACACTTATTTGTACGCTCTCGCTGGAAAACTGCTCGCGCTGTCTGTTCAGTGTTTTTGTCAGTTGGGGGCGGGAACTCTTCTCATTATTCTGATTGGCAGAATTTTCAGGTCAAATCTGGTGAGAGCTTGGCTTTATTTTATTTTTTTTAAGAGCTTGGTGCAGCTTGATGGCACCACCAAGGTACAGAAACATTCCCAAACATGACAGTTTAAACTAAAAATAAACAAACTCGTTGTGGGAGAAGCTGTGCCGCTGCAGAAAGCTACAGAGAAAAATGTAGATGCTTAAAACTCTGCTGTGATAGTTTATACTCAATGTTCGTGATATATCCCACTTAAAACTTCTTGTGATTTATCAAGTATATCCGATATATCGCCCAGCCCTACCAGATGCTGGTTTAAACAAGACAAGTTACATATGGGGATTATAGTAGCCTAACCTTTCCGATTTCTTACGATTAAACGACTGTTCAAATATTAAAAAATCATTACCCATTCCAATTTGTTTTATATATATTTTTAATGTCCTTATACGTTACAAGGAGCACGTGCGCCACCAACACTTTTTAGAGCATGACACTTTCGTTGTTTCTAAGACGTCTCAGATAAAATGTGTTTGGTTTGTGGGAACAACTTGACTCTTTTCAACTTCTGGACAGATCAATCCTGGGTCAGTGCAGTCAGCTTCATTTTGTGGCTTCAGTTGCAAAAATGCTTGGATTTGTTCATTACACTTCACAGTTGCCCGTTTCCTGAATAAGGCCCAGTACAACGCTAGCTTTGCAACGACACTGAAGCTAAAGGTCAAGCCTGCGTCAACATTACAAGGGAGGATGTGTACACTGTCTCCCAACTGTCATCTCTAAAAATCAAAATAGTGTCATGCTCCGAGAAGTAGTGGTGAATCACATGTTCTATGTGGTGCAAAAACATTCGCCTTTTAAATGGTCATTATGGATAATATGCATACAATAGCTATGGTACACTGCCTGGAGACCAAACAAGGAAATCCAGGAACTATGACATTATACTGAAAAAGTTGCAGAAAAATGTCTCTTGAAGAAGATTTTAAGACTACAAAATTTCTTCTATATATGAAAAATTGATACTTATATAGACTGTCTATACCCCCTTTTTTTTTTAACTATGGATGATGTTTGCGGTGATAATACCACCTTTTAATACTGCAGGTAAGCCAGTTAGACATGTCATGGGACCTTAAAAGTCCTTATTGTTGATTCTTATCAAAGAAATGTTCTTGTCAGAAATCATCTGTTTGGTAACACATGTAACATGGATACAAGCTGTTAATGGAATCAGGGTCCATGTATCTGAATATTGTGTAGATATTGATAACTTTTCAAAAAATATGGCATTTGTTTGATGAGATGACATATTAAGATCATAATTAGGCATCTAAAAGAACATGAGACAAATTAATAGCAATTTAGCCTATAATAACACCAGCAATTATACGATTATGGATGTGTTCTTTAGATAAACATTTTGCAAGGCAAGCCTTGTCATGTGTGCCTTGTAATGACAAGGCAAGTCTTATCATGTGCGGTATTTCAGTCTGGTTCAGCCGACTACTGAATGACAGCAATTTTTGAGACAATGTTTGCTAATTCAATAAAAATTTCACTGCTGATTGCCCTACCATTCCACTCTTCAGATATTACTGTAATTGTAGTAGATATGAGGTGAAAGTTAAGCACTCCCTCCTTCATTTCAATCTTCTAGCTCCAATTATTATAATCCTTAATATTTAATCCTTCAAATGCAAAAGCAGTGCTGCTCAGGTGTGGATGTAAGTAACTGTGCTGGGGTTTACCTAAAAAAGAGAACAATGCACTCAGTGAAACTTCCCAGGTTAAATAAAGGTTGCTTATCTGCCTTTGTGACTGTTATAATTTGCTTTTGAAATGTAAAGAAGACCTATGCAGGGTTTTTTTTTTTTTTTTTTTTTTTGATGACGTGTGTTTATTTACTTGTTACATGTAACCTGAGCCTAAAATAACAGAAAAAGAAAAGCCCATCCCTCAGTGCAGCCTGTTTCTGTGTTTGACTCAGCAGGTGTTAAACAGCTTCACTGCTGCCTATCTGACATACATTGCATAGCATACGGGAAACATCAAGGGCCAAAACAGCTTTACCCTTTGAAAACAAACTCCTCTGACATTTCACGGTGTAAGAAAAGAAACACTGACTTTTCTCAAGGGTCTTACATGTGTGACTTTGCCAATCACAAATAAACTCCACCCACTTAGAGGAGGTGTGCGTGTGTTTGTGTATAACTAAGTCTTGTGCATGCTGAAATGTGTGTGAGTCAGTGGGTGTGCAGCCTATTCTCTGAATAACTTGTTGATCCAGTCAAACAAACGTTTGGTCTCTGGAGGAAGCAGGCTGGGCTCTTCCACTGCATTTTACCTCTTCCTCTTTATTCTGGATTTCATCTGAACTGCAACTAAGTCACGGTAAGCCTCTGGTTTCTGGGGTTTCCTTGCTTTCACACATAGTATTTCAGCACTTCACATGGAGAAGGCACTGACTCCAGATTCTTGCTGACATCTTCACATGTCAGCAAGAGAGAAAGTTTAATTTTCACTGTTGATGCCTTCGAAATCCTGTAAGTAATAACTTGATGCATTATTATTTTATTTGATTTAAATAAGAGGAGGATTTGTTTGAAAAGTTTAAGTCATGAAAAATCCGAAGTAACTCTCAGATTCTTTTGATTGAAAAAGAAACTAATTTATAACCTTAGTGAGCTGCAGGGCTGTAAAAAAAAGTGTGTTTAGTGATAACAATTTATCAGCAGGTTTGATAGTAATCAGTGCTGTGCATGATGAAGGTGGCTGCAGTTCAACTTCAGAGTCACCAAGAGATCTTTAAAACTGTCAGTAATGTCATGCACCATCTCACTAACCCTGAATGAGTTTATTGTAGCTTCCATATGGATGCACAAACAATCGGAACTGTCTGTTTCTCAAAATAAACACTTAAATCCCTCAATTATTTGGGTAAAAAAAAAATACAAATAAAAAAAAGATTTTAATCAATCTTTATTGTTTTAATGTAAAAATGTGAACAGTGTGTGTGTAAACAGAATAAATTCTGTAAGCATGTACAAATATGATTCGAAACCAAATCTTTAGCTTTTGACATAACATATAAAACAAGATAACGTGAACAACATACTGCTTGTCATTTAACCCTTTGAACCCTGTGTCTATTATTTAGACCTTTGCCCAAAAATGAAATATTTAAATGAAATAAGTATAACTCGCACAGCTCTGCAACTACAAGGTCTATTTGAATACTATTTTTTGGTAAAGAAAACACTTGCAATATTTTTTAATATGTGTAAATATCAGTAAATGTGTTACTGCTGAAGAAGACATGAAGATGGCATATAGCACAAATGAAAAAGTTTCAGGCTATCCTAAAAAATTTAAAACAGACAGTTAAGATTAGGTCAGACTGGCATAATCTATTTATCAAGGTTTTAAAATTTTAATAGTGAATGAAAAACATTGTTTCCACTTTTCATTTTTATTTATTTTTTACAATTTTTCATTAATTTTCTAGAGCACTTTCCTAAGTTTTTGAATCATGAATCTACATGAACCTTTAATGAAAAGTTAATATGTCATCATAAACTGATATTGACAATAACATATTGCATTGATATATACAATGCAATAATAAGATGACTTGATCTCAGCTGATAAAATCAAAACATTATGAATACCAGCTTTTTAAAAATAAATTTAACAGTTCCTTATCTTCTATTTTGCCCACCATTATCTAAAGCAGAAGACAACCAAATAATTTAATAAAATGAAATACTTGATGCCAATAGTTTTCTAATATATTATTTTGTGAAAATTTTTACTGCCAATGCTTTTGGCCATAACAATTCTGTAGTGAGGGGCTGATATCACAACAGCCCTCATGTAAAATATTAAATTTTTTGTCATTATTAAGGATCTGTTTAATTCTATAATGTGTTCATATCAACAGCAAGCAGCAAAAGTGATGGTCGTGTTGGGTTCAGTGTGTATGCTTCCATGATATTGCTTTATTTCAGCAGATTCTCATCATTCTTTAGTTTAAATTCCTCACTGTGTTATTACAATTCATCCCCTTAAGCTTCCACATGAAAGGCATCCTCACATCCAGCCTGTAAAAGCTTTACAACTGTGAGGTTAGATTGGACAACCCTGTGATCAGGGGGATATAAAAAAGTAAAAAGACACCTGATGACATTTATTTAGTAGTTTTGACGTTATTAAAGCTGTTCCAAAAACTGTCATCTGCTGGATTATCAAATTTGTTGCAAGAGAAATGGAGCAAAACAGCTGCTACATTTCTTTCAGTCTTAACAGAACAAGGTGGACGAAGAATCACAAAAACACAGAACATTAGCACATCTTAACTCTAATACAGCCAAGATATTTGCAGATGTTAGTATACTGATGAAACTTCGGTTGATGTTCATATTGTTTGTTAAAAGTTAATTCATTAATAATTTGAAAAGGCTTATTAATTTCTCTTAGATGTTCTGCATTGGTCATGGCTCTGCAGGGCATTAAAGCTACCCTTCTTACCAAGACACCAATGTACAGTAATTTAGAGCAGACTTGAACCACCGCTGCTTTTCAAGAATTACTGAGAGAAAACACTGGAATAGATCCAAGTGCTGCCTTTCTTCTTCAGCCAACAAACATGTTTTGGCAATAATGAGAGATAATGTGCTTCTTCTGTACAGTTTATAACACTTGAAGAGGTGATTGTCTTCAGTTTTAATGCAGGAAGGATCCAGCCTAAACAGACGCAGACTGTGACAATGAAACCCTTTAGATGCCAGTCCTCCTGCCCCCACCAAACATCACCATATCTCATCACTAAGTTATCGCTTTCTACATATTTCAAACAAATTTTAGTCAACCTCCTTAACCTTTGAGAGTGGTTGACTGCTCGCGTCTCCTCCCAGCATTTGAAGAACGCCAGCAAGTTCATCTGTGTTTGCTTTGGAGCATTAAGATAATGTCAAGATAGCATGAACACGTTCTATAATGCATGTCCAACAGATGTATCCTCTTCCCTTCACCTAGGGGAAGAACAAAGGAAAAAAGTTTGTAGGTTTACAGTTTGTGGAGGAGGAAATAGTGCCAGGCTCTAGCTGTAAACCTGACAGTGTTTTGTTTGTTTTTTTAAATAAAAAATAAAAATAAAGTTAGTACAAGAGGAACACCAGTCAGATCCTCTCCGCTAAGTGACAGATCAAACTTCAGACGTATTATCAGAGAGCAGCACATGTTCTGTCATAATTTCAGGTCTCATCATGAATGCCTCTAATTATGCTTTTTCCCTTCCTTGTTCCTTGAATTTTTGTGTCTGTGATGCTAAACCACCCAGAGAGATTCAAGGACAAACTTGCCTGCTAAGAGGGAAAAAAGAGTGGAAATATACGGCTGAGATCACCACAGTGGAAGGACTCAAATCCTGCCTGCCTGAGTTTTCTGTGTCATCGGAGTGTCTTTGTGAGTCTGTCTGGGTCTTAAATGAGTGCAGGTGAAAGGAAATCATGTCAGCGATATACACCTGGGCCTGCTTGCTTCTGTGGGTCAGTGTTGCCATGCAGGACAAAACTCCAGGTAAGACACAAACACTTCTTTGTCCTGCAGCCTGAACTAATCCCTCAGCAGGGAGACATTTTCAGGGTTTAAGAGACTAAAAGTTTCCTTTTCAGAACCTAATACACACAAAATAACAAGAATCTCTGAATCCTGAAGCTATAAACTGCATTTTTTTTCTACTTAAAATGAGGCAATGGTTCACATTAGTCAACTCTTTCCTCTGAATCAAATCCTTATGTCAGATTGGAATTCAGGCTGGAACAAGTTTAGCAACAAAACAAGTGAAAGAGCAGCTAAACTTATGTGACTCAACAATTTCATTGCTCACATCTGTGCAGATGTATTACTCAAATCTAAACATATTTAATAGGAAATAAGTGTGGAGACGAGAAATGAGATTTGGGGGTTTGACCTGCTATGTCATCACATTATGAAAGCTTCTAAAAAATGTTTTTTTAATAGTATTAGAAAAAGGGCTGCATTTACTCAAGGCATATCAAGTTTATTTGTATTGCACATTTAATGCACAAGACAATTCAACGTGCTTTAATAAAACATTAAAAGCATTACAGTGGAAGGAACCATTTAAAAATACATTAAAACAAACTAAATTAGAAATTGTATAAGACTGAGTAAAAAACATGCAACAAATTGAAAACTAATATTAGACCCTTATTAATGTAGGCTGACACTATTTAAAAGAAAAAGAAAAAAGGAAACGATTTTGACGTAAAATTGCATAATATATCTTTTTTCTGGAAACACCAGACTGCTACAGTCGAAACACGGTGGATAATTGACATCAAATTGTGGACCCAAAAAAAAATTCAAAAACCAAAGGATGATATGTTATTGTTTTACAAATATTCTTAAGGTAGTAGCGAATTTTTCTGTTGTTTTTTTTATAATCTTGTTAAAAATTGCTATTGCATTTTTAGACACCAAAACATAAACACTACGAATGTTCATTTTTCTGACAAGACATACGTTGTCAGATCTATCATGTCCGCTGTAAATGTTTAAGATGGAGGAGGTGAAAAAGAGCTTAGGCGGAATAATCCACTCAGTTTAGTGCTATAATATATTGGATTTTTCCCATCAAAATCTTACCTTTCAGTAAAATCATGTAGCTAGACTATCTCAAGTGTTTGTTTATGGAAAGGTCCGCTACCTTGAAGTAACCTTCTTAGATTAGCTCTATTACACAACTCTCTGCAGCAACATGAAATGTAACAATGGTGTGAGGACTGTGATAACACTGCACACACCTCTGGTAGGCCAGCCAACTCCGGTAGATTTGTATAGTCACACAGGTGTGAATCATACAGTGCACTGCTGCTGACAGAAGAATGGTCGAGTTAAGAAAGTGAAGAAACAAATCATCCTTTTGTTGGTCAATGCTCAAGTGTTGCAAGTAAGGAAGGAGCGAAAGACAGAAGGACAGACAGGAAAGAAAGAAAAGAGGGAAACTGGATGATGTGTGACTGAACTGTACAGAATTATGAAGTGGTTTGCTTAAAAAAGAGATTAAGGGTTAATGGTAGTACAGTTTCTAGTAAAGAAACTGAAAGTAGAGTCCAATCAAGCCCTGCACTGTTGAAAGCTTGCAAACAAGAGGTCTGAGGCCTGTACTACAACTTATCCAGGTTATCTCTCTCTTACCTGGGTTGACCTACCCAAACATTTGCAATCCTGATAAGTGGGACTACAAACCTGGGTATCCACTTGGTAACTGAACCGCAGGGTTGTCCAATTTAGATTAGTGCATGCTCACATTAAAAGAGGCGATGTTTGCAGCATCTGACCAATCTCAAACATTGAGAAACCATGCAGAGCCCGTGGAGGAGCAGACAATTCTTAATAACTCACCTGAGGTTGAATGATCACACACACATATTTATCCAGATCAGCTGTTAAAAGGTTGCTGCTTGTAGGATGTTAGGGTGTCTCTACTGAAAGCTATCCAGCAGGGACCATCATTAAGAGGACGAGGTGTGTGCTCACACAGCAGGTGGTATATGAGATGCGACGTACTCCGTTTGCTTCAACAGAAGATATAAAATGACCAAAGTGTTGTCCAAAGAACCATCTTGCAGAGCTTTAAAGCTAAATTGTCCAGATAAAAGACAGTTTTTATGTCACTGTACACTCTGTGTTCATTTTGGTTTCAGAACCACAAATCTATTTCTGCATCACTCCCTGAAACTACATGTGCATGCCTTAATCTGTATGTGCACTAAATAGTAGTGCCATTAAAAGGAATTTTCTTTAATGTGTGTGTGTGTGTGTGTATGTATATATATATATATATATATTAGTGTTGTCAAAAAAATCGATTTTCAGATACTAATCGATTCTAAAGTTTAATATCGAGTTAGATATTACTTAGCACGGGCATCGGTACTTAAATGCCACTTTGGCGTCTGTTGGTTTACGACAAAGACAAAACAACAACAAAAAAAAAACAACAACAAAAAAACAGCCTTCTCTATCCACTTTGTACAGGCACTGCAGCGGGCAGCCCCACCCTACAGCTTCTCCCTGGAGGACCCATTGTTTGCGGTGTTGCCAACTTAGCAACTTGTTGCTATAATTACCGAGTTTTTAGACCTTGTTAGCGGCACTTTAAAGCGAAAAAGCGACTAGCAACCAATTTGGAGACTTTTTTCTGGTGTTACTGGAAACTTGGAGACTGATGTGAAAACACTCATTGTTTAAATTCTCGCCGATTGTCACTGATTATAGCGCAGGCCCCTCCCCATCCCCCGTCCAGAAGCACTTACAAGAGGCTCGTGTTCGAGCTGCAGGAAGAGCTGGAGACGTTGTCTTCTGCTTCATAACAAGCCTGCAAAAAGCTGCTACTGGCTGATGAAACCCTGGTTTACACACAGATATTAATGCCTTTTACTGTAGACTGTTTACAAAAACATTTAAAAAGCTAATCTTTTTCATGTTTTTAATTAATCTAGTTTAAAAAGTAGATAGAACAAAAACCAGTTAAGACTATTTACTTGATCTCATTTCAAGCATTGTGAAGAAAAGGACATGTGTAAATAAGTACACTAACTAGTGGTTGAAATGTTTTTTTATTTTTTGTACCACAGTGAACAAACTGTCTGACAACACTGTTAGACCTCTATTAGATCTCTGCACAAAATAATGCAGCTTTTAAAATGATGCATTTATTTTAAGTTGTTATGCATTTTCTTAGATGTATTAATATATTTTTGTTGTATTGCTTATATTGTGTTGTTATTTTTGTGGTGTTCTGACATTGATTAACAGAATAATAATATTTTTATTTATTTATTTTTCTATAGTATCAAAAATAGTATCGAGCATCGTTGTTAGTATCTATATTGAGTTTGAACTTTCAGTGTTGTGACAACC
>JBAMHW010000020.1:7032355-7045194 GCA_037177495.1 Rhadinocentrus ornatus | reverse complement strand
AGCTCTTTGGTCTTGGCCATGTTAGTAGTTGGAGTCTTACTGATTGTATGGGGTGGACAGGTGTCTTTATGCAGCTAACAGGTGCTTCTAATTTAGGAAAATAAGAGGAGTGCAGGTGACTTTTTAAAGGCGGACTAACAGGTCTTTGAGGGTCAGAGTTCTAGCTGATAGACAGGTGTTCAAATACTTATTTGTAGCTGTATCATACAAAGACATTGTTACAAAATCATACATTATGATTTCAGGATTTTTATTTTTTGATTTTTTGATTATGTCTCTCTCAGTGGACATGCACCTACGATGAAAATTTCAGACCCCTCCATGTTTTTAAATGGGACAACTTGCAAAATAGCAGGGTGTTCAAATAATTATTTTCCTTACTGTCTAAGGCAGGGTTGATTATACCACTCTAAAGGAAGTGTAAGACAACTGGCCATTTATCACGACTCCAAGGTTCAACTTTTGTTAGGTAAATAATTAAAGAGTTGTTTTTTAAGTTGGCATTTTGTTGGTTGGGTTGATTGGTTGGGATGAACGATAGATTAGCTCTAGAGGGATTTAACTGAGGATGTGCATCAGCTCAGGCCTGACTGGGTATACTGTGTCAGCACTTTGATGAAAGAATTTAGCTTTATTTTCTATAAAGCATGTGTTGCAGTAACACAAATAACTTCTTTTCCTGTCACAAAGACTCTGTTCACATGATGATATAGCCTGTGGGTTACCACATGTGCAGAGAGCTGACGTGAAACAAATAATCTGAGACTTGATGTGAGATTAGTTCAGTGTGGTTGAAACACACTTGCTAAAAAGTAAAGAATACAAAAGGAGTACCTTTTGTCAGAGATAAAAGGCCCTGAATTCCAATTAAAAGCTGTCCAAGATGCACTGTAGACTACTCTGGCATCAAATTAAACTTTCTAAACCTAACAATAAAGTTGAATTGTTCATTTCAGGCAAAGGCTTATTTTATGTTGTCAAACATTACAACACATAGACCAGTTTTCATAAACCTCCTCTGACCATTGGTTGCTTTTATTGTATTTTTATTGTAAAATATGAAAGCTATTTTATAACGTGACATTTTATTGTTTCTTGTTCCCTCCAAGGTGAAAGTGATCAATGCCAAAATGTTAACATGCCACTCTGGTAAGAGCTGTAAAATGAGAATGTCGAAAAACTGGCAGAAAACAGCAACTAAGAACAGCAATTTTGCTTGTGCTTAATATACACCAATCCTTCAACCCCAAAACTTCTATTCAACTGGGCCTGCAATAGGTTTGCTTCTTTCTTTACTGACAAATTCAGAAAATCAGGCAGTCAGTCAGTGCAACCGAGCCAGGGACAGGACATACGGTATGTCATCACTGTATCCAGAGGAGAAATTAACACCATTACACACTTTTCTTTAATCAGTCCTAAAAACCTGGAGAGCTCATTTGCCATCTTAAATCCATCACTTCCTATGTTGACACCTAGCTAACAGGTTTTTTCAATAATGCTTCAGGATGCATGGCCTGACATTTTACAGTTTGTAAACATGTCTGCTTTCAGATGTCTTTCCTCAGACCCTGAAAACAGCTGTCATCAAGCCACTATTGAAAAAGAAAACTTCAATATCAAACCTCCCATATCTAAGTAAGATTATAGAAAACGCTGTCTTTCAACAGCTACACAACATCCTGACACTAAATAACTGTTTTGATGTCTACCAGTCAGGTTTTTGGCCATACCACAGCACTGAGACAGCTCTAGTTAGGGTCCTAAATGGCATCATAAGGGGTTAAATAACTGCAGGCATCCGCTTGAGCACAAATAGTGGAAACATTTCAGTCATGGTACTACTGGATCTCAGTGCTGCATTTGACACGGTTGACCATAACATCTCACAAGACTGCCTGAAAAACTGAGTAGGACTTTCTGGCACTGCAATTGATTGGTTTTGAGTCCTATTAAAAAAACAAGGACTACTTTGTGTCTATAGGTAACTATTAATCTGTGCAAACCAAAATAACCCGTGGGGTTCCACAAGGCTCCATCCTGGGGCCACTGCTGTTGAAATGATGAAAAACAACAAAATATGTTACCATAACTATGCCAGTGACACACAAATCTACGCAACCATCTCACCAGGAGACTACAGTCTGATCCAAACACTGATCAGCTGCATCGATCAAATTAATAAATAAATATGCCAGAACTTCCTTCAGTTAAATGAAGACAAAACTGAAATGACAGATTTTGGAACCAAGGAAGAAATATTGTAAGTCAGCACTCTGATTCAACCACCTAAGTTTAAAACTAACAGCAAAACCAGAAATCTGGGAGTAGTCATGGATTCAGACCTGAATTTTAGTAGGTATGTTGTGAAGTCAGCTTATTATCACTTAAAAAACATAGCAAGGAACTGATGACTCAGCAGGATTTGGAAAAACTTGTCCATGCATTTATCTTTAGTAGACTGGAATACTGTACCACTGTCCTTACAAGTCTCTCTAAAAAGTCCATCAGACAGCTGCAGTTAGTCCAGAACGCTGCCGCTCGAGTCCTCACTAAGACCTAGAAAGTAGACCATATAACTCCAGACCTCCGATCTTTACACTGGCTTCCTGTCTGTCAAAGAACTGACTTCAAAATCCTGCTGTTAGTTTACAAAGCAATGAATAGTTTAGGACCAAAATACATTCAGGATCTTCTGGTTCGTTATGAACCAACCAAATACCTCAGGTCATCATGGTCAAAGGTTTTCTGCTTCCAGAGTCAGAACTAAACATGGAGAAGCAGCTTTCAGCTTTTATGCTCCTCAAATGTGGAAAAAACTTCCAGAAAAATGCAGGTCCGCTGAAACTCTCAGCAGTTTTAAATCAGGGTTAAAAGCTTTTCTATTTGCCGCCTTTAATCAAAACAGCTGTTCATTCCTCACACTGGAACTTTAATTACTTGCATTTTATCCATTTTATTTAAGATTTTTCTATTTTTCTTTGTTTTTAATGAACTTTTTAATGCTTATTCTGTACACCGCTGTAATGCTGTTTTATGTAAAACACCTTGAATTGTCTTTTCCATGAAATGTACACAGATGTAAACAAATAAACTTGCTTTGCCTAAAAACGTGAAACATAAATTCATAAATTCTTAAAACATAAATTGTTTTTGTCTTTGATTGAGGGGACTGTGCACACAGTGTCAGTACAATACCGAACAATAAAACTTTCCCGTTATAACATTATAAGGTCCCTGGTGTTTTATTAGGGTAACAGCTTCCACTGGCTTTGGACAGTGATAGAGAATAAAAGTGATTGAACCAAGTCTTGACTTTCAAGCTTATTAGAATTGTACCGTTTTTGGCTTTTTGTTGATGTTTTTTTGTTGTTTTTTGTGTGTGTGTGTGTTTGTTTGTTTTTTTATTTTATTTTATTAAAGTGTATATTTCCTTTTATTTTTTCAGGTTTCAATAAGTTACTGCACCTATTTCCTTTTTTCTCACCAAAAAATATATAAAGAAACTAGGTTGAAGACTTTTGTACAGTACTTTATAACTATAAACAATTTTTGGTTTCTGGGAATTTTTGTTTTTGACGGTGAAACATATTTGATTTTCTGGTTTCCACATAACAGGAAAGAGATTGACTTCCTTCCTTTTTACTATTAGTTTGCTTTGAATGAAATACTTTAAAAAGAGGAACTCATGATTCCAAAAAAGTCAAAGAGTGTCAAGGTCATGTGCTAGACTCATCAAAACTTTTTGCCAGAATATTCAGCGTCTTTTGGAGGGTTAAAACTTTCACCAGAGTGTCATGGTCATCTGTGTTTGAAAGGATGTGATCAAATATTGGTCAGTTTCTACATGAGTGTTCAGCAGCAACCGGCAGTTCGGAAATACTGAAATACTGTGGTTGACATGATCAGCAGATAAGTTTCCTGTGCTGCACTGAATATATGTCAATGTTTCACATCTTAGAAGCACTGCATGTTAAAAGAATGGTTCCTTAACAGACTGCTTGTGTCATTGAATACATAACTCATTCTGCAGCAAAAGAAATTAATTTGTCTATAAAACCTCCCAAAACGTGTCTCATAGCTCTTATCTCTCATCTCTTTGTCTATTTGTTAATTTATAGTGGAAATAACTGTGTGGACATTCGAGAATATTTAAACCATTCAGTGGTTTAAGTTGCTTTAGTAAATGAAATGTGTAGAAAATTCAACTGAGTAGAGTCTGGACTTTAATTGCTTTGTCAGACTGTTTCCAATGCCAGGAGTAAAATCCCAGAGCATGGTGGATTTAATCCCAGATTACATTACATTACATATAAACAGACACAGAGATTATTTTGGCTAGAAAATGAAATATTTGTTAAGATGACACTTTCAGTCATTGTGGGTTACACTTGTTTTTTCATGGTACTTAACTCGTTTCTGATCCTGTTAATGAACATGTTTGGTTAAATTTAAGGTCTTATGTTCACATCTACTTCTTTTCTTTCAAATTATAAAAAAGTGTGAGACATATGATAATAATCAGACTAAAACAGTCTCAACCGCAACTGATTCTTTTAGTGTTGATGCTGTTGTGTTTTTTTTGTTTGTTTGGTTATTTTTTTTTTTTCTTCTTTTTCTTTTTTTAATCTAAGCAGACAGCATTTATTGTCATGGTCTCGAGAAACAATTATTTTGAATTTCTAAGGGTCTTCAGGGTATTAACTACTTTTTCACTCATTTGCAGTCCAGTCCTTGTATGCTTTTTCCTTATCTTCTTAACAAATCGATCGTTCAGGTATTAAAAAAGGATATATTTGATGAGCTTAACCAATGTTATGTGTGTATATAATTGACTTAACAAATAACCAATTTCATAGTTGCATCTATAAAAAGCTGCAGACAACATAGTTTGACAGACCTAAAATAGCATTTTTGTACCAACAAAGTGATACCTAATAAACTATTAGCTAAAACTTAACATATCTTAGTGGTGTTTTGTGTTGCCTTAAGGATTTAAGGAAATTCGACAAATGGGGGACAATATAAAAAATAGTAGGTCTAAATAAACATTCTAAAGCAGATGAAGATAATCTGAAGTGATCCTATAGACCCTTTCATGGCGTGACGTCACTACTGTATCCAGGGGGAAAAAAAGAGGAAAGCACGTAAAAAACACTGTAAAAACGACCTATCTCAAGTGTTATTATGGCTTAAAATTGTCGTCTTGTTGTGTGTTTGGGTGCCAGAATTTGGTCTATTCAGTTACTATTCCTTACAGCTGGGGGGCGCTGTTGAATGTATGTGTGAACTGAAGAAGAAGTAAGAGAAATAAAGAAGTTAACTTGGGAGTCTGCCTCTGATTCCGCTGCTGCTGCTAACGTCCTGCTAACTACTCAGGAACACAACATATTGGCGGCGAGGATGGTGAGCGTTGTCCCCTTTCCGGCATTGATTCTACGGTCTGCCGGACAACATCTTATTACGTTCGACATGTGGATGAAAATGTTCAACAATTACCTACTTGCTATCTGCGCAGAGGGGGACGACTGGCCCGATAAGCGGAAACGTGCACTGCTCCTACACTGCATGGGCACCAAAGGGCAACGTATTTTCTATACATTCAGAATGGAGGTACATCCTATGAATCAGCAGTAACTGCGCTGCACACGCATTTCAAACCAGCAATAAACGTTGTTGTAGAGCGACACAAGTTCAGACAAAGATTACAAAGACTGCATGAGACTGTTGCAGAATACGTGGGCGCGCTGCGTGAATTGGCGGTAACGTGAGTTTGCTGGAAATACAGACGAGATGATACGTGACCAACTTATCGAGCATGCTACCTGTCCAAGAATACGTGAGAAACTGTTTGTGCAGACCGAGGGAAACCTCACACTGGATATTGCTGTTAAAATGGCATGTCAGGTGGAAGCGGGGATCGGGCACGTGCAGACGCTCACAAATCAGCCCCAGATTCCCGTACAAGTCCTCAATACAAAACCAAAGTGCTCATTCAAACCCAAACCCAGAAATAATAATTCTGCTGCGCACATTGCAGCAGCAAAACAGGACCAATGTTGTTTCAGATGTGGATCATCATTTCATCTTGCAGATGCACCAGACTGTCCTGCCCACAGAGTAACCTGCAGAAACTGCCACAAAAAAGGACACTTCGCCCGTGTATGCAAGTCAGCACCTAAGTCCACGGTCAAGGTGGGGGAAGTGGTTGTTCTCGAACTGAACACAATACTGATGCTACAAGATGGACAGTTGGACAACAAAATTACCTGTGCAGTGACCATAAATGCAAAATCTGCCTCTTGCTCTGCTGAACATGTAGTAGATACAGGCTCTGCTGTGTCCATAATTCCCGAGTACTTATACAGAGAAAACTTGTGAGTGATGTACAACTGCAGGAGCCCCTCACAAGGTTGGTGACATACACTAAATCCAAAGTTCCAGTGCTAGGTTGCTAATCAGCTTCTATACAGCATGCAAACACCGCTGTACCAGTTACGCTGTATGTGGTGGAGTCAGGCACAGCACTGCTGGGATTGGACTTATTCAGAGCACTGAGGCTCTCTATTGAACATCACCCTGTGCTCCCACATATAGCCTCCTCACCTGTAGTCACTTTACCTGCAGCTCCTGTAGCAGAGATCAAACCTGGCTCAGTAACTGGGGAGAAGCTAGGTCTTGCTATAGGTTTTATTCATAAAGTAAAAGTCAGGGAGGGTGCTCAACCTGTTCAGCAAAAGCTAAGACAGATCCCGGTTTCTATCAGACAAGCTGTTTCTGCTGAACTCCAAAGGCTGCTGGAAATGGATGTGATCGAGAGAATTGATGCCTCCCCGTGGGTATCACCCGTTGTGGTCACACTCAGAAAGAATGGGAAAATGAGGATGTGTGTGGACTACCATGAACCCAACAAGGCGGTAATAAAGGACAGTCACCCACTTCCTCATATGGATGACATCTTTTCTATCATGAGTGGGGCAACCGTCTTCTCCACCATCGACTTAGCTAATGCTTATCATCAAGTGCTTCTGTCCGAAGAAAGCTGTGACATAACCGCATTCATTACACATGATGGATTGTTTAGGTTCTGCAGAGTTCCTTATGGACTATGTTCAGCCCCGAGTGCATTCTCCAAGCTTATGTCCATGGTGTTGAAAGATCTAAAGGGGGTCCAAAACTATCTGGATGACGTGATAGTTTATGGCAGGGACCAAAGAAAACACGACGACAACCTGCAGGCAGTGCTAGCTGCTCTTAAGGAAGCTGGTCTCCAGCTTAATGCTGAAAAGTGCCATTTCAACCAGAAACATCTACAGTTTCTCGGTCACGTTATTTCAGCCCAAGGCTTACTAGCTAATGAAGACCACCTTAAAGCCATCACGGATGCTCCAGCACCAAGCAACGCTGCCACCCTGCGCTCATTCCTAGGGCTTACTGCATGGTATTTAAAATTCGTGCAGAACTATGCATCCTTGGTGGAGCCTATGTGAGAATGCCTACATGGTGAGACATTTGGTTGGACTGCAGCCACACAGGCGAGCATCAACACACTAAAAATGCTCATTTTAAACAGCTCGGAGCTGGCAGTTTTCGACCCCAGCCTCCCAACCATCGTGTCTACGGATGCTTCAGATTATGGTTTGGTAGCAATACTGACACAAATGCAACGTACTGTGACATTTGCTTCATGTTCCCTCACACCTGCAGAGAGGAAATACTCCATTGTGGAAAAGGAAGCTTTGGCATGTGTTTGGGCAGTTGAGAAATGGAGAACTTTTCTATGGGGAACACGATTTACATTTCGCACAAACCATCAGGCCCTGACCACCTTGCTGGCCACAAAGGGACTAGGAGGCGCAGGAATGCGTGTTGCATGCTGGTCAGCTAGACTTCTGTGTTTTACATATGATGTGGTGTACCGTGCTGGTGCACAAAACTATGCTGCTGACTGTATATCCAGGTTGCTTCTCCCATCAGTAGAGAACGCTAAGCCAGTGATGGAGCCTGAGCTAGTAGCACTACTGGATACTGACCAGAAAGCTCTTTCGATCAAAGACTTCACGGTGGCGTGTGAGATTTGTTCTGAAATGATGACGCTGAGAGCGCAGATGGAAAGGGGCTGGCCTAAGACCGCAAAATCCTCACCTGAAATGCTTAAACCATACTTTGCTATCAAAGATGAACTGTCAGTCCAAGATGCAATGGTGTACAGGGGACCTCAGCAATGACTGGTTCCGGTGGCTCTAAGAAAGCAGCTCATTAATCTGGCACATGAAACACACCAGGGTATCGTCCGCACTAAGCAGAGACTACGTACTGGTGGCCGAGGATGGACATGTGTGTGCAGGAGAGCATATGCACATGCATGACCTGTCAGATGAACGATAAGAGTACTTAAACACATGCTGCACCACTGCAACCAGTTTCTCTACCCGATGCCCCGTGGCAGAAAGTGGGAATCGACATTGTCGGTCTGTTTGAGTCAGCGACCTGGGACTGTTGCTATGCAGTGACATTGATTGACTATTGCACTAAGTGGCCAGAGGTGGACGCAGTACCTAGGCCACGCACCGTCCTCCCCTTCGTGCCCCTGGTACTCCGAAGAGGACTTTTAAAAAAAACTTCCTAGGACGGTGCGCAGCACTTAGGCCACGCATCGTCCTCCCCTTTCGTGCCCCTGGTACTCTGAAGAGGACTTTGAAAAAAAAAAAAATTTTTTTTTAGGACAGTGCACAGCACTTAGGCCATGCACAGTCCTCCCCTTCGTGCCCCTGTTACTCTGGCTGGGCCTCCAGAGGACAGGGCCCAAGGCATCCCGGAGGAGCCCCAAGCCCCGGGTCCGGGGTTGGCCGCGCGAGGGGGCCCCGGACCTTGGACCGGCCGACAAAAACTTGGATCGAGGGCTGACTTTCAATAGATCGCAGCGAGGTAGCTGCTCTGCTACGTACGAAACCCTGACCCAGAATCAGGTCGTCTGCAAGTGATTTAGCACCAGGCTCTCCACAAACATGCTGTGCGCATCGGGAGAGGGGCGACCATCTTCCGGCCGCGCCCCAGACCCGTCACGAACGGCTCTTCGCACCGGCCGGAGCCGGCTATCCAGCTTTCACTCCTTCCATCACGACCCCGGCAATCCTGTCTACAGTATTTTCCAGGTTTGGCAACCCGACAGAGCTTATTAGTGATAACGGTACACAATTCACTTCAAAAGAATTTGCAATGTTCCTGGCAATGAGGGATATCAAGCACAGGAGAGTGTCTCTGTATTATTCTCAAGCAAATGGAGCCATAGAACGCTGGAACCGTGTTCTTAAAGAAACACTCTTCACCGCCGAGCAGCAGAGGAAACAGTGGAAACCCTTCGTACAGGACTGGTAACTACTCAGGAACACAACACAGAATAAGAGGAAAAACATTCCTGGCAGTAAATGAAAGTTTTTTAGGATACCAGTTCAGAAAAAAATCAAAGCCAATTATAGCTGAAAGGAATAAGACGAAAGGACAGGACAGAGACGACAATAAACAATTCTTGTGTTTGCGGCACACACTTTATATCAGGTAAGATAAATGTAATGTTAAGCAATTGTTATTGAATCCAAATTAACATAATTGTACATTATAAAGGAAAATGTTGGCTATATAACGTTGCCTTTATCAGCACATCAGCAAGCGCATAAATGTTAAACTTTAGACCGCAGCACACAAAGATCGGGACGTAAATGGATGTATTTTACTATTTGAACGTGGCTATGACGTAGTTGTAAGCATCCAGTGATTTATATGGTTTGAGTTTCTTTTTGCTGTACACACATGGTGTCTCGATTAGGTACATGTAGAGGTCTGGCCGCTCCACCGTCGCCAGTCCCAAAAGATCTTCCTGCCACTCCCGTAAGGTGTATGGATTAGCCAGCCTGCTTCCATCTAATTTTCTAAAATAGCTGTCACGGTCCTGTAAAGTGAGTGTCTGTACATATTCCGAGAGTTCCAAGACTGAACCACTTGTTTAAAACCCTCCATTTACTAAAATGCCACAGAATATTGTTAGCTGCCACTTCCTTCCAGGCTAAGCTCCGCCCACCAAAAACGTCACAATGTTTGCCAACTTTGAAACGGTCTGTTAAAAATAGGAATGAAAATCTAGCAAACACCTGACACAGGACCTGAGAGATGCAAGATAATTTTGTTGGCGCTCAAATAAATATACTCTATAACTCTATATTTTTACTTTTATTTAAAAATAAAAACAGTACATTTATTTGCATGTCGATTTAGGTGAGTTTCCTATGAAACTGTTCTCATCCATATATTTTTCTGTTTCTTTTGTTACACGATTAAATGCATAAAAAAAATGTGTCATTCTACTCTAATAAAATCATGATTTTATTGTCACAACAAACCAGATAAAATCACCATTTAAGTAACTTAAAAACAAAATCTGTGTGTGGATTTCGGGTATACTGACATGTTCAATGATCTACAGAGAAAGTTAAAAGCAGTTAAAAGCACTGTCCACAGTGTTGGCATACTTAGGTGAATCAACATACTTGTACCTTTTTTCTTTTTCTTTTTTTTTTATAAGGTGCATCCTATTTAAAAACAAGTGAGTCTAGAATTAATTTTAGGATTTTGATGCATAAACTCTATCACTTACTCAAAACTTATCTCAGCAATATAATCTCATTGCGAGCCTGTGGTTTGTTATCATGACTCTTTGTCTCCCCCTGCAGGTGGAAACCTGAACTGTTTATTGAGCTCTTTAAAGAAAGTCATTTATTTTCCAGAAATTTATTTTAAATTTTTATGGGGCTGTCTGATTTCTCTTGGATGTGCACAGGAGTCAGAAAAAGGTTAGAAGTAAACATGGTATCAATAAGTTATTTGTGATGGCAGGTCTGTGTTTGTCACAGTTTTATTGCCATCAAGTGGGAAAAGAAAACCTGTTCCAGTAAGTCATCTCTGTTGTAACATTGTCCGCTTTTCTAAATTCTCAGTGTTTTTGTGTGTTCGCTTGTTCATTATACGTTGTTTACCACCTGAAGTACTTACTAAGATAGGGGTCTGCAATGTAGCTCTCTGGACCTTTCACAATACATTGCTAAAAATGCTAAAAATCTAATGAATATTTAAAAATATAAATATAATAACAAATGCAGGTTATTAGCTATTTTTTTGTATTGTTTTGTAAAATAATTTATTTGAATTTCCACCACATACTGATACTAAAAGTTATTTTCCACAAATATCTACAACCCATGGAAGAGAGTCTGTCTATCTTTTTGCTGCAGAAGTTTTATGATTTTCTTTATTTTAAAAGATAAAAAATTAAATTAAAATGTGGTTCTTCAAAAGTGTAAACACATTTCTTATAGTAGATATTAATCAAATCAAATCAAACTTTATTTATAAAGCACTTTTCCTGCCACAGGCAACACAAAGTGCTTTACATGATTAACAAACATTTATGCAAATTAAAAATAATACAAGCCTTTACATATATCAAGTAGAATTACAGAACACTAAAAAACACTCATTAAAATCTTTCACACAGTCGCATGCACACACATGTCTAAGGCAGGTCTAGGGGAAGAAGGCAGTAGCAACTCCAGAAGATGCCAATAAGGAGACAGTCTTAAGATTATAAGCCATTTAATTTGATTATATTGTGTGACAGCTAAAATACAGACAGGTCAGTATCATCAGGGAGAACCAAGGCCAACATAACAAACAAAACCCCTCTACTTGATAATGAAAACAATAAGTTACCTCCCCTCAGAAACTAAATAATACAAACCTACTTCTTAACTACCCTAACTTCAACTTAAACAGGTGAAAATGGACCAATGGGGAAACCAAATGGCAGCTTTCCCCTACAAGGCCAATCTGGAAAACTAACGATAAATCCTACCACCAGACATAACAAACAAAACCTAAGCTTGCACAACAGACACGGTGCAATGGCAAGTGGCCGAAAGGGCCCAGACGTGCAGATCCTCAGTCTTTTTATAAGCCACTCCCAGGCCTTGATTGGCTGGAGGCGGCTACCACCTAGCGGAGAAGGAGCACCTAGAGAGGCAGCACAAAATTAATCACAGGATTCAACCACATTCCCGTAACTGACATGCATGTTAGGTTAACTCTAAATTCTCCCTGTCTCTCTGTGTTTGCCCTGCAGTGGACTGGTAACCTGTCCAAGGTGTACCCTGCCTCTCACCTGCTAAAATGTTGAGTTAGGCTCCAGCTTCCCCACGACCCTTAATGGGCGAATTGGTGCATATAATGAATGAATGGATGATTGAATGAGTTGAGAAAGCATCAGCAGGTCATCTACACACCAAATATGAAGAGATGAAAAGCACAAGTTGAAGCTTCAACTAAATAGTTCAACTATACCAAAATCATCAATATACTAATGTTGAATTATTACCCATAGAATGCATATACCTGAATTAACATGTAATAAATGTTAATAAATGAATAAATGAGTCAAGGTGCATGACACGACAGCATGAAATAAGAAGAAGAAATCTGGGAAAAACTGGTTTTGACATGGTGCATTATCCTGTTATCCTGCTGGATGTACTCATCAGAAGATAGTATACTGTGGTCAAAAAGGGATGGACATGATCAGCAACAATTTCTAGCTAGGCTGTGGGGTTAAAACTAAGCTCAAATGATACTAAAGGGCTTAAAGTGTGTCAAAAAGTATATCCACACACTATTATACCACCATGACCACCAGCCTGAAGCATTGGCAGGTACAAGGCACATAGATAGATAGATAGATAGATAGATAGATAGATAGATAGATAGATAGATAGATAGATAGATAGATAGATAGA
>JBAMHW010000020.1:7006340-7023221 GCA_037177495.1 Rhadinocentrus ornatus | reverse complement strand
CTAGCTGATAGACAGGTGTTCAAATACTTATTTGCAGCTGTTTCATACAAATAAATTGTTAAAAAATCATACATTGTATTTCAGGATTTTTTTTTTAGATTATGTCTCTCACAGTGGAAATGCACCTGCGATGAAAATTTCAGACCCTTCAAAGATTTCAAAGTGGGAGAACTTGCAAAATAGCAGGATGTTCAAATACTTATTTTCCTCACTGTATGTTGTGGCTCATTTTGTAACATTTTGCTACTCAATATTGACTGTTACTCACATCCTCAGGCATAAGTATGTGTTTTACAACTGATTTGCAAGCTATCTGTTGCAACAGTGACATCCGAAAAATATTATTTGTTATTTAAATTTTTTAGATGTTCAGATTTTTCATGAATGATCTAAATAAAAAATTTAATTAATGAGGCAATTTAAAAATTTAGTATGTGATTATCCTTAAAAATCCAGTTTGATACATTATAAAACACCACATTGTCCCAAACAAGAAAACAAGCCCACGGTTTGCTTTGATAGGAAAAAAATATTCATAAGAACTAAAGGGTATAGCTATAAGTTTTATTTTTTCAGTATTCAGTCCTTTTTCAAAAGCCACTGAACAGCATTAAAACTCTAAACTTGATTCATTATTTCAATTTAAACCCCTTCTCAACAGTGAATATAAATGCAGGCGAGTCATTCCCATTTTGCATTTTGTATTTAATTAATAGGTTTGTGTTAACCCAAATAGCTAATCCTGTCAGCCACTCCTGACAGCTAAGAACAGGAAACTGAGGCTGCCAGACTCGCCTTAAATTGGACAATAGAAGAATAGAAAAATGTTGCCTGTTCTAATGAATCTAATTTTCAGCTGCCACATTTAAATGGTAGAGTCAAATTTGTCTTCCTATCTTGTATCAACGGTCGGGCAGGCTGCTACTGCTGGTGTAATGTAATGAAGTTGAGCACCATTTGGTTCTATACCATGAAGAATTAAGGCTGTTCTTAATGTAAAAGAGGGTCCACGTTTGTACTGTCAAAGCTTACCTAATTAAGTGGTGACTAAGTGTATATTACACTAGTGTGGATTAGATGGTTTTTAATTTGTTAAAATGGAAAACTTTCCATTTTCAAACTGAAGATGTGCAATATCTAATTGATATAAACTCATTAGGAGAAGTAAATAGTTTAATGGGTTAAATTAATTCTTTTTAATACAGGCATTTTTCCCTGACTAACTCATGGCATGTGGTTGATGCACGGATTCATTGAAGAAATGACAAAACAACAAAAACAGGCCACAACACAACTGTGACCCTTTATTTCAGCTGAAGAAAAACATCTAAACGTTAGTGTCTTTTAAAGTTTAAAAGTGAGAATTTATCTGATAAATTAGTGGAAAATTTTAAATTAGGTGACACTGACTGAGTTGCTGCTATTAATTGATCTATAAAAAGGACTTTAGATAAATCTTGTAAACTTTTGTCTTTCTTCCAGCACAATTTTTACATACATATTTAACATGAGGTACCATGTGAAGTTCTGAAAATAGTTCACAGATTTCATAGTGAGTAATTCAATGGCCTGACACAAAATGGCTTATCGTGCAAGAATCCGAAGGGGAATCACCCAAAATCCTACTCTGACAATCTCTGAGAATAACACCAAAAGACTGACTATTTTTATCATCCACTGATACTAAAATAGACTGAAAAGAAAAAACAAGCATAACTGCATGAGACACCGAAAAGCCTTAAAATGATGAATTGCTCATATGTGTGGAATATGTCTCCATGCAAGCCACAAGTGTTTGTTTTTCAATCCAGTGTTTTTTCCACATCAATCAGTCTTTATCATAATAACTGATTGTGACACTTGATTCTTTGCATTAAAAAAAGTTGAGGAAGTCAAAACTGCCCTATTTTCCTTGTGGTAAATTAAATTTTTCTGTTCTTGTCCCCTAACTGAAACGTTTTGCCTGTAAAAATATAATTTTTTAGCTTTCCTGAGACAGCGGGAGCTGTACAGATCTCCCAGGGATGATAGAGGGCAGCCAATGATCTTCTGGGCTGTGGTGATGACCCTCCGGAGCGCTTTCCTGTTTGCAGCTGTGCGGCTGGAAAACCACGCACAGATGCAATAAGTCACGATGGAGCAACGATAAAAGGACACCAGCTGATTTTGAGTAAGATGAATTTTCCTGAATATTCTCAGGAAATACAATCTCTGCTGTGCCTTGTTGATGATGACAGTGGTGTTGATGCTCCAGGTCAGGTCATCCTCTAAAATTATGCCGAGAAAGCGGAAGTCTGAAACCCTCTCTACACAGTCCGTCAATGACCAACAGCTGGATGCCCATTTTTTTTATTTTTATATTTAAATGGTTTAAATGATTGAATGAAAGCTAACACAAGCTTCTCAGAAAGGAGTCTGAGTACAATTGTTACTGTTTTTTTCCAACAAGTCATCTATCTGAAAAATCAGTTGTTTGTTCGTAACCTTAAGCCCCCACTGCTAAACTATGGCAGAATTTTGCACTTTGGCACCCCCAGCAGATGCTATTTTGGCATCAGTCTTGAATCCTGACTTTTTTCTTAGCTCTCTCTAGCCAGTAAAAGTCAGTTCAAATGTCATTTCTTGTCTTATCTCTTGTCATGTTCTCTCTTTCTTTCCTTGCTTCTTCTGATAATGTCCTCTTGCATTTCTTTGCTGAATAAGCTACAGTGTGTGTTCAAAACAGTTAATGTGTTGTCCAGTTGCTGGCATGTGACGTGGTGCCGTATAGCAAAACATATCTGTAATGTTATAGTCCCATGTGGAGAAAAAAAAAAAAAAGATTGTAAAGTGCTGTTTCTCAGCGGCAGGACAATGATTGCTCCCCAAGTTTATGTTAAGGATGTCACTGAGCCTTGAAAAAAAGTCATTATCACCCAATTTTAAGATTTGAAATTGATGTAGTGTTGCTTTAAAAAAGACCCATTAATTCATCCTGTAAAATATTGTTTTAAGAGCAGCCCATTTTGATGAAACTTGGTCATTCCCAATATGGCTTTAGGCTGTAACTTGACTTGGGTTAGGGTTAGAAAAGTTACATAATAAGGCAGTTTCTCTCGCAACCACTAGAGGTCGCATTTCCTTTCACTGTAAAGGACGGCAAGTTTCTTTGTGTAACACATTTCATGTAAAAGTGCTTTACAAAAGCATTAGAGCGGGGTGCAGAAGAAGCATTAAAATAATACATTAAAAACAAACGTTGTAGAAAAGTAATTAAATTAAAAAGAAAAAAATGAAATAAGATGAAAATGCAAGCAGTAAAACTTAAAGAGTGAAGGATGAACTGTTGTTTTAATTTAAAATAGTTACATGTAATTACTAATTACAGATACATGCGTGAGGAAGATATCCGCCAACACAATTTAGCTAAACTACTTGATCATTTTCGGCTGAATTAGTCATCAGTTTCCACTTGGTCCATTAGTAGACTGAGGCCATTAATAAATGACTAAAACTAAACTTCTAATGTGCTTTTTTTTCATTTATTACCTATTGTTATTCATAGACAAAGAATAGTTTAAATTAACACAAAAAGCCCATGAAAGAGAAAAAGACTCTTATTATTAAAGTTCTAATCAAACTCAGACACAAAATATATTTTGTCATTAAGGAAAAACAAAACAAATCTCATGTTTTGTGTCAGTAGTCATAACACTCTACCTCACCATTTTATCCAATCCTTAACTGTAAAATGACACAGCAAATTAATCATATATTACATTTAAAAGGTGACTGTAATGGTATGCAATTCGTAGCCATGAGATCATGTTAGACATGTTCCCTGTACTGTTTATCTGTTTACAAAATTTCATGGAAAATCTACCATGTCAAATGATCTGGTTGCAAGATAAAGTGTATCAACATTAGAACCTTATCATTCTTGGGGAAGGATTATCAAAAGATACTGTCATTGAAATTATGAAGAATTTTAATCTTCATCCCCCAGGTGTCACCAACAACTGGGACAAAAGAGGAAGAAGAAGAAAGAAAAGGGCTGGGCAATTGCACCATGGATGGATTGCATCAGTCTTTGCATCATACATGTTGTCAACCTCTTTGTTGGCGTGTCTCTGTGTGGGTGAGTGATTTTAGCTATTTTTTAGTAAGCGTTGTAATAATTATAATTATGAGTCCTCTCTTTCCATGTTTCCAAAACATACAGGCAGTAAAAAAGTCATAGCTACAACTACAGACATCAGACTCAGAATCTCTGAGAAGGCATGAAAAGGAATTATTATACATATTATATTTATTTGGACTACCAGCAGTTTTTATACTAAATGTAGCTTTTAAAACCACAGGACAAATTATCAAAACTGTAATGAACTAGAGTCACAATTGACTTTAAAAAAAAGTAGGTTGTAATAACAGCAAGCATCAATTTGTTATCTACTGAATCAATGTAATATTGTATTGTGGTCAAATTGTGATATGCTCCCAGTAATAGTAGTAGGAGTAGTAATAAATATCCTATAGTAGACCCAGATGACATTTCATCATGTCTGGATTTATCTTTATAAATATTTGCCTTTTCTTTAAGCTTGTATGTATTTATTTAGGGCTCTAATCCTATAGATTACATCACTTCCAAGTCCGTTGAATTGACCAATCGCGGAATGGAACCATTTATATTGACATATCTTGATAGAGAGAAATCTCAGTTAATCATTAAACGGACAACGTTAGTGTAAATTTTGACAATAATCAACAAATGTATACAAAATATATAAATTGGCAATAAATCAAAAAAAAATTTTCCTAACTTAACTCCTTTATAAAAAATGTACAATTTTATTTCCAATGTAACATTTTCTGATAGTAATTTATGCCTTTCTATGTTGCTTTTACTTGATGTATATTTCATGTAAAGCACTTTCAATTGCATGGTTGTTCAAATTTGCTACAAATAAAACGACTTTGCCTTTCTTTTCCAATTCAATAATTAAGCTATTAACAGAGCAGCGAGACATTGAAGACCTACTGGATTGGACCCCTGAATAGCCCTGCTCTCTACAGGCAACTTCTAACCACTTAAGACACCTCTGGAAGTCTCTTAAATATTTATAGGAGTATAAGTTCTAAGACTAGAGAAAGTTGATAGCTTTTGTTCTTAATTTTGAGAGGACTAAATTCCACAATTTCTTAACATTTAGGAGTTAAATGGCACTCTAAGACACTTGATAAATAGGAGCCCAGGTCTTTTGTCCTCGTATTTTGGTTTATTGCTTAAATTAGAGATAACGTTTTGGTTTTTTTTTTGTAAAAAAAGCAATGTATTGTCATTTTCTGTCTATGTTAGGGACTAAATGCTTCTTTTTCTGATATAAATGCATCACACGCTCTATCCTATCTACCGCGTTACGTGGGTTCTCGCGAGATGCGGGGAACAGCGCCCCCTCGTTTGTGTATGGGGAGCAGCGGGAGGTATGAGGAATACACCACTGCTAACGATAGCAACCAACACAGACAGGGAAATAATTCATTAAGGGTCTTCACTGGAACTCTGTGGTCTACGAAAAAGGAAGTGAAGGACTTTATTTCCAATAAATCCTTCGTTTCCCGCCACATTCCCGCTGAAGCGAGCACCGAGAACGAAAGACTCCCGCTAATCCCGTGAAGTGGGAAGCGGCCTGCTTTTGTAGCCAGCTATTCGCTGCAGCTCAGGCGGCTAGCACTATCAGCAGAGCCTGGTGCTTCCGCTTGCATATTTTTCTTTGCACCGACAGAACCATCGGAGCGTCGGGGTTATTTTTATTTTAATAATAACAGTCTCTCTTTCTCCCGTCTCCCCTCCCATCGACGTGCAGCTGTCGGCTTTTCTCACCAGAAAGGACCATTTCAACCTGGGCGGCCTGTTTTGTTTTCGAACCGCCATGAATCTCTGCGAACAATAACAACCATAACGAGCCTGCTGGGGCTGCACTGAAATCGGAGCCGCGGTTGCCCCGGCGTAGGATCATTAATGCATTGTATGGTACCAGCTCTGAACCGACGTGAAAACCCGGGACGAGCATGCATCTGGACTGTGGAATTATCTGTGGGAACTCATTGCATGCCGGAGCACTTTGTCAAGAAAACCCCTGTGTGAATTTTAAAACCCCTGCGAGTTAACTGGGTGAAAGCACAGTTCAAAGGCGGAGGGAAAAGCTGCACACGATGCTTTGTTTCATCACGTCTCATGCGTGGTATGGAAACAAACCGAATGGATGTGGATGAACAGACATTTCTTTGCATGATCGACTCTCTTGTGAATGCACCTAAAATCCGCGATCTGAAGCGCAAGTGCTCTAAAACCGGAGCACCACGTTGAGGATGGATTGGTTATGAGTGGGGATGAGTAACCTGGATTGCTCAGTGCGCAGACTTCTATATATGTGGGATATAACAACAGGAAACCAAGGCCGTTACATCCATATATGATTGCTTCAAAGCTACCGGAATCCCTTGGCAAAAACAGTCATTTCACCTCACTGAACGCCGGAGTTCCGCTGGCTGCATCGGTTAGTTTGCTTCTATTATTGGGTGATTTTATTGTTTTAACATATTAATACACCTTAACGGACCGGAGCGGATTGGAGCCCCCGGCCAGCCAGCTGAAATGAACCCAGTGAATGCGACCTCACTCTACGTGTCCGCGAGCCGTTCGGTGCTGCAGTGCGACCCTCGAGATCCCCGGGCCCTTGCGGAGCTTTGCAAGCTGCTGCCGTTTTTCCGCCAGTCCCTGTCCTGCTTGGTCTGCGGTAAGTGTGTGCTTGTTGGGGAAAAAAACAACTTCATTTAAACATAATATGTCTGAATAAGACGGTGTTTCGGTGAACTAACGTGCGCTGTTGCCAGCTGTCGTAGTAGCAGTGAGCCTCTAGAAAATGCTACATTCAGGTACTGTCGGAACTATTGCAATCGGCATCACCACTTGTAACACACCGTAGTGGAAAGTGAACAAATGTAATTTATAATAGAATATTTGTGTTTTGTTAAAGTGTTATGGCGCATTAGGAAGAAAAAAAAATTCTTATATATTTTAAAAGATGAGTAAAAGTATAGACTTAAAGTTCAAGTCAAACTCCAGCTCAAACAAATTTTTGATTCTTGTCTTTATTTCAAGCCATAGAAATGGATGTGTTGTACATTTTAAAACATATATTGAACATTGAAAATAACAAACATGTTCTCATTTCTTATATGTATACATACACATATACACATTTACATGTAAATATGCATACACAAATACACATTGTTTTAGCTCGAAAATAGTGGGAAGAAGAAGAACTTATTTATTCCCACCCCCTATTACAGCGAGTCATTTGAGCATTTAAGGCATACAGGTGTCAACACTCATGTAAAAGTCCCGGGTGTCAGTGTGCAAGCATATAAAGAAAACAGTGAAAAATATAATATGTGATTTGATCAATTTATATGTACTTTTATTTATATATATTATATATAAGAAAATATAAGTAAGATTGAGAAAATATTAAATAGGGGTTAATTTAACTTGTTTTTAAAACGTGGATTATCTTAATTTATTTGTACTGTAAATATGATGCACAGAGAAAACTTTTATATACTTTTGATGCTAATATAACATGATTTAATATTCCCTTCTCCAATCCAAGGACCTATGATTCCAGATATGGAACTGAGACAAAGATTGGAATCAAAATAAATGTAGGTTGTAGTATTTTGAGATTTTTAGTAATTGAATTAGGAATTGTGCTTACGTTGGCATGTGGGGCATGCGCTGATCATCAAAGGAATGGGTTCTTAAAGAGAGATTTTACTTGTGTATGTGTTTTCTATTTTTGTTATTGCAATATTACAAGCCGTAGATAAGGTTTACTCATACTGCTCATCCACCTTGGAAATCTTATCAGTGAAATTCCGAAGTGCATTGAACGCATCATCATTTAGAGCGACACCCATCATGACACACCCCCCTGTGCGCTGTTTGTCAGTATCGGGGCGTTTCTCTGGTTATGATGTTGAATAACAGTCCTTCCACATACTGAATGTATACCTCATTATGCCTTTCATACTCTTATTCCTCAAATTAAACAATTAAAAATACATGCTCTGTGAATTAAAGCTGACAATACAGGTAAAGCAGATTCGTTTTTAAATGCAGATGATTAAAAATTCAATGCAATTAAATTCAAGTTATAAAGACACTTTGTGGTTTATTTGATCATGTTAGATTACACATACACATGTTTTTAGTTTATACTGTAGATGCATATTTAATGCACAGTATTCTCAGTGGTGTCTCTGTACCAAGAGTGAAGTTTTCTAGACCCCATGAAGAACTTTTCTAAGCTCTCTTTTGGATGTTGGCTGCATTTACATCTCTTCGTGAGACCTGTTGCCACTGATTTCAGAGCCAGTTTTTCTGTCATTTGGCATACCTAAGCTATTTTTTGTCTTTGAGAATGACATCTTGAAACCATCCTTCAATGGAGACCGTTTCCGATTAGTCTTCAGTGAACAGTAAATGGATCAACTGAGGGTCCAGATGCATCTCGCTGGTCCCGTGTCAGTTCTGTGTTGAATTTCTTTCTTATTATTTAAAGACATCACTTTGAGATGCTGTTCAATGTTTAAACCTGGCGCTTATTTGGTTTCTTCAGTCTGAAACTTCTTTGTGACCGGCTATAAGTGAGTAGCAGAGAAAGATCCCATTAAAATTTGGCCTTCGTTATGTTGTCTACACTTTTTCATCTCTTTTTTTTTATTTATTTTTTATGCCTGAATGATTCATGGGTCAGTGTTGAGCGACATAAAAAACATACAAACACAATTCCTTCAAAAAATGACCAGATACAAGGACTGGACTTAAAATATGTAAATAAAACACCTAATATCCCCCCAAAGAAACCTTCCAGACCTCCAGAAAGCCTGGAGAACTATTGACCAAGACCTCTTTAAAAGACTACAAAAAGTCTGGCTGCTAGGGAGAAAATATAAAGAAAGGATGGATGGCTTTATCATTTTTGCACAGCACTGAATATTCTCTTATTTTGTTGTGTTGTTTTTGTCCAAATCCAGATGGAGCAATGGTTTACTTTTAGTATGTTATCAATAAATGTATGGCCAGCTGTGTAAATATTTTATGACTCTGGCATAATCTTTTATTTTGTATGAGCTCAAGGTTTTATGTGTATTGCTTTGATCCCCAGAGGACTAAGAAGAGTGACTTTACAATACTTTCAGAAAACCCCTGTCTCCACTTTTTAAATAATAAATCAGTATGAGGACAAGCCATGCAGTATTTTAAATATAGCCTTTCTATCGTTATGTGGGATTTATCAGAGTGTGTAGTGTTGGTCGTTTCTTATGAATGGACTTTCATCCCCCGCCTCTGCAGCTGCACTCTGTAGCAGCCAGTGTTGCTAAGGAAGCGTCTCTCAAAGAGCAGCTGTCATTCAGTCCGGCAGGTTTCCAAGCACCACTCAGGTTTACAAACACTTTCTGCTTCAGGAAGCTGTCGAAACACAGTAGAGAATGGAACCAGTAGTCAGTAAATCAAGGTTAAAACCACGGTCATAATTTATAATGTCATTGGTTTACTCTGATAGCTGACAAAGCTAGTTGATTAGATATGGATTTTATTGCCATGCATCTGTTGCTTGTTATTGAGCCTGTGAAAGTGTTAATCATCAGTGTGAACTGTTCTGTAATGTTCCTGTTAAATGTGTGATTATTCTTACATATTTGCTCTCTCACATTCAGGTAACTTGCTGCAGGACCCCATCGCTCCCACCAACTCATCATGTCAGCATTATGTCTGTCGAGGCTGTAAGGGTCAGAGGATGCAGCTAAAACCGTCCTGTAGTTGGTGCAAGGACTATACTCGCTTTGAGGAAAACAGGCAGCTGTCTTTGCTTGTCCACTGTTACAGGAAGCTCTGTCTCTACATCACTCAGTCGCCGCTTGCCCCACACATAGCCAGCGCCGCCAGTGACTCGCCAGACCTTCAGGAAATCCTCAATGAGGGTCTCACGTTGGCTGAGACTGAGCCAGAGATGGAGGATGTTTCAGATTCAACTGCGCTATCACAGACTGCATCCACCTCAGAGGTGGTTAAGTCTGAAGACGCCTCACCCATAAGGGACATAAAAGGTGAGGAGCGGAGCCCCATGAGCATAAATGGGCTTCATGATTGTAACGGTCTGGTCAGTTCGGACACACTTCAACTTATCACCATACAAACAAGTGGAGGTGTTGCAAAGCAAGAGAGCTTCTCAGAAGAAATCCCTGTGTGTGTGAGCGTCACAGGCAGTGGGGAGGCGGGGCTTTGCGACATCAGCACTTTTGGGGAAGACCTAAAACATGCTGGGGGGCCTTTGTTGTTAAGTGTGGAGGAAGTGCTCAGAACTCTGGAGACAGACACTGACCATGACACCACACCTGAGCCCAACCCCCAGCCTGAGTACCACCTTTCTGTACCTCAGTCGAGTCACAATGGACCGCACTGCCCCTCTGGTCCTGACTCGTCCCGCCTCATTCCCTCTCTGCCCCCTGAGAACAGCCCTCGTACCCTTCAGACTCACCTGCAGCCTCCCCATCAGCCCACCATAGTTCCCCGCGTACCCCTCCGGTGCCATCGCAAGCGCTCCCGCTCAGAAAGCGACAGTGAGAAAGTACAGCCCCTTACCATTTCCAGCCTTCTGCGAGGGTCTACTGTTGGTGCCATCAGCTCCCCCCATCACACTAACCCTGGTGCCACCATTAAACATGAGCCTAAGTTCCCTACAATCTCGCCTCATCCCCATCTAGCGCCTGTGCCTAACGGTGGTCCTCCTAAGGTGGCAAAGACTGTTCTAATCTCCAACAAGGGGCTAAAAAAGCCTATGGAGCACCACGGGGCCACCAAGAAGGCTTACACCAAGGCCAGGCAAGGGGCCCCCAAGCCTCGCTCTCAGCCCCGTGACAGAATACCCCCCCACCCTCATGCTCACCCCCTTACACACCCACCCAGCCCCTCAAAGCCACTGTATAAAAAACCTGTGGAGAAGAAGGGCTGCAAGTGTGGCCGAGCTACACAGAACCCCTCGGTGTTGACCTGTAGGGGGCAGCGCTGCCCTTGCTACTCCAACCGCAAGGTGAGCTGAACTGATGTTGGACTTAATTCTTCGGACAAACACCACTTAGGTTTATCTCATGTTGTTTTTTTAACCCTGCTGTTATCAACTCTGATTCCAGGCATGTCTGGACTGTATCTGCCGCGGTTGTCAGAATTCCTACATGGCCAATGGGGAGAAGAAGCTGGAGGCCTTTGCTGTACCAGAGAAGGCTCTAGAACAAACCCGACTCACTCTGGGCATCAACCTCACCAGTATCACCGCAGCGGCCCTGCGCAGCCCGGCCACCAGCTCCCCCGGCAGCACCCTCCTCAATGTCACGACAGCCACGGGGGCACCCGTCACAGCCACCTTCCTATCAGGGGCGGGGCACGACAACCGGGGCTACGACGATTCACTGGAGATGCGATTTGACTGTTGAGGTCCATTTCACTCCGGTCAGTCGTCACGCACATTCCCCGCCCCACCCGCTGGGTGTCATCATCGGGTTGTGCCAGGGACCTGCAGAGGCGGAGCCAGAAGAAGGCAGCTACAGTGACAGGCGGCAGCGAGACATCACTCTCCGTCCTTCGCCCTGAAACTGCACCATGCTTGTGGTTTTGCATCCAGAGAAGAGAAGGAGAATGTGATGAGATGAGATTTCATTTCAGCAGGAATAGGTTTTCCTTTTTGTTTTCTTCTCTATTATGGGTAATGTGTAGAGCATGTGTAGCTAAATCTGGAGGCTTGACCTTGGTCACGCCTCTGTGTGTGTGCGCGCGTGTGCATGTGAGTGTGTATGTATGAGGGTAAGGGTCTGGTTTGGAGATTAAACCTGTTAACAGGAATGGAGACATCATCATCAGAGGCTGGTGTAATTTATATAAAAGACATTTTTGTACATGAACTTATCAGTTTCCATTTATAAAGACATTGCACATTTTATAAGTTACATTAAAACCAATGGAAGCCGATGCAGGGACAAGTCTGCCTTCAACCAGAATATTTTCACACTGCTGAAAGGTAGATAATATTTTGTCAACTCTTCTAAAGCACCAGAAATTAAGCATTTTTCAAACCTTAAAATAGATGAAAATATTATAACTGAAGTACCAGGATGTGAACTTTTATCACCACCAGCCAAGGTTTGATTTTGCCTGTTGAATGTTTATACTCTGAGTTCCAGTCAGACTACCAAATATTATTCTAAGATGTATACTGAAAAAAAAATCAACTGTATTTTACTAGAAAACTTGTGAACCAGCTGTTGCTGGAGGACAATAAAACCTCCATCCGTGGTTTGCTGTTTTATAGGTCAAAGTTGCAAGTTACTCATCATTTGTGTGTTTTTGTATATTCAGCACTTTCTCACACTGGCCACACAAAACTTATAACTACCATTTTTCTTATCTACTTTTTTGGAGCGTTGAAATCTGGTTGATTGCAGACTCTGCACACTGTTTCTACTTCTAAGTTTTTGGTTTCTGGAAGCTACACATCTGCTGCTAAGAACTACAAATAACTCAAAGGAGGAAAGCACTTGTTTCCCTCATTTGTTCTGTTACACTCTAATTATTATTTTTTTCCTTTTTTAATCATTTGCGGTATTTATTGGACGTCTCCTAACAGGTTGCTTGTCTAGCATCAATTTTGCTCTCTCAGCCTGTCAAGTCTGTCAATCCAGTCCAGACTATTTCTGTCTCGGTTTAATTTCCTATCATCTTGTTAGTCTTAGTTTCTGGTGTCTCCGAACCTTCTTTTTTTTTTTTTTTTTTTCCCCTCTGGGCATTTAAATACCTGTAATATAACTGTAAAATATTTCCACAAAAAGAAAGAAAATCCAAAACTTACCTAGTGTCTTGTGATTATTTTATCAGCTCGTTTGAAGTTTAGAAGATGGATACTGGTGTGAGGTAGATTAGAGGGTTTAATGTTGTAGTATTTAATCAGCACCAGCAGGGGCCAGAATATACCTGGAAGTATTGTAAATACAACCAATGGAGGATCTACATTAAGAATAAATGCACTTTGCCATGTGGCGAGATGCGTTATCCTGAAAAACTACTTTGTTTCCTTTGAATTATGACATGAAAGTCCCAGCTTTGAGTGTCACTCTGCACTTACTGCACAGATAATGGCAGCCATTTCCCCACGTCTTTTACCCGATATCCATCCCATATCAGTGACTTTGGGAATTTGCTTGTACTCTGGCATATTTACAATCACAAATCGGTTTTTAAGATATACAGGTTCAATTGCTTGGTAACACAAATAGTAAATCACATTGCAGTAGCTCCGTGTATTTAGGCATGTAAACATGGTCAAGATGACTCGGAGTTCAAACTGGACTCACTTCCTTGAAAGTGAGCATTGTAATGAAGAAATATAATTTAAGTGACTTTGAACATTGTATGGTTGTTGGTGCCAGATGAACTGGTTTAAGTAATTCAGAAACTTGATCTGGGATTTTCCGGTGGTTCAGAAGGACTACAGCAACAGCAGACCGCACCAGGTGCCACTCTCGACAGCTAAAAGCAGGACACAAGTTCACCAAAGTTGGATGTCAGAAGATTGTAAAAATCTTACCTGGTCTGATGAGTGTCAACGGTTCAGGCCGGTGGTGGAGGTGTAATGGAGTGGGGCATTTTTTCATGGCATAATATGGGTTTTTAGTACCAACTGAGCATGCCTACCCAAATTTAGTTGCTGCCCATTTCCGTCCCTTTATGACCACAGTGCCCATCTGATGGCTGCTTCCATCTGGATAATGCAGCATGTCACAGCGATGTTATCTGTGACTGTGTGACACCATCATGTCAATATGGAGAAAATTCTCCAAATGTTTCCAACACTTGGTTAAATCTTTGCAATGAAAAATTAGGGCAGTTCTGAACACTCAAGGTGGTCCAAACTGATTCTAGCAGTGTACTTTATAAAGTGGTCAGTGAGTTTGTTTCATTGCACTGTATCAAACCAAAGTTCCAGCATTATCTTTTCCAAAGCAGATTCATCACTTCAATCCATCTACAGTCCACAACTGTTTCTCTTCAGCCCAGTGTAACCTTGTTTTCATTCGTCTAAGTGTTGGTGATGGTTTACATTTGGCTTTAATGGACGCAAACCCTGTTTCCCTCACCCCATTTCTAGCACTCCACTCACAAACAGTGGCCTGTTTCCACCCATTTCTTTGTCATTTCTTTTGTTGACTGGGAACAACAAACATCTGTCACTCTGAGATGAATTATTTTCCTTTTAATAATTTGAATAATCCCTCATTTTTTTCCAATGACAGCTCTCTTGTTAGGCTCGATCAACAGCTCAGGAAATTCTGCAAGCACCCTGATTGAGCTGCAGGCATATTAGCATATTTAGCTTTGTGTAGGTATTTCTTTTAAGAATGAGAATAACTGAGGTCAAAGTTGTGGGTATTGTACATAAAAAAAAAACACTTAAGATAAGGTTCTTTTACCTTTGCTTCTTTTACATGGTCTTTATTTTACACATTTACACATTCAAAAAATGTTTATTTACATTCACATTCAGATGGTATAGTCAGAATTTGGTGGAAACAATTTTTCAAAGATTTAAACAACTTAATTTGTGAGCATTTTGACTTTTTGATGCCCCTCGTCTTCAGCTCCAGCAGATAAAGAAAAGTCACTGCAGGTGGAGACACTTCTCGTAAAAGTTAAAAGGTGCAGGCTGAACTCACATCGGTGTCTCAGTATGATCTGATGTTTTGTAGCCACCCATTTTAATGATGAATGACATATTTATCCATTATCACATACTGCTCACTGAAACTTTAAAGCACCACATTCTTTAACATAATAAAAAAGTTAATGAGACAGTTATGTCGTATAACAGAACTACAGTGAAATATGCATTTGTCATGGTGGAAAAATCAGTAATTTGTCTCTGCAACTTAAAGTAACTGAGTTTGATGTATCTGTGAGTAACAAACTCAAGCTCGACTTTAAGGATTCTTGAAAAAGCACAACAGATTTTAACAGCATCAGTGGATCTCCATCAGCTAATAAAGTCTTCCACTTCTGTTTTTGTTATGATGGATGAGTTGCCAATATGTTACTTTGATGTGAGAATTCATTGTCATGTATTGCAACTCCATCAGCTGAAGTTGGTCAAAAGATGTGGCTGAAAGTTGCTTAAATTCCCCATGAAACCGTTAGCTGAGTGTTATTAGCTTCTTTGTGACTACCTGTTCCCTATTAAACACCTCCTCACCCTCCAGAGTAGCCTAGTCTGATCTGATTGGTCAGCTCTTGTGGTCCGTTCTGCATCTCACATTTTTATTTTTTTAGGGCATTAAAGGATCAAATATATCACTAAGAATTCCTCTCAAACTTATTTTTTGTAACTGATGAGCAAAATTCTGGTATGTAGGTGATGCAAGAGATCATATATAAACACTTAACCATGTAATGTGATTTCACAAAGACTTGAAAAAAAATATTCACATTAAGTCAGTTTCATTCACAGAATCTTCTTATAAAAACCCTTGTGTAACTCATTTTCCTTCCATTTCCAAGGGTTAGGGTTAGGGCTCAGGGTTATCTGTGAATTTGCTGTCGTGTTCTCTGAAACAATTCATCACACCATGTGGACAACAGCAGAGCTTTCTAAGACTAGAAATATATATTTCTGCTGTTTGGATGCAGACATGAATGACTGTTTTTCCAAGTCTGCAAGTCCCATCTGCAGTTAATCTAACATTACATGAATGCCAACCGGTAGGGAGCATTAAATGCACCACTTGGAGAGAGACTGCAACAAACAAGCCAAAGCGCTGGAAGACTGACAGCAGAGGTAGAGACTGCACTGCTGCTGCCAGCAAAAACACACCGTTAAGTCTGACTTGAACACCAGTAGTTTTAAATTTTACTCTAAAACTCATGGAGGAGACAAAATTAATCTTGCAATCCGGTTGTTAACAAATGCAGCCAAAATCTTGACTATAAATTGTCTCTTAAGCACAAGCTTCCACCAGTTATGTTGATCATGTGAAAGAGAAAAACTAAGCTCCAGATCCCCTGGTTGAAGGCTTCTCAGAAAAATAAAACAAACAAAATATAGAACAATATGTACATCCATCGCTATCCCCAACTTTTCAGTAAGTGGACTGAAATAGACAGGTTTAATGCAAACATTTAACCGACAAATTCAGTTTTTACAGTGTGATATGTGTTGTCCAAGATGGGCACATGAACCCTTAATGATTTAATGCAGCTCCTTGTAGATAATAATTAAACTGCTATGCATTTGTTGGAATTTAATGCTTGATTTAAAATATTTAAATGTGATCCTTCAACTGTCTTCTCTGTTAATTTCAAATGCTTTCAGGCTTTATTAAGCAAAAAAGTTAGCACAAAAAGTAAGGAAATTTGTGTTGGGCTGAATATTTTACCCTTTAATAATACTAGCTGGTGTTGTATTATACAGTTAGAAAGCCTGATTAGTCATCTTTACAATAAGGTATAACTTGAAATAATTTAAGCCCAGAAAATGCAGTTAAATTTGAGAAATATTTGCATGATGAAAACTATGATCTCTGTCAAATCCATTCTTATTTTTATGGACTCATGTACAGAAGTTTGCTGAGTGTGATATATATATATATCTATATATCTATATCTCTATATATATCTATATATATCTATATATATCTCTATATATATATCTATATCTATCTATATCTATATCTATATATCTATATCTATCTATATCTATATATCTATATATCTATATATCTATATCTATATAT
>JBAMHW010000020.1:6983820-7001331 GCA_037177495.1 Rhadinocentrus ornatus | reverse complement strand
GGGTTTCCCTGCTTAGGCAGCTGCCCCCGCGACCCGACTCCGGATAAGCGGCAGATAATGGATGGATGGATGGATGTCCCACCTGCCACCAGTGCAACCCCAAGAAACCTTCAGACTTGTCAGTCATGTGATTGATTTACTGAGTTAATTGTGGCTATTAAGATGTTAGTAACATTGGGTAAGTAGCGTTTTATTTAATCACACTGTATTCTATTTTGTAAGCCATTTCTCTGAAATAAGATTTTTTTTATACAAATTTGCTCCATATGAGTAAATCATAACCTGTCATGACTTCCTGTTTAAGAGGGTTGCATTTTTGACTGTCTTCAATAAGGTTTGTTTATGATTAAGGAGAAACAGAAGAAGAGAAGGTACACAAGAGGCTCCTGGATTACTCATAATCAGTCTCGAGATAACATTGGGTTTTACACTATTGTCTAAACATTAGTTAACCTGTTTAATGTCACCATTCTGCCCATCATTGTAGTCAATTAAACATGGCCCACATCTGCAGTTTTCTTCGGCTCAGGATGACTACAACCGCCTAAATTCAATCACATAACCACCAAACATGGACCAACACTGCACTTGCTGCAAGCCATTCTTTGCACTTACAAAAGTTATGACCAATCATATGTTTAAGACCTTTGGGTGAATTTGTCCGATACAACACATAGCCCTCTTCATGACCTTTGGACTATATATTGCTTACATAACACAAACCAATGCCATAACAGCCATAAACCCACAAAGTAGCCAAGATTCAGTCCAAATGTGTTCAGTCTGTGTCTCACTAGAAATACAATAGTGTTTTATGTGTTCCCCGATGGTGTGAGAGTTAGGTCTACACTGTGATTTCCTTTTTTTTTTTTTTTCCCTTCATGGTGGTTGGCAAACTATGATGTGCTGAAATCTTCCCCTGTGAGAAGACATAGATGTGAACTATAAATCATATTATACTGCAGGGAAACACAGGGTTGGACTCTAGAATTGGGATTGTTAATGTTTTAGTCTGCCATTAATTTAGCAGCATTATGACTGGTACACAGCTGTTAGAAGAATTTGTAGTGAGGCTTCCAATGCTGATTTCGCTGAGGAGAAACAGTGTTTCAGTTTGGTTAAAATTGCATCAGGACAGAGGATCTTGTTGCAGTTGGTGGCTCTAATATTTTTAGTTGCATTAAATTGTTCTTGTGCTAATACATTAACAACATCTTAACTTGCATTGGATTCAATTTTAGGGATTTTAACAACAAACCATCATGGTCAAATTCAGTTGAGTGCAATCTGCAGTTTTACCTCTAGATGTCACTACATCACTTTGAGCCGATATACTTGAGTGTTTTTCTAAACACAATATCTTTTAGTAATTTTTTTAAATCAATCTGGCAGTTCAACACTGTATGAGCCCAGATCTACTTGGCATGTTGTGTATTTACAAGGGGAAGCACTCTGTATGCACAGCTGGTAAGATTCAAAGCAAATAAAGGCTAAAAATAAAATGTAATGCTGTTCATGTTAATTCCACTTATAATTTAACATGATCTGGCCACCAAGTGGCACATCTAAAGCAATGCAAACACAGCTCTTAAATATACAAACTGGATCAGCAGGACTCACCTCCTTCCTCACGCACTAGTTTGGGCATAAAGCTGCCAGTAACATGAGCTGCAACTTTGGGGCGAGCAGAAGCATTGTCCTCCATCATAATTGACGGCAGCACCCAAGATACTTCATCTAACGTGAGAAGGATGAAAAACAACTTTAAAAACATAAAAAGTAATTATGTACAGTCAATATTTTATGAGCACTAGGTCAGGTTCTGTCATAGTTTACTTATCTTACCTCTCACTGCAGATGAAATCTGCTTTTGGTAACGCTGAGACAGCGACTGCAGGGAAAACAGTTGCAAACGATTATTCAGAAACACACAAATTGGCCTTTGATGCTTGGCTAGTTACAGTAATCCCAAGACACTGCATTACTCTGACAAACTCAGGAGTTCCCAACTATTTTCTAAAAACACATTTCAGTTAGACTGAAGAAAAAATGACTGGAACTGGTTTCGGTGCAAAACATGGGATGAAATGCTAAGTTATATCTGCCCGAAAGATACAGTATCACACTTTATCAGCTCATTCCACTGTCTGGACCAACAGCTTGTTATTTGACTTTGACCCTGAAAATTTGCTGACATCAGGAAGAGAAAGATTCCTCCAGCGAGTAACAAGGAGCCTTCATGTTCAGACTGGTAACAGATCCTTTCCTGGAAATGGACTCCTCTTCCTTGTCTTTTACATTCCTTTACCCAATTAATTGCCAACCACGGCCAAAGTTCTGATAAGTCAGAAAATCTGCAGTCAGTTAAGACGTGTAAGAAATCAGAAAAACAAACCCAAGAGAAAAACAAGGTACTTTTTAAGAGATAAAGATGCATTTTTTTGCCTAAGTGGTATGACAGTGGCAACAAAACATGAGTAAAATTTACAGCAGTTCATGATGGCTGTCAGCAAAGGCTTGCGATACCTGCTTCAAAAAACAAGGCAACGCTTACAGAACCTGATTGTAGCCACATCAGCTTCCTGTGATAGCCAAGATAAAATCTGCTACCCCTAGTGACAAACCAGAGTGGACAAAAGCTTCAGAGGCACCTTTAACACACCCAGCAACATTTGTTTGAAAAAACACTGAAAGACTTTGACAAACATTTAAATTTGGTCTAAATGTGAAAAACCGTTTTTTAAAAGTTGTCTCTATGAAGACAAGGCCCAATTTTAAGCATCTTTTTTTTTTTTTTTGCTATATAAAAAAGGGGAAAATCCTGATTTAGTCATGAAAAAGATGGACTCATTACATTTATGACAGATATCAGCTTACAAAAGCAATTTTTAAATTAGCCTAAAGTTCTGTCTCTTGTATTAATATTGTTGATATATTGCCTCTGTTTTAGGTCATTTCTAATAAACAGCAGCTCATCAACATTTACTGTTACTTCCACTGATAAACACTTAAACAAAAAAATGCACATTGAAGAAAAACTATCCAAACCATTAAAACATGACTGGCATGATGAAATTAACCCTTCACACTAAGATGTACAAACATATAATGTTTAAAAAAGAAGAAGAAAAAAAAAAACATACTCCGTGTTTGGATATGTTCAGCAAAGCTGGTGAGCTGTCTCCTGTGATGGTCGGCCGCTAAAACCGAAGTTTTCCAAAGCTCTACAGGGTTCACATTTGTAGTTTTAGGTGAAATTTTTATCTGATGGATTATGAGAAAACTTTAAAATGATGCAGTTCAATCCATCACCATCTTCTGGCCAAACTTAGCAAAATAGCTGCAAACTTTAATGACAACAGCCAAAATCTACATGCAAACACTAACTCGATGAGAACGATGCATATCATTTAGTCAATGCCAATGATTGGCTGTTTTTATTAATAAATACATTTTGATGCATTTGTGATGAATTTTGCAGTGTTTGTAAATGTGATTTTACTGTGAACCACAAGTAAAAAACCAAAACTAACATTGGAGTTCAAACTGTCCCAGCTTGTGTTTATCTTTGAACTAAATTTAATCAACCAGCTGAAGGGAAAATACCCAACTCGGGGTATTTAGGGAGCAGTGGAGTCAGAGGAGAAGAATCTGAAGAACACAAATAGCAAATAAATGAAAATGTATGAATTTGGTGGTTTTGTTTTAGTGAGTGTGTGCCTTAGAGGAGGGCAGGTGAATGCATTCCTGGGCTGATTAGACCACGGAGGATCACATCACATCTCCAGCTATGAAGGAGCTCATTGTGCATCTGAGGCAGAGATTTGGATCATTTGAGCATTTTTCTTCCACAGGAAGTTCCTGATAATGACAATACTAATAATTGGACTTGGAACTGTGTCTTTTAGTTTAAAAGATAAGGCTGGGACAAATCTAGATCATATTTAATGTCAGCTAACTTTCTTATAAATGAGAGACTTGGTGAGAAGTGTTGCAAGGTTTGGTTTCTTCGCATAAAGCATAAATTCGTATCATCAAGGGAATAATCCCACTTTTAAATTTTTGCTTACATAAGAAAAATTTAAATAGAAGGGATTAAAAGAAAGAAAATTTTTTAACTTTTGATTTTGATGTCTTTTTCAGCTTAACTGTGTGTGTGCGTGTGCGGGTGGGGAGCTTTGATACAGAGCAGGCCAAAGCCAATAAAAGATTTAATTTGCTAAACCTCATTAGCAAGCCAAACACCAGTCGTTAATACAGATCAACAAACACCGATGTGTAGAGCTCAATTTGTGCTGCAGGACTGTGAGGTCATAACTTAATAACTTCAAGTTTCACATGCAACTTTAACTTCACTTTGCAAGTATGTTTCACCAAATAATGTGAATGTGTTTGTCCATGTGTGGGATGTCAAACCTTCTGGATGAGCAGGTGAAGCTGCTGAGTGACCTGCCAACATGGATCACCTCGCACAGCCGTGATGCTCTGCAGATCTGAGCCCGTCAAACAGGAAACACTGCTCCTGGCAAACGTCTCTTTCATCTGTGGAAGTGAAAAATATCAAGGAGGGTATCAAACTTTTGAACGCCCCCAAGTATTGCTTTCTATGTCCCTTTGTTTGTTAGTAAAAAGTCTCATAAAGACTTAACAGGCTGACATTATTTTAGTTTTCTCTTTTGGAAACAAAAACATGCAGTAGACCTAATTACAGTTTACACAAGCACACACTTTGCTTAAAGTTTGCCTCCAAACCTGAGTCAATATATTTCCTGGAAAGTTTTTCTTTTCATTCGTTAAAAATTGGTTTCTCAGATTTTGTTGCTGCATTTCATCTGGTATAATGTTTAATTGCTCTAAACACAGCCTGAATGTTGCTCTGGACTGAATCCAGATAAGCAAAGGATTTGTTTATGTGTCTGTAATCATAAAATAGCTCTAAAAAAAAGAAGAAAAAAAAAAAAAAAGGACTAAATTTGCTGTGCCTGACCTCTTTACTTCATCCTCCTTTCTGTTCATGTGGTTCAAACGGACCAGAAAGAGGAGTGTTTTTGCAAAATTGCATTTGTGCAAAACTTAATTGTACCAGGCCAACGCTGCGTTGTACAGAAAAAGAAATTTAGAAAAGGACGATTTGTGCTCTGGAGTACAGCAGTAGAGACACAACGCACAAAACGAATTAAAGTAACTTACTTATTTTGCAGCTCTGAAGCAAGAGTCGATACTTATTTAAAATGAGAATTAATTAGGCTACAGGTCAATAAGCTGCACAAACAAGCCAAACAGCATCGCGCCTGCCTGCCAAGGCCTTTCACTGCGCCTTCGTATTACCGTGCAGCTTTCGTATGGAAGCGTGTTGCATTCACTTAAAGGGAGAAGATGAAAATAACTTACAAGATAATGTGATCTGCTTGTCAGAATTATTAACAGGCTACTTAGACGCTCCCGTTTCCTCCAAGTTGTTAAGTTTTATTCATTGGGTAATTCTTTCGTCTCTATTTCTGTAGATGGGATTCATGATGTGCGGACTTTGCGCAAATACCTGGGGACTTTACGGTTGAGGCGGAAAGCCCAATTATGTCTGGTGGATGCGGCAATGTTTATCCAGGATTAGTTGGCAATTGCACTCAGGCTACGCAGTGACACAGGAGACATTCAGGGGATTGATGAAAATAGGCTACTGGATCCCTGCGGAGTGCAGCTAGACGACAGAAGAAACAGGGGCTGACTTTACTCCAGGGATCCGCAAGTCCTCAAGGACCAGTGGGATGTTTCTCTGCTGTAACAAACCCGATTCAAATAAAACCTCTAATACCCTGTTCTGCACAAGTCTGTTAATGACTCATTAATTTGAATCAGGTGTGTTGCAACAGGGTAACATCTAAAACCTGCAGGACAGCTGCCCTCGAGGACCGGGTTTTATCATTACAAGATATTGTTGAAAAATTAATGCAACTGTGGACCTAGTCAAATGTTAACCATTAAGCTTATCCAAACCCTGTTACAGTAAATGTTTACTACACAGAACTAAGGGGGTTGGACAATCCTGTCTCACGTAGTGTTACTATTGGTCAAAAGCATTTTAAAGACTCGCCTTTAAGTGTTTGTATTTAGACAAGCTGAATCTATCATACGTGCCTAAATTCAGTAACGATTTATTAATAGACCAATGCCAACAAGTGACGCACATTTTCTCAGCGACAGTTCTTAAAGTGAATGCATTACGCTTCCGTACCTCCGCGCGTCAATCTGCATCTTTACTTACCGAGTTCAGGGCTGTAGTGAAGTGCAACACGGTGATGGTGACGACCACTGTCTGCAACAGAACCGCCACCAACAGCAGGACCCCGAGCTTCGGACAGGAGCCCGTCATAACGACAGACCGCCGCCCGGTACCCGACCAGCGCCGTTCTGTCCCGATTCCAAAGTTTCCAGAACAAGAACAATGGCTGAGAGCTGACTCCAACCTAACTTTTACCCTCCCCGTCCCTGTAAGCAGGAGGGGGAGGAGGAGGCGTGTCTGAATAACTTTTTACTCTGAACTTCTCCTGGAGAGATTATTGTTTCGTTTATGCGCTGAGAAAACACCGATAGCTTGCTAGTCTTTTGTGAACGCTCATATCTTCGCTGTAGATCTCTGTTCCAGCTTTCACAAACAATGAAAACACCTCTGACACAAACTGTCCAAAATACTAGCACGCATAAAGCTTTGATAGGTGTCATGGAGTTTAAACTAAAGACTAAACTCATAATATTTAGGTTATTCTGTGTAAATGTCTTAAGTCAATCCTTATTTCTTTATTTTTGCTGCCAATAAGCCAGAATCTTCTAAAAGTGGTTTTGAGCAATACTTTTCCAGGTTTTCTGAAGGTCTTAAAGTTTGTCTGTGGACATTGCTTTTTCATTCACATTCATCCTAATCCTTGAAGCTGACCACATTCAGAGCAATGTTTTTTTTGTAATACTGATCTTCACATGTCAAACACGACAAAAGGTCTTTAACTGAAGCGCTGAACAGGTGTTGTTTCAACACATAACGGGCAACTTAGCAAAAAATAAATAAATAAAGCACAAGCAGTGCAAATTAAATAACGGGTGTGCTACCAGCTGCTTCATCTTTCAAACGAGTCTCACAAGATGGGGAAACCACAGCAATGTGTGAAAGCTACCCAAACGGCAGAATTTATTTTGCACGGATCCGGCCCAGAGCCCCCTTATGATCTGGTCCGGATGATAACATTATGGCTTCGGGCCGATGTGCTTTAGCACAACGGGCCAGTACCGGGGCGGATCCGTTTTTCCAAATCTGGGCCGGAACTGAACTAGCTCTGGGCTAGATGTGGATTTTTAAGTTGCTATTTAGCTCCAGTTGCGGCCCAGATCTGGTATGGTTCCGGCCCAACTTTGGGCCAGTTCCGGTCCGTATTTGGTAAACAGATCTGTGTTGGATGGATATGATGTGAGCTGGATCATTTTTATAGGCACTAGGATCCAATAGTGCAGGGAATTTAAACTCTGGCCCTCGAGGCCACTGTCCTGCAGGTTTTAGATGCTTTCCCTCTCCAGCACATCCGCCACAAATTATATAGATCCAAGAGCTTGTTCGGTTCTGCATAATAACCCGTTAGTCTGAGTCTGGTCTGTTGAAGATGGGAAACATCCAAAACCTACAGGACTGTGGCCGTCAAAGACTGGAATTTAAGAGCCCTGCAATTAAACAAAAACAGCTGTAGCTATATACATTTTCTGATATCTATACTTTTTTCTGCAGATATCAGGTATGATCTAAAGTGTCAATAGGAAAAACTATATGATGAATAAATATACAATATACTATAAAGGTGCGGGATACAGATTCTGGTAGGCTGAGTAATGGTGCCTGTCAGAATGTGTTCCCCCTGTCTAACTTTTGTAATTGAAGGCGTAAATGTCTCTTGTATGCTGCAGTAATCAGGCTTTATATAAAGAATATATAGATGCAAACACATACAGGTAGGATATAAAATAAGCGCTATTGGCTGGGGACACAGATCCTGGCAGACTGCATCCTGGGATTATTCTAAACAGATTTTACAGTGTTGAAAAATAATGTGACACGTGAATAAACTAAACGCAAACAAATTGTTTTCCAAATACAAAGTGGTGTTAGTAGAACCTGGATTTTATTTTTTTTTAAGCAATACATAAAAACACATTGCCCTTTTTATATTTTGTTAAAAAAAAACTAAAAAAAACCAACACTATATACAAGTTACTTTAATAACAAGAGAACCAAGAGCCTATCTTAATATATGCTAAATAAAAATGTGAAACTACATATTTATTTAAGAATAGGGGATTGGAAAAAAGTTCTGATTTAATTATCAACCCTGCATGCAAAAAAACAAACAGAAAGAAACAAAACAAAACACCCAATGTTTGAGCTTTGAAGAGGGCGCATATGGCAGACTGTCCATTCATTAAGGTGCAGGCCACTTCCTGGTACCTTATACGTAGTATTAATATAAGGGCTTTTAAATCTATCCAAAGGTTACAAGACTATTGTTTTAGTGTTTTGTTTTAGTGTTTTGTGTGGGTGTTGTCAAGTCTTTAAAATGAATATTGCCCCGCAAAACTATAGATTGTATATAAAAGATGGATGGAGCCTCCATGACGTCACTCGTAGGTTTCTGAAGAGCTGAATTAAAGCTCATCCGACGGTTCCACCGTCGCCATCGTGGCAGCGTCACGCGTGTCGTTATTCCAGAAAAATCTAAAAATGGGCAAAGAGGTCAAGCTTAGAGGGGGACTGTGAAGGTGGGGCTGGATGATTGACACCTATCAAACTCCGAGATGCCTGTAGCTAAGAGCTAACTGAGCTAACCCAGAGCTAACCATCTAATGGAGGTAGGTGGGATAAAGCTAAGGGTGTGCTGTTAGCTGGCTTAAAACCGCAATTGTGCTGCACTCTCCCTTCTAGCCGCAAATATCAAATATCTGCCAATCAAAACAACATGCCTAATTATGCCAAATTTTAAGATTAAATTACATCTAAACGGGTGAGTCAAAAAAAAAATGAAACCCCATTACAGTTGTCATGAAGGTAAACTTGACCTATTAATCCTAAAATGGTTTTTGTACCAGACTTTAAACATGTTTATTTCTGCTGTAAAGTTGATCTTTTTAACATGGGAGTCTATGTGGATTGATTCTGGGTGTGTCCCAATCCGTGCACTTCTGTACTTCAAACACTACATTTAAGTGCTTAGTGCGCTGAAACAGAAATTTTAGTAAAAACTCAGTGCACTGAAAGTACTCGGATGCTGCCCTAAACTCGGCCAAAAGTCTAGTGCAAAACGATGGACACTACGGACGCCATCTTGCTGACGAAGCGGAAGGGGAGATAGGTTCAACCAGTTTTCCAGAGCCGAATAATGGCAGCCACCGACTCAGCGGTACCAATGCAGGCGGAGGCTATTTTGTAAAGATCTAAGTATAAAGTTATTCAATCATAATTCTAATGTAAATGGCAGCATGCTATCTATCGCTACTATCCCTGCCAACAGTTATGGATCTGATCATTTGTTGGAGGCTGTGGTTATACCGACTCAGTAGAGTTAGCGCACGTAAATGTTAGCAGTTTTTTAGCGGGTTTCGCGGATGTAGATAGGCTATAAGTATTTGAAAAAATTAAAGCTATGTTTATTTATGATTGTTGAACCTCCAGATTAAGCACTCTGGCGCTTGTGGTGCAAACGAAATGGCCCTTGATTTGAAAACTGATTTGAAAACTGATTAGGAAACAACGCTGGTTAGAGAACCGGCCTGTTTTGATGATACCGCTGACTAAGCTGTAGCTGATTGTACATCACTTTAGATAAGAGTCTACAAAGTACATATAAATAATGTTGCTTTCATATAAACTGCCAATGTGTGTTCACTGTAGGTCGGGGTGCTCAGCAAGGCAGAGCGGTCGTCTTGTAGCCTGAGTGTTGCCGGTGTTATGTTATAAGCGTAATAACCAGACCGAGCTAACAGTTTTACTGTGTACTTTACTTCCTGATACGAACAAGCACAACTCAACAACAAGCCTTCTCATTGGTTCCTGCGTAACCCAACTGTTAACTCTTTACATGACATCTCCCCTTTTTAAGTAAGAAAACACATGCATGTAATTTTATCCATAACTGTAAATGAAAAAGTACAGACTGTTTTCTAAATTCATTCCATTCAAATAAAACTAACTAAAATATTCTATTATACTAGAATAGTATGAAACTACAGTCTAAAGATCAGTCTCTTTATATGTCCATTCTCTTAGGTGGACGTGAGAGTCTGCCTGATCTTGTGACAAACGCTGCATGTTGAGTTGTTTGTGTGGTACGCGTATCGCCTGCAGTACTGACATCACATCCAACTTCTGTACCAGGTGGAGTGTGGTCCTCTGCCACAGTTGATGGCTGATGAGTTGCTCTCAGGTGTGTACGGGTCCTCCCCAACAGTCCCTCATCTGTTTTGACAAGATATGACCTTGGGGCTGCTGTTTGTTGTACAACTGTCCCATAAGTGTTTCCTGTGGTGATCCATACAGTCTGACCTGGATGCAAGTCCAGTTGATGATGCGCTCTGTGACGTTTGTTATATAGTCTTTTTTGTTTGTTTCTTCTTTTCTTGTGTCTCCATCTTACAGAACTGTCTGATGTTGCCTGGGAACCAGCGTGGGAACAGAGCTTTGGGAAGTTGAGGCAACGGTTTTCTTATCTGTCTTCCCATGAGGAGTTGTGCCAGAGAGAAGCCATTTTCCAGCAGGGTGGCTCGGTAACTGAGCAGAGCTTTAGCATAATCCCCAACGTTCTTTCCACAAGCCTTTTAAAGTTGCCACAGCTCGCTCTGCTTCACCTGGGGGTATCTTGGGTTGCTAGTTATGTGAATAAATTCATACTCAATGGCAAAGTCCTTAAAGAGAGCACAGGCACACTGAGGGCCGTTGTCAGACATCAGTAGTTCAGGGACGCCATTCCGTGCAAAAATGTTCTTTAAAGCTGCAATGACTGTGCTAGCTGTCGTGACGTTGAGGTGGGCAACCTCAATATATCGGGAGAAATAGTCAACCACTAGGAGATAGTTGTTCTTGTCCCAGCTGATAATGTCTGTACGAACACGTTGCCATGGCCTCTCAGGTACAGGAGTAGTTAGCAAGGGTTCTCTCCGTGTCATTTTGTGTTTTATACACGTGGGACATTTTTCAACTTTCTGGCTGATGTCAGCAGAAAGTCCTGTCCACCAGAATGACTGCTGAGCTCTGGCTCGACACTTGACTATACCTTGGTGGCCCTAATGGAGGATATTGAGCATGTCGTCTTTCAGTGAGCTGGGTATTACAATCCTTTGTCCTTTTAGAAGAAGATCTCCAGCCAGTGACAGGTTCTGGCTCTCGTTCCATTAGGGTCCAATATCAGGTGGCAAGTGGCTTCTGTAAGGCCACTGTGTTTGACAGTAGTGAATAAGTGTGCTGCAGATTAGGTCTTCCTTCTGCTTTTGTGCCAGCTGCTGTAGTCTAGAACTCAGAGGGGGAAGCATGTCCAGTGCTTTTGTACTCAGTAATGGGATGAGTGGTTTGTGATCTGTTTCCAGTGTAAATCAAGCAGGTATGATTGCAACCGTTCACATTTCCAAAGTCACAGCCAATGCTTCCTTCTCAATCTAAGCATAGTGTTTTTCAGCATCCAGCCAAACTCTTGAGAGGAACACCACTGGTTTCCATTCACCACTCTCTGAATGTTTCTGGCTTAGAACAGCTCCGAGGCCAAGCGATGATGCGTCTGCTGACACTCGAGTCTCTGTGGTGGGTGAATATACAGCAACAACTCTGGGTGAGCTGAGCTCTGCTTTCAGCTTCTGAAAAAGCCTCTTGCTGAGGTGCCCCCCAACACCATTCTTTCTTGACAACAGGTCATTCAGAGGATGTGAGAATGATGAGAGATGTGGGAGGAACTTGCCCAAGTAGTTTGCCATGCCCATCACTCTGTGAACATCTGCAACGCATGTGAGTTTTGGCATTTCCAGGATGGCTTTGACTTTGCTGGGGTCAGTATTAACTCCCTCAACCGAGTGTCTCAGAAACATAATTCTGCTCTGGGAAAACACACATTTATCCTTGTTCAGAGTCAGCCCTTCATTTTGTAGTCTCCTTAGAACCTGGAGCAGCTTGGCATCATGTTAACCTGATCTTTGCCCTACACCAGGATGCCATCAGCGTGACACACGACATCCTCACAGCCCTCTAGCATTTGTGTCATTCGTCTTTGGAAATGTTTTGGCGCTCATGAAATTCCAAAAGGAAGTCTATTGTAACAATAGCGACCAAATGGGGTAATGAATGTGGTTAAGAGAGCACTGTCCTCAGTGAGGGGAATCTGCCAAAAGCCTGACGTGGCATCCAACTTGGTGAATACTTTAGCTCAAGAGAGCAAAGCCAGTGTGTGGTCAGCTGCTGGCAAAAATATGCCTCTCTCGCTTGACCCACAGATTCAGGGATGTCAAATCCACACACAATCTCAGTTTCTCCTTTGAGCCTGTTTTCCCATTCCCTCCATTCGTTCAAGTTCTGCTCTGACTTTGTCTCTCAGTGGGAGGGGAATCTGACGTGGGGCAGACAAAGCATATGGTGTGGCATTCGGTTCTAGTTCAATCTTATATGGATCCTTCAATTTTCCTAGCCCTTTGTACACAGTGGGATAACTATTTTTGATGTCTTCACCCACCTGAACTGTATGCACCCGTCTTAGCAGAGACAAGACTTCAATGGCAGGAATTGGCCACATTTGCGTGCATAATGTCCTTTTCACTTACATTTGTGGCATTTTGCATCCTTAGCAGGGCACTTTTTCCAGGGATGCCGGTATGTATTTCCACATCTCCCGCAGCCAGCATCTCTGTTTTTATCTTCTGACTTGCTGGTTGAGCTGCATTTTTTTCATATGTGCCTTGCCTCTTTTTGTTTATAGCATCCAAGTTATGTGGCTGTCCAGCATTCATGTTGCCACGTAGTTGCTGTTGATTTTTTATTTCCTTATGGTGTCGCAGTTTGGTTACAGTTTTTGCTAATGTGAGTTCTGGATCCATTTGTATTGACCCTGACAGCTTTGCGTTTCTTAATCCGACAACAATCCTATCTCTGATGAGTTCTTCTCTTAAAGCTCAAAATGCACAGTGCTCAGCTAGGGCATGGACAGTGGTAATGAATGCTTCCACACTTTCTCCTGGTTCTTGGTTGCGTCTGTTAAACCATGCTCTCTCAAATATGATATTCCCTTTACTGACACAATGTCTCTCAAAAGCAAGTTTAACTTCTTCATAAAACTTTTTCTTGTCCTCATCTAGGGGCAGGATATTCAGAACACTTCATCCCCTAAAGTGTACATCAGGGTATTAACCTGATATTCCTGTGTCTGTTTATCCAGGCCTGATGCTACTCTAAAGCACTCAAAACATCTTATCCATTTCAGCCATTCGCTTTCTCGTTTTGGACATAACACTTGCTTGGTGGAGCCAGTTGTACACTGCTTGTTGGAGGTGCCAGGTCTGCACGGGCTGCAGGATTATCCATGTGTCACTGCAGACGCTTTTTTTTTTTTCAAACACCAACAGTCTCCTAGAGGCACAGTTTTCTTGTCTTTGTTGGGCATTTTCCCTTGCATGGGACAGCAAACCCCTAATTGCTCCTGATGGGTCATGGTTGAGTACCTTGCATGGCAGCTTCCGCCATCAGTGTGTGAATGTGTGTGTGAATGTTTGAATGTGATGTACATGTAATGTGCTTTGGATAAAGCTCTTTACAGCTTTGTAAGAAATTACAAGAAAGTTTGTCTAAAGAGGGTTTAAGATGTGTTGAAGACAAAAGCTGCTCATACCAAATGTTAACTTTCAAGCTTGTTAAAATTGTTCAGACTCTTTTTTTCAAACCTTATATAGTGTATTTAGTAATGTTTCCACGTTTCCATAAAGCGTTGCACCTACAGTATCTTGTTATCCTCGCAAAATAATTAAATGCGGGGTGACTTAAGACTTTGGCACTGTAAATATATAAGTTTTGGATCAGTGAATAGAAACTTTCTGTTTTCAGATGCATAAAAGATCAAAATTTCCTTCAGAGGCTTCATACTGTTTCCCGACATGAAAAGTCAGGTTGGAAAAAATAATACTGATGTTCCTGACATTTATTTCCACACCCTAATCATCCCTTTTCATGGCTTACGTAATCAGTGACGTCACTACTGTATCCAGAGGCAAAAAAAGAGGAAAGCGTGTAAAAAACACTGTAGAAACGAGCTATCTCAAGTGTTATTTCGACTTTAAAATGTCGTCTTGTTAGGTGTTTGGGTGCCAGAATAAGAGGAAAAACATTCCTGGCAGTAAATTAAAGTTTTTTAGGATACCAGTTCAGAAAAAAATCGAAGACAATTATAGCTGTTCGCAATAAGACGAAAGGACAGGACAGAGACGATAATCAACAATTCTTGTGTTTGTTTATATCAGGTAAGATAAATGTAATGCTAAGTGATTGTTATCGAGTTCAAATTAACACAATTGTACATTATAAAGGAAAATGTTGGATATATAACATTGCTTTTATCAGCACATTAGCAAGCACATAAATGTTAAACTTTAGACCGCAGCACACAAAGATTGGGATGTAAATGGATGTATTTTTTTATTTGAACGTGGCTATTTATGACGTAGTTGTAAACATCCAGTGATTTATATGGTTTGAGTTTCTTTTTGCTGTACACACATGGTGTCTCGATTAGGTACATGTCTGTCTCAGATGTCTGGCCACTCCACCGTCGCCAGTCCCAAAAGATCTTCATGCCACTCCAGTAAGGTGTATGGATCAGCCAGCCTGCTTCCATCTAATTTTATAAAATAGCTGTCACTGTCCCGTAAAGTGAGTGTCTGTAATTATTCCGAGCGTTCCGAGACTGAACCACTTGCTTGAAAACCCTCCATTTATTAAAATGCCACCAAAAATTGTTAGCTGCCACTTGATAACATAGCTTCTAGCCTCTGCTTGTGCCTCCAGGCTAAGCTCCGCCCACCAAAAACGTCACAATGTTTGCAAACTTTGAAACGGTCTTAACCTCTCTTAGAATACAGATATCTGTAGGTTTATATTTGTGAATGGAAGTGTCCATCATTTTAAATGCAGTTGGATATATTTTCTCCCTGCAGACAGAAACCGTATAGGAGGGCAAAAGTTTTGAATGATGAAACTGTCTTGAAAGCTGATGCGTTTTTAATCTTGAACAGGCTTTAAACTAGATCATGATGTTCTTTTTCACTCATCATGGTTGCTGTGCCGCTGAAAGATAAAGCATGTCTTAAAGATATTTGACATGAGATGATGAGGTATGATGAAGTGTGAATGGCAGCAAGATGTCCAAGTTGGAAACTGTCTGGCTGCACTAACCTCTAGCTTTAAAACAGTTGTGAAACACAAGATGCTGTGGGTCTGTTAATGGTTGAACAAAATTGATCTAATAAAGTTTGTTCACCACCTCCTACATATTTTTAAAATTCCTATGGGATCCACTATAAAGACACATAAAGAACACATAAAATCTAAGTTATCTCACAGTAATGCAAATAAATAGCACACCGCTGTGGGATCTTTTATTCAATTTACTATTTTTAATAATATTTATAATAGTAAAAATTTTCATAACATAGTTTTACTCAATTTTGTCATTTTAGGTGTTAAAATTGATGTTGTCATACTGTTATCAGAGGTTTGATAGCATGTAAAGCTTAGAGAAACAGCATTACAACCAAATGGAAACATTATGCAAAGGTTTCTGCGTTACAGAGTATGTGTGAAAGGTAGTTATGGAACCAAATCTTTTATATTTTATTTATTTATTTTCCTTTTTGGACTAAATTAATTACTTTAAAGGAGTTTTATGATGTAGCCATAAGTGATGATGATGAGCAAGTGGTGAACAGTATTATTTTTTGACATGATAATCATACATTTATGTCACAAAAAGAATTTGAGATAAAATCAATAAAACATATGTGCAGAAATGTATAGAAAAGATCAGAATTTATAAGAACTGTAATACAGTTGTGATAAAATTGTTTAAGGAAAAGGCCACATGGTAAAACTAAGGTGATTTAAAAGAAAATACTTTGGTGTGAATTAAAATTCAACATCAGGGGTTTGTAGCTGCTGACTGTATCTGAGAGCATCAGCGTACTTCAAAATGCTGGAGTCTGGAAGAAATAAACTATGGAGGACCTGATAGAGTAAAGGCAGCAGTTTAGTGAACTGAGCACTCAGTCACTTAAGTTTTCTCTCTACTGTATAAAAACGTAATTAAAACACATAGCTTTCTGCGTGCAAGAGGGTTTTATCCTTGAAGAAAGCAGGTTGCCTTTCTGTAATTGTCATAATTTCCCTGTATTGTCAGTATTTAAACATCATTCATTCCCTAAAGTAACCCTGAACACAATAACAACCTACTCCTGCTTAAAAATACCATTGTTCTGTGACTCTAGTCTTAACTAACTGTTTATCCAGTTTGAAACATCCACAGACTTTAGAAAAAATTCTCAGTCTGTACTATAATTCTATCCTTGATGTGAAGCATGGTGGTCAGAGCTGTTCTGGTCATTATTATCAATATATTGTTTTACATTGAAACAGACGGAGTCAAAAATGGATCCTGGTCCTGTTGGCTCATTCCTGCATCTGCAACATCTGGCCTCAATCTGGCTTCAACGCCCCGCCGTCCCCGGGGAGACGTGTTCTCTGCTTGGGTTTCACTCAGCTCCACCAGCAGGGCCTGCTGGGGGTAACGGACACTGTATAACGTGCGTGTGACAGAGATTGCGGAGAAAATGTAAGGGTCATCTGTGAGAGCATCCTCATTTTAGGTTGCTAATGAGGACCCCAACTTTAAGTGAAATACAACCCAAAAGTATATCTTTATCTAGAAAGGACAAGCTGCAAGTTCCCATAAGTTGGTTTTGATAAACGTTTTTTTTTTGTTTTTTTTTTATACAAGTTTTAAAGGTTTCAGTCCCCACGAGTAGATTGATACTAGCAGAAACACATGGTCTGAGTGTGTTTCTGAATAGAAGCCAAGTTTTAATAGGGGAGAGCTGACTGACTCCCCCACAAAGTTGACTCCCTCCTACTTCAGTTGCTGTCCAAACTCTGTCTCTCCCATCTGTCCTAATTCTTCCTCTACCTCATGTTCTCTTTGTCTAGACAACCCTTCCTTTCTTTCATTGTTCAATTGTCTATCAGGATCTGATTTTCTTTTTCTAAAATTCACTGACTCATTGACATGTCCCATCTAAAATGCATGCAGCTTATCACAACTCAAACTTACCTGTGATTGCCAAGCAGCTCTGAGGTATCAATAATAACTTTGGTGGGCACCATTTTATGAGCAATAAAACTAATAGCTAAAGCCACAAAGTTTTCAGCTATTGGTTGGGCTGTATGTGGTCTGCAGTTTTAGCTCAGGA
>JBAMHW010000020.1:6854123-6931929 GCA_037177495.1 Rhadinocentrus ornatus | reverse complement strand
CTCGATTTACCGGTTGATCTACGTTCCTACCCTCACCTATGGTCACGAGCTGTGGGTAGTGACCGAAAGAACAAGATCGTAAATACAAGAGGCCAAAATGAGTTTTCTCCGCAGCGTGGCCGGGCTCTCCCTTGGAGATAGGGTGAGAAGCTCAATGATCCGGGAGGGGCTCAGAGTAGAGTCGCTGCTCCTCTGCATCAAGAGGAGCCAGATGAGGTGGTTCGGGCATCTGGTCAGGATGCCTCCTAGACGCCTCCCTGGTGAGGTGTTCCAAGCACGTCCCACCGGAAAGAGGCCCCGGGGAAGACCCAGGACATGCTGGACGGACTACATCTCTCGGCTGGCCTGGGAACGCCTCGGGATTACTCTGGATGAGCTGGTGAATGTGGCCAGAGAGAAGGAAGTCTGGGTTTCCCTGCTTAGGCAGCTGCCCCCGCGACCCGACTCCGGATAAGCGGCAGAAAATGGATGAATGGAACTGTACAATAAATTATTGTTCACCTTTTATTTGTATTTAGCAAGGCTAAATCAGCCTTTAAAATCACCATCAAAGTAAAAATAAAACTTTTACCTTTCTTAATAATAAGAGCAACAGGCTTATTATGTTCTTATAGATTGAAACAAAGGTGCTTCGACTAGGCTTAAAAATAAAAGTGGGCTGATCTGCTCTGAATGCAGCTGAGAGCTGCGTCAGGACCAAGTCACTGCTTTTGGACGGGAGGGGGGGCATCAGTCCCCAAAAGTCTCCAATAATACCAGAAAAAATCGCATGATCTGTTGCTAGTCGCTTAAAAAAAAAAAAAAGTCGCTAGAGTGGAGTGAAAACGAACAGGACAAAGTCGCTAAGTTGGCGACACAGAGCCAAACCACCGAGTTAGTCTTTCCTCTCATCAACTATTTCGTCTGCTTTCTCTTCGCTTGTTCAGTCACGCCTGTATTACAGTCATAAGCACTCGTTTTGTAGCTAAAACTAGCAGCGTTGGAGCTTAGCCTAGCCTTCTACATTGCGCTGGGCACAGCCAACTGCTGTTGGGCTTTTTTTACTGCTGCTGGGCTTGGTCAGGCTCTGTGTCTGTGGTGTACGTCATCACTTATGTAGCCAATGTGTTAGCAGTCAGTGTTGTGCAGTCAGTGTTACGCTGTAATCTTATACTGTATGTATATCGAAATATCGGAAATTTGTTCAAAACTCATATTACCGTTATTGAATAAAAGTATATTGCGGTATATATTGATATTGAATTATTGTCCAGCTCTAGCTGAAAAGAAAATTGATCTCTTTCTGGTGTGGTGACGCAAAGGTGCTCTCTTTTCCCCTGTAGTTTTTGAAACAACCCTACATATCTTTGGTCCTGAAAACTCTCTGCGTCTGAGTCGTTTTGGTGGCACACAGAAATTCATTCTACAGATGCCTGCTATTGTTACCCTGCAGCATCCCGGGGCTGAGAAAACACAACCTTTTTTTCCCCCTACCCTGGAGCATCACGTGACACCGCTGTGTTTTATTTTGTAGCATCATCTAGACCAGAGGTCCCCAACCCTGGCCCTTTAAGGCCCACTATCCTGCAGGTCTTAGATGTCTCCCTGCTGCAACACACCTGATTCACATCAATGGCTCATTAGCAGACTTGTGAAGAGCTTGTCAGAAAGCCGTTTATATTGAATCAGGTGGGTTGCAGCAGGGAGACATATAACACCTCTAGGATAGTGGGCCTTGAGGACCAGGGTTGGCGACCTCTGATCTAGACTTTATTAGTCCCACTGTAACCACTAAGCACATGCTGCTTCCTGTCGAACAGGAAGTACCAACGCACCAAAACTAATTCCTTGTATGTTTAAACCTACTTTGCAATAAACCCGATTCTACCACTCTGCACTGCATGGGGTGCTCATCTCTGTCATTTGCATACATGTATCTAAATGAGCAAATCTCCTTTAAATGCAACATAAAACAACTTACCAAATGTTTAAAACTGGCAGCCTGTTCTTCTCTCCTAGGTGGATGTTTGGTGTTCACAGACTCAGCAGAGGATTGTGGGGTACTATCAAGCTAATGCCTGTGCATCAGACAGTAGGTGAGTTTCCGAATATAAACCTCTACACCTTGGATGCTTTATAAAATGATGCATTACTAAGTATTGTACTCATTTATGTAACTTGTAGACTTTTCCAACACTGGTTAATGAATTTAATGTGTTTCCTGACAGCCCAACGCCATGTGCGTTCAAGATCGCTGATAAGATTGCTGATCAGTGTGACAATGCCCTTTTGCTAATGGTAAGGAAAACAAGCTATATTTTTAGCATTATTCTTTTAACCTGTCGCCACGTAGATGGTGAGAAATAAGTGCTGACACGAGCTAATCAGCAATATGAGTCACTTATAGTTTCATAGATAAGTATTTGATATTTTAGATAGATGAATAATTTTATTCTCAGGGTAAATTCCTTCATCATGTTTCTTCATTTGGCTTGACAGCTTGACGGCAGTAAGATGTCGCCAGATTATCGGGTTCCCCCTATCGTGATGTACGAGCGCAAAGATTCAAGATGGACGCTTAAAGATAAACACATGTAAGAGCTAATTAGAGGGTAGTGGCAAGTCCTCTACGCTTTAAACACACTGTTCACCTCAATTGCAATTTCAAGTAAAGATTCAGATTCAGTCTCCATGAGATAAATGTGATAATAAAGTCACTGTGTTGGATTAAATGCAGCAATTAGATCCAAGACAATTACTGGAGGAAGTGAAGATAAAGATATTAAGTGCTCAAGGAAGAGACAGAATAAGACTGGACTGCTGGAATAAGACTGCAGCAGATGATATTTTCATCAGTGTTACTTTGCTTGGCTTTGTTGATGAAGTCGTCACTGTTGATGTCTATAATCATGCAAAGAATCCTGATCCTTACATTCATGTTTTATGTCACAACAAACAGGCAGTAACATTTACAACATGTTGTGTTTAAAAATCCGATTGAAACATTAGCTATAACCTCAGTTATCATCTCCATCCCATTAGCAATCTCATTACCATTTCAGATAATATCAGATATTCAAATATCATGTACAAATGTTTTGTTTGTTTTTTTGCAAATTTAACTTAATGTTGTGAAAGTTTGCAGCCTTTTTAAAAGGGTGTTTGCTAGTTTGAAATACATGACACTATAATACATACAGTGCAAAGCCTAATGGCAACAAAAGTTGCCAAACCTTTCTTCTTTTACTTTAATACACATAAAAGTATCTTTAATGATACGAGGAAAGAAAAACTTCCTGGTTCATTTTCATATTAAATTGTTTGGACATTCCTGCCACCTTGTGGTTTACTGTAGCCAACATTAAATTACTAATGCAAGCAATTACACAATTTTTATGTAAACTTTATTTTTTATTACAAGTAATAAAATATTGCTTTATCAATGACCTAACACCTTAAGAACTTAAATAGCATTGCTATTATTAGTTATGTTTCACTACTTCCGTATAGATTGCAGTTAATTACAGCTCAAGGAAATATTCCCATATAGAGCAAGAAATGTGTTGTACAAATTTAACTAACCATGTCTCAGAAGCTTCATGCTAACTCTGAGTATGGCTCCACAGTCCATGTTGATGTAATTCATTAATTTGAAAATCTTTTGTTTTGTGTGTTTTCTACTGGATTTAAATGTGGTCCCTGCAGAGGTTATATTCATGCTAGCCACTGTGCTTTTTGACTAGATGCATCATCCCGCTGGGAGCAATCATTAGAAGATGCTGAGATGCAGATGTTGTCATCTGTCACATTCATCACTGCAGTGTTGACACAAAGCAGGATGGCTCCATGGGATCAAGCAAGCCTGCATATTAGACTTATTGACAAAAACGAAGTAAAAATATAGAAGCAGTGTTTAAAGAGAAGTTTAACATTACTAATTCCACAGGAATACAGAGTAGAAGAATCATCCAGGTGCTGCTACTTCATAAATTTATTGCCAGTAAATCTGAATTTATGCGTAAGGTTGGTTACGGCATCGCCACCGTATGCTCCGCGTAGATCCGCAGAGGCCTGACGCGCACCCCTGCTTGCGTGGACGTTACCATATGCAGGGGTCGCACGAGTATAAATCCAGCTTTAAGCTGTGTGAGCACATCTATAAAAAAAAAACCGTTATGTCAGAATGCTATTCTGGAGCATTCAGGTGTGTGGTAGCACAATGCCAATGAGGAAAGACATGAGCAATGATTTTAAGAGTAGCTGTTCATCAATCTGTCAGTTTATTCTTTTTTTAATCATTCTACCGTAAGGTAGATAATCCTCTATAGAAAACATTAAAGACCGTTGACAATGTTCCCAGGAGTAGGCTCATCCTAATATGAGACTACAATGCTCAGGGAAAAAACATAAAAAAAAAACAAGATCTACAGCTCAGACTCTACAGGCCTCAGTTAGCATGCTAAATTAGGAAGTTAATGACAGTACAATCCAAAAAAGACTAAAATGCTTTGGTAAGGATGCGAGAGAAATTCTCTTTTCTTTACAAGAAAGCATTGTGGATTTCATCTTACATTTAAAAGGCCTTACAAGTGCCCTCCTTCCTCTACACAGCACTGATTCACACGTTTTTGTCTTCCTGTTCAGGATAATGCTGAGACAGTGGGAGGAGACCTGGGCGATAGCCAGCCAGATGCTGGACTCGGGAGATCACATGCTCTTGGTGGATTTTGACAGCCACTTGGACGACATTACAAAAGACTGGACCAATCAGAAACTTAACGCCAAGATAGCAGAGCTGTCCTCACCGGCCAACGGGAACATCTAGACTGAGAAATAGCTTCACTTAGTCCTTATGTTCTCACCCGGCTTCATCTTTCTCATGTAGAAATGTGATTTTTTTTTTTTTTTTTTTTTAAATAATACACAACCTCACACTCAAAGTTAAGAATATGTTTATTTTAGCTTCTGTTTCTAGACTGAACAAATACAAACATGCATAAATAAAATATTTACACCTTGGTAGATCTCTGTAGTCTTCCACCCCCTCCCTATACTTGACTGTGCCTTGCGGTTCAGCTCAACACCCTGCTTATTTTTTAACAATTAATCCACCTTAAAATCACTTTTCACACTACTGCAGTTCTCTCGTCCTTATTTCTGGTCCTTTTGTTTGGATTGTCACATTTGCATACATCACAAACTGGGAAAAACAAGACTGACATTACAGAACTGCAAATTATTGAGTTGTTTGGGCATCTGTTCTGCTCAAAATGTTTGTTTAGACATCTCTAAGTAGATGGACTTCAAGGAGAAATTAAAAATATGACTAATATTAAACCTCATTCAATCCTAAAGTTGCTGCTTCTAAATGTACAAAAATTATCTAAACTGAGGTGTTAACATATTTCTTAAATTCAACATTTCCAAATTTCTTCTGCTTGTAAAATTACATCAGCTGGGTATTCAGATGGAGTCTCCTAATAACCACAGAGAACTTAACTCAATTCAAATACGCTATGTTATACTATTGTTAGTTGCCATTCTGCTGCATTATGTTACATTAAAACACTAGTTAAAGTATTTGGTGTGTGCATGAGTAATGAATGCTTTCAAATTTAATTAATTTTTGATGTACTCAGCAATTAAAGAACCTGCCAATAAGTTGCACATCTGACAGTCTCCACAGAGACTAAATATTCAGTTTCAGTTCTCTGTGAATGATATGGGACCAGTGGATTAAATTCTTTTGTTTGCCACTTGCAAAACACCAACAGTGACAGTAGAGCAACAAGCTTTTAACGCTTGTAAAGAGTTCAGCGACTGCATCTCAAATCCTCTGCTCGAACACCGAACACAGCAGGCTGATATCAAGTAGCAAATGTAGACCGGTAGTTTTCTCATGATCTAAGTGCTCTAAATGTCATGTTTTTAATACCTAGAGATAGATTTGTCTTGTTTCTAATGAAGCTCTGCTTCAAAGCTGCAGTTGTCCTCTTTCAGTCTCATCAACAGTGTATTTTTTACATTTATTAAAAAACAACCCATAACCTACATTTATATATTAAGTGTGCAAAAAAGGTTACATTTGCAGTGAGATTGAATTGGTTGAATAATACAATATAACAGGTGTGTACATTAAACTACTACAAACTGATCTACTGGAAGTTTTTATGTATATAAAGTAGACGAAGAACTTCAGTATCAACATAATTTTGAACACTTGCTTACAACAGCACGGTCCAGCCGGTCAGGGTTAAAAGTGACAAGTTCTTTGTTAGCACCTTAATGAAAAGAAGAAAAGAAAACTTGATAAGAGGAAGCAGCAGAAAAACTTTTCTGCCTCAGGAGAGCGAACGCCTTTCGCTGGACTCCAGAGTTGATATGACACTTCGGTACTCGGTGTGAAACATCAGTGATGGTTTGCTTGTAGTGTTTCCAGTACACTGATACTTAAGGTGCAACCAAAGAATATCTATTTTTAAAGTAAAACAAGTCAAATATTTTTTTAAATGATTTTTCTAGGATATAAACCTGATCTGGTACAAGAATGAATTGTTTCTGGATTCTGCTTAAATGATAATTGACATGTTTTTGTATCACTTAGGCACTTTTTGCTCTTGTTTTCTAAGAATGATTTAAAAGGGGAAGTCTGTTATTCTCTGAATGAAACCTAAATTAAACGTGCTCAGATGGCTACTCAGGAAATGTTCTCAGAGGCAGTCAAAGGAGTTACTGAGACCAGATTCAGGGTGATTTCTCCCAGCGGAGACTGGCTGGCCAGCGACTGGAGGACTGAGATGGATTCAAAGATGGACACAGCGCTCTGGACCTGCTGTTCTGCCCATGGTAGAGTAATCTGCAAAGCATAAAAAAATTTTTATTATTATTTATTTAGTTTAGACCTAGTGTAATGTGGCTGCTGGTTTCTTTTATTTTTAGGAGTATGTTTGCAGTTTTTCAGCAACATTTATTAGGCTCCCAAATACACAATAAATAACATATACTTGCTACTCGTGCTGGCCCAATAACTGTCCTGCAACTTGGTGTAAAAAAATGCATGTATAAAACATTTACGCGTAATTTACATAATTTCACTGCTGATTAAAAGCGAAAACTGTAGAGAAAACAGTAAGAGCGCTAATTCCATACGTTCATCCATCCATCGTTTTCAGTCAGGGAATTTGGCAAAATATTCGCAGAAGGCCGAAATTAACTACAGGACAATTACATCAGCAAATTTTTTGCACATGGATTCTAGAACAACGGCCCAGTTTTCTGCTCATCTTTAAAGATAACTCAGACCACTACCGTACTTGTTGCTTTTTAGTAACTCTACATGAGTAGTGGCCCTTCGGAGGTGCTACAAGGCTACATGACGACTAATCTTCTGTTCCCCCCGAAACAAGACACCCACTTACTGTCTTGAGTCATAAGAGAAGTATGGGTGAGATGATTTTGATGACAAGAGTAAAGAAAACTCAAGAATGCTAAAATCTTGTAATGCTTTTGGCTACAAGGTCCCTATATACACGAGAGGAAAAAAAATCTGTCGTGAAAATGAGTTAAAGAGAACATGGTTTAGCATAATTCTGATTCCTTTAAACATAACAGCTAAGTGATTCTGGTCATTTGAAGTTCCTTTACCTGAGCAATAATCAGTTTTCTGTTTGGGTCATCCATGTTGTTCAGCTCCTCTCCGAAACACAGAGTGAAGCCGCACTGAGGAGGTTCGCCGCCGTTTGAACGGAAGTGGTCCAGATCTAAAAAACAAAAACAAACAAAAAAAAAGGGGATGAAGTCAGATAAATACACAATAGTGAGAAATTTAAATCTAGGTGAAGTTGATAAAATTGGGATAAAAATCACTTGGAAAAACATTTTTGCATAGGTTGGGTTTTGAATATGGATGAGTGCTTCCCAAACATTATAATCTTGTAACGTCTTTACTGTAAAAGCCAAGAAAATGAGTAAAAATAAAGAATTGTAAACTTGCATTTTCTCTAGTAGCCAGCAGGGGCCGGCGCTTATGATCACAATAGTTTGCCATATATTTCTGTACAACTTTTTCATCAACACTTTCACTAACTCACGTTGCTTGAAGACATCTTTACTGAAGAGCAGAACTGGGTCAGTGTTCCTCTCCATCCTATGCAGGCCCGGTGTGTTTGTGTGTGGACCCGTCCAGAAGATCCGGCCCTGGCAGAACCTCTTGCCGTAAACTCCCTGCGGTGTGGAGGTCAATACCATTCCTTTCTCCATGAAAGGCAGCAGGGTGAAGAGGGCCTGCAGCTCCGGGCCAGCAGGCAGCATGGAGGGCGGCTCCGGCAGTGGAATGCGCGGAAATCTGCTGTTCAGGGCGGCTGGTGTCGGAGGGATTGGAGAAGAAGAAAGGTACGTAATGCGGACATCGGTGCCCTGGATCTGACGCTTTAGGACTTCCTGTCCTAAATAGTGAACTGTCACATTGAAGGAGTCCTGTACTGTAATAACAGAAACAGAGAAGTTTAGTTAAAAATTAAGCTTTAGAAAGTATTCTGGGACGCTGCAATCTCTGCTGACCAACCTGGTCAGCTATAAATGTTTATTACCTGCTGCAGGAGCAGGCACACTCTCCTCGATCCGCACATCCAACATGATCTCATTCACTGCTACAGTCAACAAGGTGAGGCAGAAAATGTTACAGATTAGCTCGCTGTTATGAAATAATGTCACAGGTGTATTTAGTTATCTAGGAGGTTGCTTGTTTTGTTGTTATAGGCTATCCTGGAAACCAAAGTAACCTGGATCCTTTGTATTAAAGTATGCATCGCTATAAGTACTTGTGCTCAGTCTACATTACTTCCTCTTACAAAAAATGACTAAAACCAACAATGTGCATTAAATTCTAGATTCCTAAGGAACATTTTTTACTAAAAGTTGATTTAACTCAAAAAGAAAAAAATGCTCAGTATTTTCTCCTCGTGATGTTTAAATATAACTTAAAAGGTTTGGTGCTTAAACCTTTCCCATGTTTGGAACGCTGATAATGCCACAATTTATATTTCATCCTTCTAGTTTCAAATCTAGACGTAAAAAACAAAACAAAAAAAAAACCACAAACAAATAAATAACGGTACAACACAGTGAAATAAAATAGATGCAACAAAGAGGAGGGAAGCAGAGCTAATTTGGATTTTATTTGCATATTATTAAGACTAAAGTGAGAATTTGCATCTGAGGGATTTAAATGCATAAATAAAGTATTTTCATCTACATATGTAATTTTAAACTTAGGAATACATGTTTTTTGGGGTTAGATTAATGCCTGGAGGAAGACATCAGCTGGGTTTCTATTACTATTTTTAATTTGCATTTAAAAGAATAGGAAAAAAATTATGAAAAAGGTTAAAAAAAAAAACATGCAAAAACAAGCAATAAAAAACTGAGTCTTTTGCATGAGGCTGTTTTTGCCTGTCTTAAAGAAGTCTTAATTGTTGCAGGGAGAATAGCTGGCAGAGATTAAAATAAGAGAACTAAAGCTAGATTTATATGCAAGGGTAGGGACGCACGGCCGACACCGGTGAAATATGCTCTCACACTCGAGTGTATGGTTATGGCGTCATGTTGCAGTTTCTCTTCCATGGTAACCTCACAAATTCAGCAAGACTCTCCAGAAATCCGGAAGCATGTAATCACAAACCGACTAATCACAAGGAAGTACTTCTGCGTAATCGGGCTGCAAGCAGGGGTTTCACGTCAGGTCTGGAAGGGGTGCGTGTCGAGCATCCGATGAGCATACGGTGGTGACGCTGTAATCGACCGTAGGCAGATGCTGTGCAAGTATAAATCCAGCTTAAACAGCTGTTTTTGGTCTTCCTGGATATAATACGGCTGATCTCCGAAAGATTTCTTTGCCAACCACTTCTTCTACTGAATTTAGCGCCAGAGCTCGTACCACCACCACCAGGGGGACATTACGCTGCAGTTTACTTGCCTGAGACTCATCAACGGAAATGTATCTGACTGACATTTCTTTTTGTGGCATTTCCAAATTTTTTGTTAATTATTAAAAGTCCAGCTTTAGACTACAGAAACTACACATCAAGCCAAAATAAAGATGTAATTGCTGATAAGATGCATGCAGTTAAACTCACTGTCGGTCTGTATGGTGCATGGAGTGGGTCCGTCAGTCTGCACAGGGTTGTCACTCTGCAGCAGTACCTCATCCATTCGCTGCTGATCAGAAAAATAGATGCTTTCATTCCTAAAGAAATGTAGCTCAGGCTTTCTGATTACATTAAATATTAAGTCAATGGCAAGTGTCTAAGCCTCTCTACGGATCTGTGAAATTTAGCTGCAAATTAAGAGTGGCAAAAGACAGAATCAAAAATAATATTTGATCTCACAGTAAAAATGAAATTATCTTGATTTAGTCAGACCCTTGACTCTTGCACTGGGATTAACAAGCTTAAAGTGAAAAACCTTCAATTTAACCTAAATATCTAAAGAAAAGAGCTGGACTTGAATCAACTCACCAGCTGAGAAGTGACCTCTTCTGTCTTCATCTGTTTGACCTGGCTGACTTCTTCACTCTCGATCTCGCTGCTCCTCCTTTTCTGCTTCCTGCTGCCTTTTTCTCTGCTCTTCTTTTCAGGCATCACCAAACCTAAACAAATTAAACGAGTATTAGTGATTTCATCAGCTGCAATGCTGCAGTGTTGTTATAACAACAAAAGTTAGCTTAACCGAAAACCAGTGCTGGAGATCATTTATATGCAAAATATGTCATTAAAATTAGAAAAACATCTACTTGGGTCAGACTTTTATTCTGGCTTTCTCAAAATATGCTGAAAAGTACTCTTGATAGCAGCTTTTAAAACACAAGTTTTGTGTCATCTAAGGTTCAAAATATCTTTTCATTGTTTAATGCAAGTATGTAAATAGGTGATTTTGAGAAATTACAATGAGCTGGACCAGTAAACCAGGTGCATAAAAGGGAGCCAACCAAAATTAAGAAAGAGCACAATTAAATACTTTCTGTGCACTTACAACAGGGCTGCACGATAAATCGTTAAACGATCTCTATTCACATATGCACATAATCTCATTTTTATACACAGTGATTTTAAAGCATTTATATCACTAGCTGCCTCACAAACAATTTATTCCCGGATTTTTTTAAGCGTCCCTAAATGTAGCACTGCCGTTGCGTCCTCCCTCAACCAATAGTAAAGCGGCATTACAACACGTGATTCAGTGGAGGAAGCCAGTCTGCAGTCGACTGTTTGGAAAGACTGAGCGAGTAAAAGCGGAAAAAAAATGCCTGCAGTAAGGAGGTTTAAATGCGTAGCGACGAAAACCCAAGCCATGGTGGCGAGAGTCGCCCCCTCACCCGAACCAACTCGCATTCGGCAACGGTGTGGGAGTATTTTGGATTTAAGCCAAATGATAAACAATGCGAGTTGCAAAGTAAGGTGTGTTTTGCCCTGGTTGCAGCACCGCAAAGCAACACGACAAATCTCTACAATCACGTTAAACGTCACCACAAAGTTTTGTCTTGTTTTCTGGTAAAAAAAAAAAATGTTTTTAATTGCAATTAATATGGGGAAAACGTGGATATAGAGCCAAAAGAAATAGATTTTTACAGTTTATTTATTTAATGATTAATGTTTAATGATAATGATATTCTTTATTGATCCCACAGTGGGGAGAATTTACTGTTACAGCAGCTCAACAAGAGATAAAAACATTAAAAACAATAAAAGAACCCTAAAATGCATAATTAGCTGTCTGTCCTAACGTCATGTAAGTGTGGATGAGGCAGCATTATCCAGTCTGATTGCTGTGGGAATGAAGGACCTGCAGAAGCATTCCCTTTTACACTTCGGATGTAAAAATCTGTCACTGATTGAGCTGCTGAAGTCCCCCACCGTCTGATGCAGGGCTGTGTATTGGAGTTTGACACACCTGCTCTACCTGGAAGACCATTTAATTGTTTTTTTTGTGTGTGTTGTGTTAAAATAAAGTTTAAAAAAAAAAAACATTTTGTGAAAAAAATCGTACCAGAGAATCGTGATCTCAATTCTAAGCAAAAAATTCTGATTCACATTTTTTTAACCCGAATCGTGCAGCTTTAATTTACAATAAGCAAATAAACATGTAAAAATGTAATATAAAAAAAATTTATTCACATTACTTAGTATTTTCAAAACTTAGAAACATAAATGAAATATTTTGAATCAGAAGCTTAAAATTACCCGCAAATGCTTAATTTACCAAGATGATAAATGTAAAAAACTGTTGCACCAAATGCAGATCTAAACAGATATATGCTGGGTGTGTAGGAGCTAATCTGTCTGACGTAAGAGAGCCAGGGCCACAGGTGGAGTCTGGGCCCAGTTTCATGTCCCTCCCATTAATCAAATAAGGCAAAACACAACCAAAGGGAAGCTTTGTGAGAGTGTGTGTGTCTGTGTGTGCAAGTCTGCTCTGAATTACGGCTGAGCTGTCACTTCATTCAGAGGAAGAAATGTTGAGTTTTATACTTAATTGTATAAATCTGATCAGCTTGAATTCCTTTACAGATTAAGTTATTTGCACTTGAGACTTACCAACTAGTTGTGTTAAAGCTTTCGATGCTTCAGTCATCAGCTATTTAACGTCAAATATTATTGCCTCTTGTATTTAAACTTTTTAGGTTTATTTTTACAAATTTTGAGGTTTTAAACAGGAGTGTACAACAAAACAGACTCCACATATCCAGGCTTTATTAGTGTTAGCTGGCTTGACAAAACATAAAGCTCTTCTTAAACGTACCGGTTCCTACGACGAGTAGTTTTTCATTAACTAAGGTTTTCCTCCTCAGGCTCAGAATCGCAGGTGTTTTCTGCATCATTTGATGCTTCATCTGCACATCAATCACCTGGGACTTGTTGTATAGCATGACTGAAGAGGTGTGAAAAAGTAATGAAAACAATGTTATCTGGTTACTTTTTAATTCATGAAAGCTGCACAGAAAGTCCTTAACCCTTTAAATTAGTAACAATATGTTGGCGTAGATCCTCAGCCAACCAGCTCATTATTATTCTTAGGAATCAGTCCAGCTGCCCTTTTAAAACTTGATAAGAAGCACACTTTGCATCGACATCGACTAATGTGGAAATGACATGAGTCACTGATGAAATCAAAGGAACTTTTATTATCTAACTTATAAGGCTAGACTAATTAATCATTTGTGTTAGATCATATATTGGTGCTGATGTTTAGGTGAGATTAAATCTACAATCAAATTTACCAGATTAAATCCCGAACCTGTCACTGAATGCACATTATTTTGTGCTTGTATTTGGTGGTTAAATTAAACTTCTGATCACCATGTAAATATGGTACACTAGCTGATCTTTAAGATGATGGCAGAATTATTAATTGATGTCAGTTAACAATTCTATTTGCTATCAAATAAGCACTTTTGGTTATATTGCAATGTCATATATTAACTTCTGATACTTTTGCTTAATGACATTTAGATGTTTCAGTCTAGGTTCTCATTAGGACATGATTCAAGGATGTAATTTTTTAGACAATCTACTCTTAAACTAAACATAATGCATCTGTCTTGCATCCTGTTTCTTCTCAGAGCTCTCCACAGCCAGTAAAAGTCTGTCTGATGTTGACTCTAGGCTTATCTCTTGCTCTGTCACTGTCTGTTTCTTTTTTTTTTTTGCTTCCTGTCCTCTTGGGAATTTTCAGCCATGGTTTATGTACTAAATGGCCAGTGTGTTGCAGTTTACGACTTAAACATAAAGATGTGAATTGCGTTTTCCTCAGCCTGGGGACCGAGCACTGCAACGATGACCCCAAAAATTAATGTTGGTGTGGTGTCAAAAAGTCAGAAGCATGGTATTTTACGGTCACAAACTTAAGCTTCCAGCTGTTGTTTCCATTCATATCAGTCTGACTCTACAATAACTACTTCCATCTCCACCTCCATTAATAGTCTCCATCTGTGTATTCCTGATGTCTGACCTCATTGCATGTATATTCACCCATCCTTCTCAATTCACGTTCATATGGATGTTCAAAGCAGCAAAATTCAGATTTCTTTAAGTTTACCACTTTTAATCTTTTAAGGCTAAAATAGTTTTCGTTGGAGAAAATAAACTCCACTTCTGTGTCTTTTCGGAGGAGCTGTTAGCTTAGCTCGCACATCAGAATCCCTCCCTGGTTTTACAAAAGTAAAGTAACTCTGCTGTACTTGCTATTTAATGATTACTCAAATGTTCTGTGGCTTTTCCTCAAAATGTAGCTATTACTGCAAAATAATTGCTCTTATGTTTTTTTTTTATTACATTTTGGTATTTTGAAAATCGTTATGTTTTTAAAATTAATAATCACAGAAAACCAACATCATATATTTGAATGGAGCAGAGTTTTTCTTCAATGACAGTCAGCCACAGAAGTAGAAATCACACACACCTTGCTCGCTGATGGGGACGAGGCGGTAGACTTTGTATGGCTCGGAAATGTCCAGCTGGGCTCGGTCCATCACTTCCTTGAACTCTGGACTTTTGTTGAGAGCGCAGCGAAGGCGGGTCTTCCAGGCAGCTGGGCTGTCTTGCCCCCCGTCTGTCAGCTTCCCCTTGAACTCCGCCCACGCCTGCGGATGACAGAGATGTTTTGTTACAGCACTAAAATCTGACACTGCTTTGATGTGCAGTGGAAAGCATCATAACCTTGAAGATGGCGGCGTCCTCGTCCTTGCGGAAGTCCTGTTTCCCTGCATGTTTCCAGGGGATGCGGAACATGGTTTTGGCCTCGTCATCCCAAACCACACCCGGGTATTTCCCACTGCTGACCTGAGAAAGCCAGAGACATTACAGCTTATTTGACCAAAGGCTTTTTATGCCCTGTGTTTTGACTCTCAGACTACAGTGAGTGACGAACAGTGTTCAAACAGTGGCTTTTCTGTCTGGAGTTTGCATGTTCTCCCCGTGTATGCCTGGGTTCTCCGGGTACTCCGGCTTCCTCCCACTGTCCAAAGACACGTTAGGTTAATTGGTTACTCTAAATTCTTCCTTGGAGTGAGCGTGAATGGTTGCTTGTCGCTCTATGTTGGCTCTGTGATGGACTGGTGACCTGTCCAGGGTGCACCCCGCCTCTCACCTGCTAAATGCTGAGTTAGGATCCAGCTTCCCAGCGCCCCTTAATGGACGAAGCGGTATAGATAATGGATGGAAGCCCCCATGCAGATTTGCGCTCGCTGAACCATGTAAACATCACATCTTAAATCAGTGTCAGTCTCTTTCACCATGGACGACGAGACGTTTATCCTGGAAGTGAAGAATCACAAAATTCTCCAACTCTCCTGTGATTTTGTGATCTCACAGATCCAGTTGGTGGACTGCACTTGCGGGCACTCTGCATCTGACACACTCCTGGTGTGAATTGACCCGCTGAGGAGGTTGGAACGAAACCAAGGCGCAGCCGGAACACGGCACACACGCACCTGGTGGAAATTGGGGGTATGACCGACAGAAACACCCAAGTTGTCCAAGAAATGACGAGATGCTATCTAAAGTGGCTCTATCATCACAAACGAGGACAATCACTGTCAGAAAATGAAAGCAGCCTCTATCAAACTCACTTTACCCAAGGGTTTGAGCTGCAGCTGGAGGCTATCCTGAAGAAGATCCGTGGAAAAAGTACAAGTGATGCAGACAAAACAACTGCGTATTAAAGCCAAAAGTTACTATTAAAAATGAGGATTTTATTATAGTGCTAAACTCAAATGATTAGCACTCGGCTCATGCATATAGTCCTTTATACTGCTGGCACAGGTTTGAATTCCAGCCTGGAGTCCAGCAAAATGGTGTCAGGATATCACTGGTCTAGTTTGCAAACAGTTAGGGTGTCAATGCTCTTAGTGTTGCCAAACACTAATGTGGCGAAGATGCAAATACATTGCTTTGCAGAAATATAAAGTTTGGTTAATCATTTACTGATTTAAGCATCATCACTATGTATAAACCTGTTGGCCACTTTATTAGGTTTACCTGTTCAATTACTTAACACAAATCTCTACTCTGATGAGTATCAAAATAGAGAAGAAAGGAGATTAAAATAATTTAAGAAACGGTTGATCTATTGGGATTTTCACATACAACAATCTTTCGAATTTACAGAGAATGTCTGTTGAAGAGAAAGTATTCACTGACCAGTGGTCTGAGGAGAATGGGTAGACTGGTGTGGGGATGATAAAATAATAATAATGGATCAGATTTCTATAGCACTTTTCAAGGCGCACAAAGTAGTGGAGTGAATCCATTATTCATTCGCACCACATTAGAGCTACGTGTATAGCCATGGAAACTTGGCAGTCAATCTGTGCCAATAGCATCTCTGACCCGCTCAAAGTCCAAGGACACAACAACAGAATGGGATGAGGCAGGATTCTAACCACCAACCTTCCAATTATTGGATGGCCCGCTATACCAACTGAGCCACTGCCGCCCTTAAGAAGAAGGAAAAAAAACAAAATAAAAAAACAAGGAATGCAGACTACCATCTCTGCATGACCATCTCAACATGTGGACCCTTGAAGCAGATACACTACAAGAGCAGAAAACCACATCAGGTGCCACTCCTGTCAGCTAAGATGGAGAAACTTGGGCTACAGTTCACACAGACTAACTAAAACTGGACAATAGAAGACTACAAAAAACATTGCCTGATCTGATTAGGCCACATTCAGACCATGGTATGGTCAGAATTTGTCATGAACAACATGAAAACATGGATCTATTTTGTCTTGCATCAAAAGTTCAGGCTGTACTGTGGGGGATATTTTCTAGTACCAACTATAACACCACAGTCTACCTGGGTATTGTTGCTGACCATGACTGCAGTGTACTCATCTTCTGATGGCTACTTCCAGCAGGATAATGCACCATGTCACAAAGCTCAAATTATCTCCAGCTGCTTTCTTTAACATGTCAATGACTCCACTGTCCCCAGATCTCAAGCTAATAGAAAATCTTTGGGATAATAACACCTTTGTTAGTCCCTCAATAGGGAAATTTCTTTGTTGCAAAAGTACAAGTGCAGTAAGCAGATGCATGCAGGTGATATATGAAAGAACACACACACAATAATTAATGATATGTACAGAATACGGTCTGACCGGGTGAGTATGAATAGTATATAAATATGTACATAAACATGTATATAAATATGTAAACACAGTTTACATGTGTTCATTGTAACACATGTAAGAATGTGGTTAAATGGGAGCTTCTTGATGGATGTGCAACCAAAAGATCTGCAGCAACTGCCTGATGCCATCATGTCAATATGGACTAAAACATCTGAGAAGTGTTTCAAACACCTTATTGAATCTATGCAATGAAGATTTCAGGCATTTCTGAATGCAAAGGGGAGTCCAGGTGGACCTGATAACAGTGGCCAGTGATACGAAGGCTTTATAAGAGGGATAATATACAGAAAACAAGCTTGCAAGGGTTAAGGGGTACTTTCTCTTTTGTCCCCGGCCTCCCTTTCGTTTTGCATCACTCCGCACCCTCCTTCCCTCTCCCACTCTCTTTCTCACACACACGCACACACCTGCTCGACAATCCAGGACCGAAGTCTGCGTGTAGACCGCATTCTCCCTGCTGCCATGGCTCCTTTTTTTAAAGCTGAAAACATCACAACACGATAGCACACAAAAACAAATAGGTGGGTGGGACCATTAAAAATACATATCGCAACACGTCCCACCCCGAATACTTTATAACACCTTATGTCCACACGCATTACAAATAACAAATCACTACTTTATTAATTCAGACTAAAACTATCATTAAGTCGATTTGACGTATGATAAATAACTTTAACAGCCGCGTGGACAATTTTGAGGTCAGGCAGAACTGTTAAAATATATTTAAACTGCTCGTCTATAAAGTCGGGTCATTTTAAAATAAAGTCTGGTTTGATAACTAGAAAAACAAAAATATCTTTAGCAAATGTCCCTTACAGCCTGCTATATTTAAATATAAATTTAAAAAAGGCGTTTTGGTGTTAAATTAAGGAAGTAGATTTAAGTTTCGTTTACCACAGTTCTGTTTCCTCCGTTGTGTCTGCGGTATGCGCGAGAATGACTGAAATGGCTCAGTCCGTCGACGCTCCGCTCAGCAGAGAAGAGCCCTTTCCCAGAAATCACGTGACTTTGCAGAAAGTCACTCATGTGGCCACCAGTGGGCGACAACTGACACTAATAATGTGGGTATTGTGAAACAAATAGAATAGAACCATAGAAACGACTAATTTACTATTAGTCAAAACAAGATTTCTGTTTAAATTCAGTAATTGTAGCTTTCAACTTTAAGAGATTCATGTTATTTCAGCTAATTTAAAAGTTAATATCCTTTTTATTCCTTGTTGGCCTGAACAACTTTAAACAATAACATAATCTCAAATCTCATTAAAGCTTCTCTCAAGTTTAAATGTATGCCTGTTGTCCCCCATTTCAGGTCTATTTTCTTCATGACGCTCCCTGCAAGAAATAAGGGCTAGAGTAAATGTCTTATTACAAAGTTATGCTGTTTGAATATATGCTTTATGCATTTATTAAGATTATTAAGAAAAGTTTGACTGTTTCATCATTAAATTCTTAAAGGACTGTTCTTCAAACAACATTGCAGGACATTTAAATGAGAAATTTCTACCAGAATAACTGAATAAAACTCCTGAATTAGTAAAAATGAGTGAATCCACTTGCTTCAAAATAATCATTTATTGAGCTCATTTCAACCTGATTTTGAGTCACAGAAAAACCAAAAGAGAAAAAGTTCATTAGCATCTCGAACAAGACTGCAGATAAAAACATCATGATTCATTTCTATTACATAGAATATAATCAAACATGGCACTTACATAACGAACACTTGTCTTTATTCGAAAACAAGGGGTGAATCATCACATTCCTTTAACATAACTCAGCTGCCTGTAAATTATTACCTTTGACAGTTTAAAGTTGGGTCTCTGTGACTTGAAGGCAAAAACCAAAAGAGAACCTGTGCTGAGTAATCATAAATACATTCTTCTTTGAGGATAAAGAGGCAATCCGCAATAACAGAACAGAACTCAGACCAGGAAGTAAATGTTTCTAAAGCAGCTTTAGAAGGACGCCACACAAGTGTGTTTTGCTCTTGTGGTTTGGTGCTGCACTGTAGCAGCGTCCAGATTTCCTCTGCAGAACAGTCAGAACTGATTTTAATTGAAAAGTGCTCGATGATCCGTCTGGTTTCAGGATATTTTCTTAAACGTCTCTATTTGTATCGAGGAACTTTTTCTCCAAGAGGAATCTCCATTAGTTTCTGTGAAAGGACGACATGACAAACATTATTGCTTTAATTTCAGTCCCACCACAAAAGCTGCAGCCAGTTATAACTAGTTTATACTCGATGAGCTGAACAGTAGTGTGCAACAGTCTAGAGATGCCTCATTTCTTGTCAGGAAATATATGCAGTGAATTACTGAAATAAACTTTATTATGAAAGATAAAAAATTGAAAGTAAATATTTGGTGTGACCACCTTTACTCTTCAACACAATCTGAACCCTCCTTGTAATTTCACTAAGCAGCAATAGTTCTTCAGGCTCATTGAAAGACTTTCCAATGTGTGTTTTCTGCTTTTTATTTTGCTCTCTGCCAAGATGATCCCACACTGCTTCAATACTGCTTAAGGTCCAAGCTCTGGGAGGCCTAATCACTTGTGTCATTTGGCATCTCAGACCTCGCATGGAGAGCATTTCTGTCGATGCTGAAAGTTGCATCCCTCAGGTCCTGTGTCAGGTCTTTGCTGGAATATTTTTCTATTTCTTATTTAGGAATATCACTTTCAAATTCTGCTCATTTGCTGTAGATATTTTAAGGACACATTGCACATCACACAAAGGTATGCCAGGTTTTCAGCTAATAGCTCATTGGGAATCACTTTGTTGTTGCAGAAATACTATTTTATATCTGCCAAATTGTGTCATCCATCACTAATGAGAACAAATGATGCATCTTTGTGCAGGTTACCTAGGCTGGTCTAAAGATCCTATTTGAAATAGTTTTTTTTGTTGTTGTTTTTTGGCAAATTGTCAGTTGTGTGGTGAAATGACACTAGTTTGGCCCTTGATCCAGGTGCCCTTTTCTCTTAAATATAAAAATAAAACACTACACACATTTCTCTGAAAATGATCAGCTGCGAGGGCTGGACTGAAATTGGCCACGGTGACATGGTGTTTTTTAATTCAGAATTAATTATTCAGAATGAAATAATTCAGAATTCCTGTTCACATGGAAATAGTAATTCTGAATTCCCAACCCCCAGCCAAACCTTAAATCTTGGACCAGGGGCGGACGTGATGTATTTATGTCTACCGGAAGTAAACCAACTCCAGTTTCTGCTTCTTTTCTTTTTGGCTACAACATGGCAGACCACATAGAAAAGAACTATTTTCACTTAGAAAATGAAAGGGGAATTAAAACTCTCATTTAAACATGGCCAACGAGTGAAAAATCAGCCAACATCCAAAGAAAACTCTGGCTGCTTGGAAGCAAAACATAAAGAAATGAGAGAATGCTTTTGGACAGTAGTGTCTATGGACACATCAGTTTCCCACCTTGAGCAGTCGAGCATGATGAGCATTTTCATCTTCTGTGTCTCCTCTCTGTGCGTCCACCTGGTATCTCTGACAGACCCGAGTCAGTTCCTCAGTGTTGTAGAGCAGAGCAGGGTCCAGAGTGTGAGCATTGATCAGACTCACCAGGTACTCCCTGTAGTGCTTCCTACAGGGTAAAAAAAAAAAAAAAAAAAGCACCAGACTATGAGAATATTTTTATCAAAAATAACACGTACTGTAAATAATTTCATTTGGAGCTGCTGTTCTTAAACCAGCTTTCTTTCAGCTTATAATTTGGTGTCTACCAGCGCTACAGTTGCATGTCTGTCCATAAGAAAAACTGAAATTCAAATTTCAGCAAAATGTAAACAGGACAGGAGACAAACTTTTATAAGACTTCATTCATTACTGACTTTTTTTTTTGTCTGTCTTCTTTAAAAACTGGTTCTTGACTCAACAAATTACTGCTTTGTCCCCAACCTGAAACTTGCCTCCTGAATCCCCCAAATGAGTAAAAAATGGTCATAAAGAATATTTAGTACTGGAAATAATTAGAAAAAAGTCTAAATTTCAGACATTTTCTTATATTTGGATAATATTCAAGGTTCATATGCTCTCTGTACTTCAAAGTCATAACATGTGGTGCAGCTAAAAAAAATAAATAAATAAAAGGAAAAAAAGAAGACCAAAGACATCATTTAAATCCAAATGTATAACTGCAGTTGATTAAATTCCTTTCAGGAGGAAGAGCTATCTAAAAAATAAATTAATAAATAAATAACTGAATTTTGCAATTATAATTATCATAAAGCATATATTATTAATCGAAGAAAAATCAAAAGCTTGTTGCCTCAGTTCTTGATGTATAACATACTCTAATTAACCCTTGATGAGCTGACTGATGAACTACTGTCCATCCAAAGTGCAGCTTTTAAACTCCTAATTCTTGTTTAACATCAACAGACCATGTTAAAGCAGAGATATGATAAGTTTATAAGTTTATATTTGATAGCACAAAACCATTGTAAAAGTGGGATAGGATAATTAAGTATTTCTTTTCTCTTTCTTTTCTAAATTTTTTAAATAATCTTTTAATTCAAGAGTATTTCACGACCAAAAGAGGCTCAGACCACTGAGGGCTAATATGACCATCATGAGACTCAGTTTAATGATGCCTATACCTTGTGTTGTCCAACCCATACATATGATTTAGTACCCTGATTCCTCTGTTCAACATACAGGTCAGTAATCCAACATCTGGATTCAATGCAAATCATGTACTGTAGTCCTAATGTGGTCGTGCAGCTTGAATCATTTTCTGAGCTCATCAGGTCTTACCCTGGAGTCCTCTACTTGACCCCCTTTAGTTTCAGCAAACACACTTGAAACAGAAAGACTCTTATCTACGAAAGAGGATGCAGATTCCACCCTGAGGCCACATACTGTAAGTGGTGCCATCAAGAACTTATAAATACTGTTTCGTAATGGATCTTTTCCCTTATCTGCTTAAACCAGTGGTTCCCAAACTGGGGGGGGGCGCTAGAGCCATAACAGGGGGAGCACAGCAAGGCTAAATAAAACTTATAGTTTTACACTGCTAGGAAAACATGGAGAAATTTGTAGAAAGTAACAATGAGCAAACAATGACAAATCAAGAGATTTCAAGTACCCCCCTTCTTACTGAAAGCTCAGCTCACCTGAAGTAGTTTCCTGGTTTAAAAAATCTCACACTGTAGCAGATGAGTTGATCGCTCCTTCTGCCACTGACATGGTTTTCACTGTAGCTACGAAGCAGCAGCCAAAAAGTAAAAACTATTTTGTGGCATATTTCTTCATTTGTTTCTTTTTAAGCTTTGGGGTGCATGTGGTGCTGGGTTCAGGGGGGGCTTGACATTATTGTTGTCAATGAAAAGGTTGGCCCTGCAAAAAAAAGTTTGGGAACCACTGAATTAAACCTACACGCTTAATGCACCAGCAGGCGACCTCTGCAGATTCCTGCAGAAAGCCTCGTACTGACTGTACGGAAAAGTTTTAGTTTTGTTTCTATTCTTATTTTTCAGGGAAATTCCACCAGTCTTTTTCCTCCTTTTTTTTCTGTCTGTGTGATTCACTCACTCGCAGAGTCCAGCCTGTCCCGGGTGAGTTTGGACGCCACAGGGAGAATCAACCTGCTGACCGCCATCATCTTTCTGCTCCATCACGCCGCAAGTGTCTACGTCAAAAACAGAGTCGACAATAGACCGATTAAAGATGTCAATATGAATGAAAGCATCTTCACATTTGATATGTTCCGTTTCTTTCCCTCCTGAACACAGCAAAAATAAACTATTACCGGTCTGAGTCCCGTTTGAAGGATCCATGTTGAAGTCCACACCACTCCTCTAAAGGACACGAACACAAATCAGGAGGTAAACTCGAGTTAGGATTATAAATTTCATGACATATTTACACAACTAGGTAAAATATGTTCAATGCTACATTTAAACATGGCTCCTCCCTGCTTGATATGGGATTCAGTAGTAATGTTACCAGCGAATATTTCCCTCCATCATCACCAATCCTCACCTCTGTCACCATTTTCAGAGATTTTGGGCTCGCTGTCTATTTTTAATATTTCTTAACCCTTATATGGAGGTTTTGTTGCACCTTCAGTCACACAGATGTCAACTACTGATCTCCTCTACACCACACACAGAGAAGAGGGGTGCAACCGTCAATGACTCAGAATAAAATTAAACAAGAGCATGCAAAAAGTATATACTTTTTTAATTTGGTTTCAGTAAAGCATGGCTCAGAAGCTCCACACACGGATTTCTGTGCATTTCTGAAGTATTTGTCTAATGGCTGAAGTAAAACATGCATAAAATATAAGTAAAACTTTAACATCATGCAAATGTTGCTGGAATGTTTTAGATTAAATGTTAAATCAATGTGGCTTCCCTTATGTTTATTGTGTATGTCTTACTTGTTGAATATGTTTATTATTTTATTCTATTTAATGCGTTTTGCCGTATTTTTATTATATTTTTATGTCATTAAACTTTATAGTCTCATATCATATAGGGGTACAAACAAACAAAAAAAAGAAAAAGTGGATGTGTGTATCACAATCAGCCTTGAAATATTTAATTTTCTTTCTGATTCTAATTACTTTAAGAATAAGCTTTTAATTCCTTTCGTTAATGCGGCACTAGCCTCATTTTCTAATTTCATCTCGTTTTGAGACATTTAGAAGATGTGAATTTAATTATGCAAATGTAAAACAGTAAAAATTGCAAAAACAAACTTCCGTTAATGTACACGTGATTTTAAACGATTGCTTGAGGTGGTTCTTGCCAAATTTAATGACGCTACACAATGAAGTTTAATTAAATTTCACTCAAAATGGATTTATTCACTTTTTTTGCGACTTCTAGAAATGTTAGTTCAGACTTTCTCTTGAATAAAAGCCAGATTAATATAAAAGAATAATAATAAAAAAAAGTAAACAGTATCTTTTACCTTCAGCAGAGCCTGAAGCCGGGGCGGCTCCCAGTCTCTGAGATAGAAAAGACAGTCTCGAGGGTGATGAGCATGCAGGCCAGGGTAGGAGCACTGAGCTGCTTTACATGTAGTCTGCAAGAGGAAACAGATGAATAAAACTGACCCTCAAGACAATGTGTCTCCAGAAACTACTTCAGCATTACAAGATACTCCAATATTGTATAAAACGAAGCCTCTTCAGATGGTTTGGAGACAAAGCAAACGATGTAGTTACACTGATCTTTGGGATTATTTTTGACAAACTCAAATATGCAAAAGATTAATAGACAACTAAAATAACTGAGGTGGTTGTGAACTGTTTATACAGAGCAGATGACAGGTTTGCTTGTCACCCTGACAGCTGAGCACACACAGTAAAACATGTCTGAAGAGATGTCGCCTCAGCTCACCTTGTGGTAGGGATTGTTGCAGCCGCTGCAGAACTGGTACCTGCACTGGGAGCAGATGAAGTGCATGCAGCCACCTTTTGTCAGAGCGTACTGGAACCCACACTGAGGACAGGCTGCAAGAGGAGCAAGAGGACACCACATACTGGTAAATAAATTCATTTACAGTTGCTGCTGTGTCCACAAATGTTTGATTTTTCTGGGATTTAAGCTGTAAAGGGCATTTCTTGTGCATTTGATTAATGAAATACAATGTTTCCTAAAGCCAGAAGTTAAATAAATATTTGGATAATTAACTAAAAAAGTGAAACTCTTATTAACAAAATGCTTTTTTAAGTGTCATAACTATGATCTGCCCTTTGTCGCAAAAGGCCTTTAGGGGGCATATACAGAGTTAACCTCAGCTGTTGCCAGTGACAAAGACCTGTTTCATGTGTCTCTTGATTGTATACTGATTAATAAACTTCATTTGTAGAAATTAAATGCTTTCTGTCCAAAATGACGCTAAATGCAGCTGCTTTCCTCTTTTATAAAGCTCAGAATTTTTTTTGTTTTTTTCTACCATTGGATAAAAAGGGTGATTTTTTTTTTAAAATATTATTTCTCACTAAAGTCAAAGCTGCTGTACTAGATTTAACAGCAAAAAAGTATGTGGAAGTTAATGAAATGGACAAATATAAGTTTAATGCTGATTTCATGTGCAAGTTGTAATCATTTCATTATTATGATGGCTGTCAATTCAGTGTAGAGCAGTTAAATGAAATCATATATCAAAAACTGTAAATTCTCCACCTCAGAGGGTAAATATTAACAAGAGGAGGTGCTTTTAGGATGAAGCTTGCATAACTGGGCTAACTCCTGCTTGATGATGAAAGCACAGTGTATAAACACTGTGACGAGGGTGATGTTGAACAATGTTTTTGTTTTCACAAAAACTTGGTGAGGGACAAAAAAAAACTCAAATGAAAGTTGTTGTTGTTGTTTCAGGTGAAGTTTGTGGCGAGCCTCACTGATGCCATTGTCTCTTAGATACCCGGCAAGGCCCTGCCTCTGGTAGTCTGGATCATTGTCCCTCTTCCACTGTTGGAAATCCTCACAGGACACGTCCTGGTGCTGAGGCTCCCACTGAAACCAGACAGAGTTAATGAGCTTTCAGCTCTGACGAGCACTTAAAGCTGAACTGTGTTTTTTCTCTTTTGTGTCCAATCTATCACAAGATAAGCTGAGCAACTCCCTCTTACAAAAGGAAATAAAGATTACACTCACAGGTTTTTTGCACTTCGCACAAAAACTCTTGTTGCATGAGGGGCAGGTGACCTTGAGCTGGTCTCCATCGTTGATAAACCCAGATGTGCACTGAGGGGAGGAAGAAGAGGGAGGCACATTTCAGTCTTCTCACACAGTCTGTCACGTTATTCACAGAATTACTTGTAACTCATTATATTGCATTTAGAAATCTACACCGGGAGGCATTTTTAAAATCCTTTAAGTTTGATTGTGTCTTTGAACAATGTTTCTCATACAGCACAATCCCCACTGAACCGAGGCATCAAAAATAGATTAAAAGAGATTAAAGTATGAAAAGTGTAGCATGCAAATTGTGGGTTGAGGAGGAAAAATAGTGAGGAGAGCTGACAGATACAGCATTAGTAGAATTAGTAGCCCAGTTTTTAATTTTGGAAAAACTCACATGACAGCACCACAGGAACTTTGGGTCTTTCATCAGTGCGTGCTCGGTCAGCTTTTTGTGAAACAAGTCATACACTTCAGACTCCAAGCAGTCTCGTAGCTGCAAAACAAGAGGACATTCACTTCCCTGTTGCATCTCAACATGCAGCAGAATGTGTTCCTGTGTTGTGATTGTAGTGATTATTTTGAACCCATATTTCCCTTTCTTCCCCATCTTTCCATCTTACTTTTAAAAGATAAAAAGGTTTTTAGGACAGATTTGTAAATATAATGCTATTTTAACATAAGTTTCAAACTGAAAAAAGCTCTTTAAGGTAACTTAAACAAACTTATCACAATCAGAACTTCTGTAACTTACTTGAAACAAAAGTGGACAAAAACATGGACACAAAGACATTTAAACCATCATCTCAAGCAAAATAAAATATAAAAAACAAAAGAAAATCTAAATACTTTATTGATGTACTTTTTTCTTTTATATTCCACAAGAAGTTTTTGTTTTCTCTCTCTCAGTTCACCTGAATGTCCAGCGTCGAGAAGTAGCTGTCCAGTTGTTCGGGGTCGTTGATGTCGGGCTCGCTGCAGCCTGGACAAACCATGTCTCTGATGTGTTTGTCTCTGACAGCAATAGTAAAGTGCTGAGTGAAACACTCATGGCACACTGAGCACTGACAGGATGTTAGAGACTGCATCTGATGCATGGAGAAAAAAAAATGCTTAGCTTCAGTAAACTGTATTTTCTACAATAGCTGCTATGCTAATAAGAACCATTACCCAGCCCAAAATGATTTTTTAATCATCATTGTAAATCAGTAATGACTTGCATTTAATAAAGTTGGTTCAAATAATTTTTAAGGGGTAAGTTTGGTACCACTGCTGCCATCAGTTTTTTAGTTGCTGCAAAGCCCAAATATAAAAATCTGAAGGAATTTGAGCCCAAATCTCCTTCAGCGATACCTGATCCATTTTCAACATGCAACATTAAACCTTTAAAAATTCACTCGGTTCAAATCTATGCTTTTGCTCAACTTCAACTCTTATGTCCGTTTACATTTTACAGTAACCATCTTATCTTTGTTATGCTTCTACTTTTAACTTACTGTTAATTTAACGGAATTTCAAGACAAACCAAAACATTAACTTAATTAAATAAGTTAACTTAATAAGTTAAGCTGATTCCATTTTATTTTGTTCATGTTTTATACATTAGTTTCCCTTTCTTTAAACATAGGCCAGGACTGGAAGAAGAGATTGAGTATCTCAACAGGACCTCCTCCTGGCAAAATAAAGGAAACAATATGATAGATTTTAATCTATGATACCGCTCTCCTCACCGACCCACCTTGCTGCGAGGGAAGATGCTGAGGCAGCACGGGCACTCATTGTTGAGGAGCCGCCTTATAAAATCTTTGTCATGCGACTCCTTGACAGCTTGCACCACATCCTCGAGTGAGTAAGTGACGTCTGGCTCTTGGAGCAACGACAGAACAAGCTCGCAACGCCCCCAGCTGGGCAGGTCGTACAATGCCAGTAGACGCCTGCATATCCTCTGAAAAACAGAAACCAAAGACATGAAGAAGTTTAATAAAATTAAACTAATACATACATCCTGTGCCATCATCAGCCCTTTAAAAGACAAAGGCGATTTGCGGTCTAACCTGTTTGTCTGGATGTTTAAGATCAATCGGAGGCTCTTGCTGGTCGATCCAGATACGCTGGTGGAAGGGCTCCAGGAGAGGGCGCTGAAGTAGGGACAAAGCCCCTTTTAACTCGCCCCCGCTCTGCCGCAGAGCCTCCTCACACCGAGCCATATCCTGGAAGCCCAAAGAGCGCAGCTCCCTCATCTGAACTCAGCAAGGACAGAAACCAGACAACTGTGATGATACTAGTGGTGGGTAATAATGAAAAATATTTATACCACAATACTTTTCTGAAATATCTCGATAATGATAACACAAATGATATTGATGTCTTTGGTCACACAATGAGTTACATCATCGGTAATCTATAGTGTATAGCACAATAAAAAAAATAGAAAACTTTGCCCAACGGCAAATAAACATCCCTGCCACGAAAAGCACAGCCTTTCAGAGCAGGGGTTTTATTTTGGCACAACACCTGGCATCCTGTGACTGCTTTGGGACAGAGGAGGGGCCTACAGCTGCACTGCTGTTCACTTAGAAGAGTAAGAACACCTCCTTACGTCTGCAATAACACCTGAAAATTCAATGGATTTGTTGCTAGTCGTAGAGTTGCTGCTGGAGTCTGCACACTTGCTAAATATAGCGACGGAGTAGCAAAGTGGTTGCTAAGCCCGTTTCTGTTATTTTCCCAGATTCACCTTTGTAAGCACCAGAAATGCGCATGCCATTAGGAACATGCGACAAAAAAACAGAGCATCATTTGGTAAAACTATTTTAATCTTTTTTTTTTTTTGTCACTATCACTGTTTTTGTTATTTGCTCCACTGGGCTTTGCATGTACTGCATGGGTTGCGACGCAGTCAAATGACATCATCATGCCAGAATTTTCCATTTTCTACTACTTAATACAATGAGATACAGACCTAAACATCTTCAAGAAAATAGTAACTAAGCTCTGCAGATGTTTGTAGGTACATTAAGGGTTAAATTACAGCTTGATTAATAAAGATTTTATCAATGCTGTGGTACAGAGAACAGTTTGGGGCATGAAACAGTCATGCAGTGCTGCGGAAAACAAAAGTAGATGAACTGCTGAAGTAATGAACAAAACTGTTTCAGTGTGAGATAATCTGGTAGAAATCAAGTGCAGACACTGAACTCAACTGCACAAAAGATTTATGGTTAAAAAGCCACAAGAGAGGTGGACACGATTTAATTTAATTATAAACAGAGTCACTAGTTCGGGTCCAGTCATCAGAACATTAAAACATGATTTTTAAATTTAACACATGAATACAGGAAACAGTGTCAGAGTTTCTAATTATATAAATAAATGGTACAGTCCTGACACATAACAGAAAACATAGCAAAGAATCGGTTATAAATACAATCCTTCAGCCTTTGATTTTTGCAACCTAATAAAAAATAACAGTGATTCTCAAGGAGCTAGTAGCTGAAAACTTGGTACTAGTGGACTAAAATAAACCATTTTCAGCAGATTAACAGTATCTGAAAGTGATGTCCTTAACATAAGAGGGAAAAAAATCCAATTATGACCTGATGCAGATCATTGGCGATGCATAAGAGACCATCCAAAGCTTCTCAAAAAAAAAAAAAAAAAAAAGACTCCTGAATGTTTAAGAAAATAAACTGAAACCAGACGGATCATCAAGTAATTTGTGACTGTTGACAAGATTTTTGCATCGACATGCGGAGGAAATCTGGACGGTGCTACACTGCAGTGCCAAGCCACAACATTCCTCAACACAGAGACCCAACTTTAAACTGTCAAAGGTAATAATTTACGGGATCCGAGTTATCTTCAAGGAATGTGATGAGTCACCAGTTGTTTTCAAAAATAAAGAAAAACAAATGTTTAATCTGTAAGCGCCGTTTTTAATTATAGTCTGTGGATGAGAATTAAATTTTTTTCTGTAAATCAGGTTGAAAAGAGCTCAAGAAAAATGATTATTTATAAACATTTGGATGCACTTATGCCACTGAGACAGGAAAAAGTTTTAATCACTTATTCTGATAGAATTTCCTCATTTACATTTTCTGCAGTGTTGTTTGAAGACTGACAGATTTTACTGTGAATAAAGTCCTTAGCAAACAATCATTAATTTAGTCAGATGTTGACTAAAAACTAACAAATAGGAGTGTAAAAAGGTCCCGTTTATTCTGACCACAACACATTCTAGACACCCAAACAAAGAAATTAACACAAAATTATGAAGTAAGATCAGATTTCTCAGTATGTGTCAGTGGTTTCACAAAAAAAATAAAATAAACGGTGAAGTGAGTATATATGTGTAAATTAAGCCTGATCAAAGTTTATTTATTGAGATCTGTTGAGAATAACACGGGTCAGAGGAGTAGCTTGTCGGTACACCAGCCTAAACACATCAACAATATACTAGAATGAGGTGTTTCATTTGATTAATGCAAAGAGACAAAAAATGAATGGATGGGTGGATGGATTTAATAATGAGGTCTTTCAAGGTCATTATAAACTGTTTCAGTCATTTTTAATGCCATGAAATTTTTTTTTGACTTTATCCACAAAACAAAAGAAAAATTAAGACTAAATCTAAAAGTATTAACTCGCATAAAAATCCCAACCATGCCATTTTCTTTCTTAGATGATGATTTGCACCCCGAACTCTTTTTAAGTTGTTTTACAACAGGAGGGGAGTTTCAAGGTGACCTCAAAATGTCAGACAACTAAGTAAAAAAAAAAAAAAAAGTGGCTGTAAATGTTAGCTCAGCTACCATCAAAGTTTTAGTTTAAGGATGCATGAAGTTTCCTGACAGCCTGCACATGCGCAATATTTCCATTTTTATCATTTACACAGACCTGCAGATGTCCCATCAGTGTTTGTGTTCTTTATGTTTTCCTACCTTGACTTGTCGGTCTCTCAGCAGCTGTCTCACTGCTCTCTCCGCGTCTCCTCCTGCTGCCAACCAGGCCACTTTAGCCTCAGCTCTGGAAAGCTTCACACCTTCACCTGCAGTCCTTTGCTCCAGCTCCATTTCGCATTTCTCCACCACAGGCTTCATTCCAGTGTTCCCCATGTTGTAGCTTAGCTGAACAGAAGCGGCCATGGCGCATATTTCATCCAGCAGGTGAGGCAGTTCTGATGTCAGCCAGTCACATGGGTTAACGTTGCTGCTGCCGCCACACAAGCAAAGGGCTGCATACACCTCCTCTGGGCTTACACCTCGCTTCTCTGCCTCCTGGGAGCAAAAATCAGGATGTACATGCTTCAATTTTAACTTTTCAGGTACTAAATGGGTTCATTAAGGGGCAGACAATGAAAAAAAATATTCTTATTAATGAATTATTTATTGAATACACTTTTAAGGAAAAAAAACACCAACATTTCCTTGTTTAAGCTGAATTAATTAAAACAAATCCTGCTAGCTGAACACAAGTTATTGTTTAACTTCATCAGTTTTCAGGAATTTTTAATGGGAAGTTTCTGGGGGAATAAAAATCTGTCAAACCCTTTCAACTTAAAGATTATGCTGTTGTTTAAGTTATGAGTAATTTCAAACATAAACAAATCTACCATTTAATTAATTACTAGTACTAACCCAGTAGACTTAGTTGGATTACTGCTACTGGGCAGTAACCAGCTCATTACAAGACAAACCCTGTTACGTTTTCACCGAGCTTAAAGTTCATATGAATACTATTTTATGTCAACAAGAAATAAAGATTCTAGGATTCAGGAGTGAAGACGTGACCAATTTCAACATTCATCCAAAAATTAATTTAAACCACATCTTGGCGTCTTTATCTCTAAATGACTGGTGCATCATTGCAGGGTGCTGCTGTGCGATATCCTGTTCCTACTCTTATCTGGTGAATGAGCTTCAGTCCGTCGTCCCTCATCGTCTTCTGCCTCTTCAGCTCCATGTTGAGCCCGGGCATTGGCTGTGGCTTCATGTCTAGCTGAGGCTGTTCCTTAGACGTGGACGGCATCTGCTGGAGGGACTGTGGCAGAGAAACTCCAGCAGAGTCTTTACATGGCAGGCTGCACATCTCGCACACAGCAGAGGGCTTGGTGTTGGCAAAAGTGCAGAACTGGCAAACCCACTGTGAGAAGAACAAAGGGAAAGAAGTTCAAACAGATGCTTACAATTCTTTGCTAACAATTCCTGGAACAAACTAGCAGCTTATGATGTCTTAGTATCACATGAGATCCAGAGGAAATATACTCGTCTGTTAAAATTAATGCTTCACTGGGAATTAAGGACACCAAAGAGTTTGCAGTTTGGGCCCCCAGGCTGTGGAAGTCTTTAAAATGCTCCATAAAAATGATTTAAGTGAAATTTAATAAAGACTGGTGTCGACCTCAGTGCCAGAAAGCGATCATCAGGCAGAAACTGATTGACTCATTTGGAATTCAGTCAAATTTGCAGCTACAGAAATGGTCTCATAAACCACCAACCCTGTTATGAAAAGCAGAATACACACAAATCTAAAATTTACTTTCCTCCGAGACCAGTGAAGCGATTTATCTTTAAAGGACAGATTTCCTCTTTTTGTTCTGCAAGAGTGACTTCATTTCCATTTTTGTGAAAAGGTATTCTTTCAGTCTTTACTTTAAATGTTTGCTTGCTCTGCCAAAATATTTAATTAAAATATGTTTGTGTTGTCAACTTGTGGATTAAAGCTACTTTTCAAACTCAAAATCAAAGTAATACAATCAGATTTTTTACCAGACGTCAGTCTTATCTTAATGGACCATCGTGTCTAGCAACAGAACGTGTGAATGAAAGCAGCTTTATTGGAAATTTGATTTCATCAATTAACAGTATGGAGCAGGAGGGACCTGAACAAATGTTAGTTGAAAGTAGTTAGATGGTTAGTATTAGTTGGGATAGCTGCTGTCAAATTGACTAAATGATTACATATCCTTAAAATATCAACATCAAGGTTATTAATTTATCTGCCAATTACCTGATCCATTAATAAGGGCAATATTTGGATGCATATACATTTTTTTTAATTAGTTTCTTGTGAGATCACCAGCTTTTGTCATGTTGTTTGATTTTGTTAAATCAAAACCGATACAGTCTGGTGTACGGCTTTTCAGGGCAGATTTTCCTTCAGCACGGCATCTTGGTCAAAGCAAATACTGAGAAGATAAGAAGGTTGTGCTGTCAGCAGTGAGACCAACCTTTGCTCCAGAATCAGGCATCGATCTAGGGCTTGTCGGCATCGGGGCAACGGGTGGGCGGGTGGCCAGACGAGGGCGCTCACACACTTCACAGAGGATACTGCTGCCTTGGTTCACAACGGTGCAGCTCTTACACTGCCAATCTGAGAAGATGAACACAAACCGGTAACTTTGTTTCAATACAAAAACCACCACGTTTACACTGAGTGCATCTTTGGGTGTTTATGAAAACTAACAAGCTAAAGCAGCTTTACCGAAAGGTTTTCTTTCTTTTTTTTTTTGTTTATTTATTGCTTAACAGCCATTTTTTCCCCTCAATTTTACAACATTTTACATTGTTTGGGAGCGTCAATAACTTTGAGTCTCACCTGCGTTAGGTGATATGGGGACTGACATGGAGTCGTCTACAGCCGTGGAAGCAGCCGTGGCGAGTCGAGGACGTTCACATGTTGCACAGAGAACGGCTCGCATCTTGTTCAGTGTAGTGCAGTGAGCGCACTCCCAAGGTGACAGCGATGGACTGGAAAAGAAGGGTTTTTAGTTTTCGAAACTTAAATTTCAATCTCAGTAAGATGGGACAGAAAACCCATCCTGTGGTCTTCCTTACTTTGGTCATTAACCTCACCGTTGCCCAAGTATGTTGTCCTCACCTGGATGTTTTTGCCGGGGCAATATTAGTCCTGGCATGTCCTTTGCGGTCAGGGTGAGAGTGAAACAGCCTGTCACAGTTTACGCACAATCTCTGGATGCAGGTGGAGCACTGAGTCTGGACAGCAGAAATGCCACAGATGGTGCAGGTCTCTGCAAAAACCCAAGAATAGTTCAAATAAAAAAAATAAAAACACAATCAAGAATGAATAATGGCATCTGACTTGTGACATATTCATGTTGTATTTTGGTGTACCCTGTTTGGTTTTCTGTTTTTTGACTCTCTTGTGAGTGGCTCTGTAGGGGTGGCGGTGATAGAGGTCATCGCATGCATCACAGAAGTGTTTATGGTCACATGAAGGGCAAAGAAGAGATGAAACGCTGCCGCACAAATTACACTCACTCACTGCAGCGGGGGCTGAAGACAAAGAAGAGAAAAATACTGAGTGCTTAGATGTCTAACTACAACAGTCAATGTAACTGTAAGCTACACACAATTTAATAAAGAGACTTCAGATTCAGTTTTCCAACTTCTTCCAGGAGGCTTTTCAGATCAAAGTTGACAAATAGGATGTTTATTATTTAAACAAATAGACAACATTTTGATCATCAATGTTGCCAAATAATTAGAGTTCTAGGTATTACAGAGCATATTGTCAAACCTGTCAAAGTCTAATAAACCTCGCTTTATGGAAAGTACAATGATACAATCTTTAAGCAAAACGAAAGAATGTGACCAAGAACTGCATTTATTTGTTATAGATTTGTTATATGCTGCTAAATCATCAAACCTAGCATTCTACCCAAATACGATGTAAATGCATAACAAAGCTGAAAGTAAGTTTTCTGGGACTCTAAAATGGACTGCAGGCAAGTGATTCTGGTTTGTGGCTGCAAGTAAACGTGAAAGCTTCCCAGGAAGCAGCTGACTGCATGCAGCCTCCACTCAGAGGGCTTTAAAGACCCATTAAAAACACTGGTTTTGTTTCTTCACTTCAGCACTCAATGCATCCACAGGATCCTCTTCATCTAAAACAATCCTAGTTGAGTGGAACACCAGTTATGAATCGCTTCCTTTTCTCTAGACTTGTTTAAGCTTTGTTGTTTAATTTTGGCTCAACTCATCACGAAGCATCCCATGTACCTAGCTATTGTTAAAAAGAAACAATGTGTGTAAACTTAAGTTTATAGAAGTAGAATCATAAAGAGTCTCTTCATGATTCATTAGCTATTCTTTAACAAGAGCCACTTGAATGTTCATGTCAATATCTTGTTTGTAAATAGATTAAATTGCTGCCAAGCACTGTTGATTTTCAGTTTCCTCCCCTTCCTCTATAATCTCATCCAAAATTGTGCATCAAGAAGAAGACCTTTATGGCACGATGAAAGGAAACTGTTGCAGATAACAGCTTCCATCCATCTTAACAGGAATGATTGTGGGTTTATTGGTAATGGCAGCTGCTAACCTGCTGCTGGTTTTGGTGGAGATGCAAGCTCAGGCTTCGGGTCTGATGTAGTTGAAAGAGGCGGCGTCTGGGGTTTGTCTCCCTGCTGCTCGTCTCCATGCGGGACGGCCTTAGTGTCGTTCACTGGCTCATTCTGAAGAAACCAGCAACACAGTCAAAACTCTTTAAATGCAAAAGTGTTATTAGTTGGAAGAAGACAGATGGATTAGTGACTTATAGTTTTGATCATTTCTTGCACCTTTGAACCTGGATGATTAGAAACTGAGTGTTCTAGTTCACACACAAACACTAGCTGAAATGAGAAACCTGAACTATCTTAATTCAACTACAGTATAACTGAGCATGCTACCCTTAATAAAATATTTAGACCTTTGTTTACCCCCTAAAACAATTCCACTACACCACTTCACCTGGATTCAGGCCAAACAGTGTTTGTATCATAAAAAGTTTAAATGTTCTCATGTCATATTCATTTTTATTCAAATCTACTTTCATCTACACAAACCCAAATAAATTGCTTACGTTATTCACTTCAGGTTTGTCTTTTGTTTAGAAAAAAAAAGCAGCAAAGGGAAAAATAAAAACACATTCTGGACTGTCACCCTAATAAACTGCTTGCAATTGCAGCCAGAATGTGTGACATGTGAGAATGCCATGTTTTTTCCACTGTTGAATACAATTTTAGATCAAAGGTGTGCTTTAATGAAAATTTGACAACAGAGCAACTGAAAATGTGTACAGACCTGCTGGATGGCAAATGGGATGAGGTCTTTGAAGTGTTCAGGGTGAGGATGGTTGCCCTAAAAACAAAAAAAGAGATATCAGAAATAAACTGTGGTGAAGTGTTTTAACAGAAACTGAGCAACAGATTCTCTTTGAAACGAGGGCTGGGTAATATAAACCTTTTGTCAAGTAACCAAAAGGGAAGTTCTAATTTACAGCCTTCAGTGCTAAATACACTTGTATTAAGGATCAGCAGCACATGTGCATTAAAACAGCTGACTAAAATTAAAGTACCTTTATATTAAATTAAATGTCCCTAAAGCAAAATAAATTAAAAATACTTTTCAACGACCATAACAAAAATACAGCTGTACAAAATGCAAACGAAAAGATGCTTTAAACTCATAACAAGCTATCTGGATATAAACGATATTCCCCCCTTCTATGTTGCGTCTGATAAAGTCTCGATATATTTGAGAATCTCGATATATTGCCCAGCGCTATTCGAAACAAATACAAACCTTTACTAGCATGTCCACTTCTGAGCGGAGGGTCATCACCTCCAGCGTCACCGCGGCAACATTTTCGGTATCTGGTTGGGTGACTTCATCAGGGAAACTGAGGCCGTCGAACTGCTGGTTTGTATAACCGTAGAGGAACAGAACTCTCCGACCTCCCTGTGGAAGAAAAAAGTGTTATTTGTTCTTAACTTTCTCTCTTTAATGTAGGATATATCTCCATCCTTATATTCCACATGGCAATTCCTTTACAAAACTTGTTTGATCTAGTCCAACAAGCTTTACATTTAGGGAAAGGGTGGAGTAAAGGTAAGATCTCACTGGCTTTCCTCACCTTGATGGCATCCACTGTACTTCTGAAGACGGGGTTGTTGTGCTTGACACTTCTCCAGTATCTGGGCCTGGTGGAAGTGGCCAGGTTGCATCCGTACTTCTCCAGGATGCTCAAAGCTTTGGCCATTTTATTCAAAGCTTTAAGAGCCTGATAAAAGATAATGCTGCAATATTAATTACGTCATCAGGCTAACGTCATTTCATTAATCTTTGCAGTTTATTGATGGTTTACTGCAATTAAAATGTTATGGGAAGGTAAACATGAATTGAATGTCCAGACCCAGCTAATTTTTTTGTTTGTAAAACAAACATCTACAAATAATACTGGAGAAACAATAATATTATTGTACACAACATGATCTAGAACTGCCCCTAAAATACAAATATTTTATATGCAATGTCTTGTAATATTGAAGCTCTGGTATCAATGTTGACACTTGAGTCATGAGTAAAATGTCCAGCTCATATAGATCTGCTTTGATTTTTTGTTTGGACAATTTGACTAAACTTTTACACAAATGACGGTGACTATATTTAATAATATGAAATCACAATATCTCAGCTATTTTTCAGCTGGAAAATCTATAGAGACAGTGGTCTCCAACTGAAAAAGGAAAACCCAAAACATCATAGTTTAGGATTTTATAGGAAAAGCAACAGGTATACTAAGACTCAATAATGGAGTACAAACTCTAGATTACAATTAACATGATTGGAAAGACTGATATAAATGTTATATAAATGTTTTTGAAAATCTCTGCCCCCTGGTGGTCAGACAAAAAATACATATTATGTAGACTGATAAGAAAGTAGACCTTGACTCATTGTCCCTTTCAATAACTATGAAACAAGGTGCCCCCCCCACACCACCACCACCAAACCCACCTTAATCCCACCCCACCCCAAGGCTCTCCTATGTCTAAAAAGCATTCCTTACTTCCTTTGGTTTTAGTTTGACAGCAAAATTAAGAAAACAGAAGTTAAACTCAAATTTCAAGAAATTGTGTAACTGCATTGAGCCAGTGTATGCAGGTTACAAAGCAAGCCACACTTACAGACAGAATATTTTTCATCAAAAGATAAAATATTTGACAATATTAGAAGAAGAGAGTTAACTGGCCCTCTAAAACTGAACTAAATATCTCGGTCAAAGTAACTGCCAACTGGCACAAAAAATACTCTACCAAGCAGCATCACCAGCAGGACTACAGGCTTCTTTCAAGGGGAACATTACCTCATGTTTACTGCAACCTGTCAAGTTCTCCCTAAGCATGACTTCTGCTGGCAAGTGGCAGTACTTCTCTGACAAGGGCTGAGGGAAGGTGGCCATAGTGTGGACTTCAGCCTTCACATCCTGGGCTGAACCCGATGAGGACAGGAGCGACTGGGCTCTGCTCCTGACCTCGTCCATCTGGACGGACACAAGGTTGCTACTCATGACTGAAAGAGAAAGAAAATAAAACCGAATTAACATCAATACATCATGTGAATTAACAACTCTAAATCCAGAGTTGAGGTAACAGTGTCCAGATGTGGAAAAGGATGAAATCGTTAAATAAATAAATAACGGATGCAGCTCAAGAAAAAAAGGCTACTTGTTAATTTGATTTTTGTTTTTGCTAAACAAAATGTCTTCGAAAGTGGAATCCAAAGAATGTCAGACACTGTCATTCACCTGTATTCAAATTACATTAAAATAACTTTTCAGGAAGCCATCCACTGTGAAAATGTGTTGCAGGCACATTTTCAGTGGTTCAATACTTGTAAATAACACAGTAATGGCGTGCACATTTGTAAGAAAAAACATTCAGAAATCTATTTGTAGGAAGTGTGTGAAAGGGGTATTTTCAGCGAACAAAATGCCAAAAATAAAACATAATTTATGTAAATTTACTGGGTAGAAACGGAGTTTCTGTCCACCTGAATATGACATTTAAGCAATTTTACAACAACATGATGGGAAAGTCCGGGCTAATCATAGTTACGGGGGAAATCAGCAGTTTTAAAGTATCAAGTCACAGTAACCCCTAAACTTCTGTACAGGATCACCCAGTTTTAAATGATCAAGTTTGGGGTTATTAAAGTCAGAAATTTCAACAAACCCGAAGAGTTAAATTCGAAACTTTAAAACAGCTTTACAACCTGCTTTGCTAAGTTACGTTACTCACCGCCTTTGCTATTTTAACTTCTTTAAACGATTTTATCGTCCACCAGCAAATAGGAAAGAAGCTTATATCTCGGCATAAAGTAAAATGAAAGTGTTTTACATTGACACTTGCTGTCCAATCTTCACCTGAGCGGAGCTGGTACCGTCTGGAGCTAGCTTTAAGTGCGGAACAGCAGTTTAACAACTACTTCCGGTCTATTTAAAGTCGCCAGAATAAAAGCTTGTGTTGTTGAAGTTCTGTGCAGCTGTATAGCAAAACAACAAAGTCAGGGTATCGTGTAGTATTAATCAGACAAATTTTGGCTTATTATTTTGTTTTACTTCTCGGATGTGAGCGAATGGCTTAAAAAAATAAATAATAATTTCGTGTCACGAGGTTCAGAAATAATTTCATTACATGCCTTATTTTAGCTGATTATTTGGTTTGGCTGGTTTGTTGGATACTGCGCCTGCGCATGAGCTCCCCCATGCAGCTTGTCGAACTAGTTTGATCGGAGGAAGGAGACAAGTGGGAGGCGCAAACTGCTTCATCCGAGGTCTAATCGAAAGTAAACTGAATGAGGAAATTAAAAAAAAAAAGTAAAGAAACACACACCAGCGAGACATACCTTCAACTGCTGCAACTCTTCGCTTCTCAAGTCCTTTAAAATACCAGTGGATTTATTTATTGTTCTCATTAAATTGGAGAAGTTTGCTTCGTCATGTCAAAGGCATCAACCCTGAAAATAAGCAGCGCGAGTGCAGTCAAGGTGAGTCGAACAGTTGGTACAGAAATGTTTCGATCCAGAAACGGACATAAGGAAGTGTTCGTCTTGAAGCCTTACCTCGACAGCGCCTTTGTGCAGATCGTGTAAATTCTGAGCGCATAAACACATGTTTGAAAAGAGAAGGTAAAGCGGCGGAAAGTCCCCCTCTGCAAGGAAAACGAAAGTAAATCCAAATAGCTTGCAGTAAACGTGATTCAGCTTTCTGGAAATTAAGCCGTTCCCTGCTTATTTTCTTTTACAGGTGGAAAACTTCCGCCAGTCTCTCTATCATGAGGTTTGTGTTTCATTAATAATGCTCGTTCATTAATAAATAAAAAAATCTTTTGGGGTTTCACAATCTTTTTTTTTTTTTAGGCAGACAATCTTTTCTCCAATTTAATCCCTGTGAAGATTATTCAGCTGGATACTCTGCTCAGGGTTCAGTATACAAACTTCAATACCTACCAACCTTTAATCTGTTTTGTGTAATCGTCATTCCTCTTATTCTGTCCATCTTCCGTCTTTACAGGATGATGCTCTCAGCATCACAGACGTGTCCTCACTACAGGCTCCACTGGACATCCCCATTCCAGACCCTCCTTCTCCAGAAGATGAGGTGAGACTATCAACTTCTTCTTCTCTTCACAGTTTACATATGAGCATTTCGTTTTTTACACGAGACTACCTGATTAATTACACAATAGTGCCCAGAACATAGTACAGCAGGACAACTTCAACTTCCAGCCATCCGTTTTCTATACTGCTTATTCCAATTTAGGGTCCCGGGGGAAGCTGAAGCCTATCCCATCAATTTAATACAGCCTCGTAAGCATCCAATAGTACAGCTTTTTCATAATTTCTTTAGTAGTCTTCAGGAATAGTACTCAGGTCAAGAAAGACCCTCAGAAAAGCTGAAGAACTATTTCTTAGGACCCACCATATGAACTCATGATGCATCAAAATGAACTTATTGGTCATATTTTGCATCAACAATTCACATCTACATCCAAGTGTCCATCTAAAGGGCAAACAAGGTTTAAGATGGTTTGTTTTGGAACAATTTTAGAAAAAGTAGTAGAAAGAGAGCAGGATTTAATTGTGCAGCAAGTGTTTTGTTTTTAATAAATATCATCCAATTTTTCTTGTTTTACATCCTTCATTGTTTAATGTCATTTTAAAGCTTTGGACGTTTCCTTTCATCACTAAAAATAATCAGCTAATATAACACATTTAGTAATAGCTCAGTCATGTTTACGTCAGATGTTATGAACTGAAAGTCATAAAACTGTGACCATCTAAACTTATTCTTTGTATGATTCTGCAAAAATTCCAGGAGATGGAGACTGACAAGAATGAAGACGAAGAGAAGAAGAAGAAGAAAGGTAGTGAACTTTTAGTTAGTTGACACAGGATATGTGTGAGAGGAATGAAAAGCTTAAGCTGTCATCCTTGTGCTTCAGCTCCAAAATGTGGCTTCCTCAAGGGCAACGAGAAGATCATGATGATTCTAGACAGGGTGAAGCCAGAGATCGTGGCTCTGAGGGAGACCATTGTTGTTGTAAGTGAAGCAGTGAGAACTGATTCAGTCTTTGCTCTAAAATGCAGTTCACGTTACTGAAACCATAAAAATGTAGCATTGTATGTTTCAGTTGTGCATTTCAACTGTTTCAGGTGTCCTGCTGGATTCAGCACCTCATCCCAAAAATAGAAGATGGGAATGACTTCGGAGTTGCCATCCAGGTAGTTTTATTTCTTCTGGGTTTTTATATTCTGTTTTGGTTTTAATAGTTATTTTATGTATTTAATGCCTCATGTGGAGCTTTGTGTATTGACTCTGCAAAATGGATGACCTACCGTCCTTTATTTTACCCCAGGAGAAAATCTTGGAGAGGTTCACTGCAGTAAAAACTAAAGCTGATGAATTTCAGACCAAAATCAACAAGTAAGATGGATGTAGAGTGTCTAGTTTTCTGTAAATTTTTAAGCACCCCAACTTTTGCCTGAAACATTTGTTTGACTTCTCAGAGCTCAGTTTTGACCATGTTTGTTTAAATACTCAGGTACTTCTCAGAGAGGGGGGATGCTGTCGCCAAAGCCTCCAAAGACACTCATGTTGTGAGTGACCAGTTGTTTGTGTTTAAGTGTCATGGAGGAAAATATAGAAAACTATCAGCATTACTAGTTAAAAGGTCAGATAACGGGCTTATAAATATGTTAACTCTCTTTACTCAGATGGACTACCGCTCACTTGTTCATGAGAAGGATGAGGCCATCTTCTCTGAGATCAGAGTGATCGTCCTCGACATTCGTGGATTCTATGTAAGTCAGTCTTTCTGAAAGTGAAACACTAATAAAGCAAAAAAAAAAGGCACCGTTACAATTTAAAATTCTGCATCCAACCCATGAAGACAATTTCCATGTCTAGCAATGGCCTTATGAGCTAAATTCTCAACTATTTAATTTAAGCTAATGTCTTAAATGTGGCAATTTGATGTCAGAAGAATGAGGATGAAAGTTGGGTAAACTTTTTCCATTTGTTTTTCTCAGGCTGAGCTTTATGACATCATTAGCAAAAACCTGGACAAGGTGACCAATCCAAAAGGAGAGGAGAAGCCGTCGATGTACTGATGCTGCAGAGGAGAAGGCGATGCTCAGGAGGCACTACTAGGACAGTCTACCCTCAGCTGTAATCAAAGTCAAACAACTCTCTGTGTAGTCATGCTGCACGAGTCAAATCATTAAAGTTTGCCAGATAATTCAATTTTGCTTTAACAGTCAAAAAAACTGAGAAAAAAAAAACATGGTTTTATTACTGTTAGTCAACACTTGGGTTTTAACACTTGCACTAAATTTAACTTGGATGAAATAAGAACTCATTTTTCAGACTGGAATTTTTCAGGTTTATTATAACAAAAATTTTGCCTTTTAAGTGACATGATGCAAATTTTATTTATCCTAGATTCAATTAGGAATCTTACAAATGTAATTTTCTCCCTCTATAAGCTCTGGAGGGGAAACTAAACAATAACTACATAAACTCAGGAAACACCAAACACAGGAAAGAGGTTCATCCACACAAACAACAGTTTGAACATTTACACATCTGGTCCTTCCCCACCAGGGATGAGCTGCACAGAAGAAAGGTGTTAAGACTTGTTACTATGTGAGCAGCAGCAGGGAACATTTAAAGCCTGTGCCTTGTTTATTTACCATGGTGATGTTGTTTCCATTGAGGAGGATCTGGTCCAGTTTGGTTATCCTTCTTCCCTCTGGTGTGATTTCACTGAAATACAGATGTAGAAAAGACAAATATTTATTTATAAAGCACAAAAAAAAAATAAATAAATAAACAGACGACATTTGCACAACAATATTCGGATAAACAGTTAACTATAGTTGGATATATGACCTGTTTCTAACAATTAGCAAAAGTAAAACCAAGTTACTAAAAACAAAGAAACATTAAATGTAATTAAAAGCAAAGAGAGCAATGACACATTGTGATTTATAACTTGTCCACAACGTAGCTGCTATTGCAAAGACATGATCTTCCTTATTAACTATGCTTTTTAGAAACAGCAATTGAGATTCATTGTAAAAAAAATTCTAAATGAATTTAGTATTTAAACAGAATCCAATAGAGAAATGTGTATACTGTTTATTTTCCCCTGTTGTCAGGATTCTGTACCAGCTGCAGACAGAAAAAAATCCTATCAAATTGTGATGAGCTGAATCAGCTACGCAGTCAGAGGTTAATTAAACAATCTAATGTGTACTTACAATTCTGTCACATCCTCCAGCACCATGTCTGAAAATAAAGAGTTAAGGACCAACATCTGAGCCATCAGTAATAAATCACAAAGCAAAAAAATAATAAATGGTTTCTAAAGAAGGATACTGACGAAGTCATCAAATCCTAGCAGGGTGCCGACAATTTCTTTGTCAGTTTTCATAACGATGTGAATTCGAGATCCGATGCATTTGTCCACGAGTTCTACAGGATGGAAAACAAAAGTCAGGTGTGTTGGAGGAGGGAAACATTGAAAATCTGCAGGATTGCGGCCTTCGAGGACCGGAACTGCAAACCCATGGAATACAAAGAAGCAATAAGATGAGAAGATAAAATACCTATTATTATTATTATTATTATTTAAAGTCAAACATGCTAAAGAGATTGAACGTTAAAAAACAAATGACAATTCACCCCTGGTGTAAGATGCGCATAATTACGCCCATATTTAACTTAAATTACTTGTAGCAAAAGCTCATAGATGACTGAAAGGTTACAAATGCCTTCAAGTTTTATTCCAGTCATACAGAGAACAAAAACACATGCAGGGTAACAACAAATAAACTTATGAGTACGTTGTTGTTTTTTTTAGCTTTAACAAAATGATAACACCACCAAGACTTAAGGCATTTGAAAAGGTTCTAAGTATGGCTTTTTGAACGCCAAATATACGAGGCCTGGATCTAGTCTTATTTACAGTATTTTTCAGAGTATATGTAGACGAAAATGTCACTTCTCTGTCGCAATTAAACGCACTCTCGTCTCGAGCATCGTGTATCATTAGCTGTTACCTGCCGGCGTGATGCTAATATTACCCGGCAAAACATAAAAAATACTCGAAAAAAAAAGGACCTTTGTCTCCGCATTATGCTTTTGCTAACCCATATTCGTACCTCAAACTACCTGCAACATAAGGGCCCGATAATGTAAAATTTACAAACCAAGTGGTAGCAGCTGAGATGGGTTTGTCGCTTGAGTGGCCGCCATGTTTAATCAAATAACGCTGCGTGCAGTCACAACCAATCGACAGAAGATAACCAGCGTGGCAAAAGCAATCAAACTCAGATCAACTCTTATCTCAGAAAATCGTGTATAGGGAAAACGCTTAGGTTTGAAATGAAAGACATCCCCCCACACACACACACACACGCGCGCGCGCAGTAAAAAAAAAAAAAGAAAAAAAAGTGAAAGCTATAACTATTTAATAAGTCATGTTATTCAACATAACTCCATAGATGGCGCTGCTTGCATGAGTCGAAATTATTTTTAAAAGGTGATCAAATTAAAAAGTAGGTTTTCATAGTTAAAATATGTGTCTTATGCAAATTGTATTCATTACATACCATTTAACTAATATATAAATATTCAATTTGACCACTCTGATAGTATCTAAGCGAAAACGGAAGTGCTGTGCAGGGAACGCTCTCGCGCTGTCCGTCTATTTTCCCAGTACAGTGGAACGAAGCGGAAGAGAAAACCATCACTGCTGTAGTTGGGTCAGTTTGAGTCTTCTACTTGTATGTGACCGATTCAGTGCAAAATATCATCTCTGTTAGCTTTGTTTACATCCGACCCCCGAGCTGAAAATAACCCCGGACTGGCAGAACATCACAGGGGATGGAGTCTCACGGTAGGGATGAGGCCAAGGGGCCAGTGCTGCACATCGTGGTGGTTGGATTTCATCACAAAAAGGGCTGTCAGGTACGTGAACCTGCCCCATGCTAACAGGGGCTAACTGTTAACTAGCTCTGCTTACTGGGCTGATATAAAGCACATTCCAACAATAATTATGGATGATTTTAGTGGAGAATTACGATCCAGCTCACTTAAAGTGTCTGTATTTTAAATTGCACAGGAAATATTCGACCCTCTTCTGATAATCATAATAGTTAACGACTAAATCATAAGTAAAAACTGATAATGACTGTCCAGTGTCTGACAGCAGTGTATGAGATGAACATCAGCAGTTTGTTCTGGGCTCACAGGATTATGTAACGTATGTTTTGCTGGCTGCTTGAACATCTTTTCAGTTCAGTGGTCTGCTGAGAACTTGCACAGCACCTTGCACTGATCCTGAATCCGGTTTCACAAGACTGGGACACAGAAGGTTAATCAGCTGATGTATCTTTGTTTGTCTTCGTTTTGAAGCCTTTTTTTTTTTTTTTTTCAAGCATGAATAACGAGACACGTTAAGTATTCTCACACATCACAGTAGCTGAACTGAGCAGATTTGCTGCTTTCTTGGCACTTTAAACTGAATAATGAAATATCCCTATTATATCAAAAGCAAATTAAATTTATGAAGGAATAAAAATGTGGTTTAAATACCACATATGGTTGATAAGACAGAGGATGTCAGTATATTTATTAGTGTTGCAGTTTTCTTAAGGAAAATAAAATCAAGAAATATTTTTTATTTGAAATAATAATTTAATCCCATTCGGAATGAAAAGATAAAGTTTGTTATGCTCCATCCGCACAGACATGTAAATGTGGTTGTGTTCCTTATCTAATAGTATGGTATATTAAATATTTGCACCCTCTTATTTATTAAATTTTTTACTAAAGGGCATTGACCTGGCCTCTTGGAATTGTGATGGGGTTTTTTTGTGTAATTTTTCACAATAATCATAAAATTGACGATCAGATTAAGTGTAGGAGGAGAAAACAATTACAAAGCATCATGGTGTCTCAGTTATAGCTGCATATTGTTGGGAGAAGTTGCTCATATCCGAACATTTTTAGTTGTTGACCAATTTGTTTAATCTAAATATTTAAAGAAGTTTACTCGTCCTCTGGAAAGTTACTTATGAGATGTCTCCAGTGTTTTCTTTATGTCAATTTTGCAACCATAACAATCAATTATCTCATCATGGTGATTTGCTGTACATATAAAGGGTATTTCCACATATTTTTTTTAACCTAGACCACATTAGACCAGGTCCTGTAAAAAACAAAACAACTAAAATACTTAGACTAAATCCTGACACAGGTTGGTAAAGTTTCTGCGACATCCTATAAGATTTCCATAATTGGCATTTTTACAAATTAAACAAAAGTTTCACAAACCAGAAGCTGTTTTAATGAATCTACACACTGTGTAGAATAATTAGTCCAGATTTGAGTTGTTTTTGTATTTTTTTTTTATCAGGATCTGGTCTAATGTGGTCTCTGTTCCTAATAATCAGTCTGGAATTGCCCTTTAGCTGCAAATCAGACGCTTCCTAAGCGGTCATCCACCGGATCATTAGTTGCATCCTTTGTGTAAAGATTGCAGCCCTGTGTGTGTGGACACAGATTTGTTTACAGGGCTCTCCTCCTGCACTTTCATTGATCTGAGTAAGACATTCTGAAAAATAGAGCTGAACAGTTACTTTCTTGAATTCGGACATATCAAAACAATGATATACCTGCTTGAACCCTTTTTTTTTTTTGTTACAAGACATATTGGTTTATCACAAGTTCAAGAAATCAATGTTTTTCCCTCTTGGAAAGTCAGCTTTGACATGGAATGCTAACATGTTAATCAATCTGCAGCTTTGTTTATTTTGCAGTATCTTGATTTGGATTAAATAGTTAAGTTGGGAACTATTACACTAACTTTTCAGTTTCAAGGCAAATGACAGCTCAGTCCAGTTGTGTTTAACCGATGGAGCTGCTTGTGACCTGTGTAGTTTAAGAGTCACCCGGTCCTGGAAGTTGTTTCCTTAAAGACTTTCTCCAGCGTGTTTGAGGCATTCCCAGGCCAGAAGGGATTTATCATTCCTCCGGTCTGTTTGTGGGTCTGCCGCAGGTCTCCTCCTGATTGGTCATGTCCAAAAAAAAAAAAAAAAACCAACCTCCATCGGGAGCCAACTGGGAGGCATCCTAATAGGATGTCCAAACCACCTCAGCTCACTCCTTTTGATGTGGAGGTACAGCGGTTTTTCTTCAAGCGTACCCCTCATATGCTTAAGCTCCCGATCCTAGACTGAGCTCAGCCACCGACTGATTTGTTGTTTTAAGATAAAATAAAATGTAATTGTTTTTCCAAGTGTTTGCACACTTCATAAAAAATGTAATGAAGCAAGATCCTAAAAAAATGCACATGCATGAGATGTTTTAGACATTTTTTTAACACAGATGTCTTGATGAATCAAAAAAGAAACAAACTGTTGTTTCATCTGTGTCTCTTCCTGCTCTGCCTGCAGCCAAACACACAGCCGCCAATGCCCTCATATGACTGATTCGGTTTCTTTCAACTAAATTTGGAAGAGCACACAAATCTCTTTTGTATTTTTTTCTGTGTAACTATCAGGAAAAATAACTCACTGATATAATTGCTTTCTGTGTCTTGTATTGGGGAAAAAGAAAACAGCAATAAACACCTGCAAATTAGTGAAAGTCTACATGAGATGTTCGACATAAGTGGCTCTAATGAAGCCTGTTATTATTTACTCTGATCCTCCGAAATGCATGAAATGCACAGATGTAGCTGACAGACATAAAACCAAACACTGAGCTTCTTGTTGCTGCTCCCCATCTGTCTTTCAAGCAGCTGCTTTTCACAGCGAAAGAAACAAAAAGTATCTTTGTTTTAAGTAAAGATGAGACTGAAGCAACAAAGCGCGCTGTCTGTTGCTCTTAAAAAGCTTGCAGCCTCGGTGGGGGAAGGTTATCTGATAGGGGTCAGCGATCTCCTGCTGGGCTACAGAAGATTGGGTTCGTGACTCTTTAATCTGTCTGGCTGCTGCTCTTCACTGCCCTCCTCTTCCTCTTGTTCACCTGCTGCTTGTTTCCTTGGGAACGTCTCCTTGCAGGATAAAAGATTTATGGCCTTTTTTTTTTTCTTAGTTCCTGAAACAAATGAAAGAGAGAAAAGTATTTAAAGCTTTTGCTCTCTGATTTAATAGAAATATTAAACTTTTCCTGATGTAGCGCCTGATGGAGAGTTTTGTGTAGTGGGGGAGATGGTGTCTTCATGTGAAGCTGCTGTGGTGGATCTAAACCAGTTTAAGTATAATTATTAAGTTATTGTGAGAAGGCTGTGACTTTAAAAAGACTAATATATTTCATAGGATGTCACATTTATTTAATTTCACAATTAATTGCTGTATTAACACCATGATTAATTAATCATAAAGATTCCTCAATATGGTCCCTTTCCATAAAAGATCATGTCTGAACCATAACAGCAGATCAGCTCAACTTTCCCACGGAAAAAAAGTTATTTCATATATCAAATGGGTCATCCTGCCGCCATCCTCTAAATGTAAGGCTGGAAAAACGTCAGAATATTCATAAATAATAAGAATAAAATGGGTTTTGCTGGATTCAGTTCACTGCTGCATCTACATGCTCAAATTCAGCTTCTCTCGCCGAGATGCACAAGATAAATTGACAACTTTTTCATATTTCTTTATTAATTTCCTTATTCTTTTAAAATTCCTGGAGAATCGATGTTTTGAAAATCATGACTAATCATTATAAAATGCAAGACAATAAACTTTTTCAGGAACAGTGTGGCCCGTTGCGTTTCTGGTCTCATCTTATAATTATTTGCATCACCAGTAAATAGCCAAAAAAACCAAAACTTTTTGATCTTGGTAAAATCCCAGATGAGCACAGACCCAGCAGCATCCAATCTTTCCAATAGACGAAAACAGGATTGAATTAAAAAAACAGGACATCCTCTCAGATGTAAGTCGCTTTGGATAAAAGCGTCTGCCAAATGACTGTAGAATTCCTGCTGAAATAAACAGCACTGTAATACTGGGGATATAAACAACCAAACAAGCTCGTTCAAGCTTCTATGAAGAGCATCACCACCTCTCTGGAGTGCGTAGTGATACCTCAAACCAAGGGAGAGAGCTCTACCTGAATTTATCCTCAAAGAATGAATCATTGCAGGTGGGTGTGTGTGGCGTTCAGGACCAGCAGGTTTTCAGGTTAATCTCGTTGCAGCCTTTTAACTGTCACTGCAGGCAGGAGGGCTCGGCTCTGTGGCAGAACTAGTCTGCTTTCTCCTGGCAGCTTTATCGGGAGTTCAAAGCAAACAAAATGAGGTCAGTGAAAGATGTAAGTCTACACAGTCCTGCAGAAGCTACCGTCTCTGTAAAGGTGCACAAAAATGTCCTGATTTATCATTTGGAAATGTATTAATGGTTAGTTCCCCTCCGTGCATCATTCAAATGTTTCAACCTCTCAGTTACTTCTGAGTTGAACAGTGACAGCTGCTCTTTGCTGATGGTTTTCAGGTTGATTTAGGTCAGGCGACATACTTGGCCAGTTCATAGTTTTCCTTCAAAGACTTGATGTAGCGCACTAAGGAATATTCTCCTGCCAACCCTGACCTTCAGCGGATATTTTGATATATGCACGGCATAATGGAGTTTTGTTTTTTTTAAATTAAAGTTGCTAATGTTTACAGCTGATTTACAAAAAACTGGCTTTGTAACATCAGGAAACTAAAGAATAAATGCAGCAAATAAATAAAAAAACAAAAGCATTTAGCAACAAGTCCAAAGGCCAGGTTCTGTGATGGTATGAAGTTGGAACAGTGATCTTAGCAAAGCTAATTTTCACCTCTGTGATGGCAACAATAATCCAGAAGCACTCAGAATCTAGAGCAGCATATGCTGCCTTCAAGGCCCAATCTTTTCCAGGAATGTCCGCATGTCTGTGCATTTTTCAACCAGTGAGAAGGGGGTGTAAGTGCTGAATATGAGACCATTTTGAAAATAAATAAATGAATGCATGGCATCGTGCATATTAAGGCTAACTTGAAGGAAAAATGGAACAAAATAACTTGCACTCGCTATCCTCAGTGTCTTACAAAGTAGTAAAAGCTTAACCATCCTGCCTGAAGTCCCTGAAGCTGACAGTATGATGTAGTGATACAGTGTGGTGTGTGTATTGTCTACTCTTGTGCTTTATCTGTATTGTTTTATCAGTGCAACATATTTTATATTGCAGTGATAAAAATAAATAAAGCTCACCAACACAGTTAGCGGTCTTCTGTCTTATTGGTTAACATTTAGAAACATTCATCCACATTCATGGTGCCATTTGTAGCTGTCATCTTTCCATAAACTGATTGCACTTATTCATCCTCACACTTCCTTTTCCGTGCCACCCTTTTTGGACTGCTTTCACTCTACTCCGCCTGTGTTAGCAGAACACATTGTTTCTAGAGGGAAATGTTATATTGAAGAAACCTTCGTCTCTGTTCTGCCCTCAGGTTGAATTCTCATACCCGCCGCTGATGCCAGATGAGGGTCATGACAGCAACCTGCTGCCAGAAGAGTGGAAGTACCTCCCTTTCCTGGCTCTTCCTGATGGAGCTCATAACTACCAGGACGGTATGTTACGGCATTAGGAAATCTGCACCCTTGGAAAATAAAGACTCTTCTTTTTCAGCTTCTTTCACAATTTTAAAAAGATTTATTCCTTCTATAGTCAGTTATTTTGATAATTTAGCAAAACTGATAACTAAAAGGCAAAGGCAGATTAATTTGTGTAGCACATTTCATGTACAAGACAATTCAAAGTGCTTTACATTAAACATTACAGCAGGGTGCAGAAAGCAAAGCAATGGCAATAAAAAAGATTAAGACATAAAGTTAAATAAATAAAAACATTAAGAAAAAGCTGAAATAAAATAGATAAAATGCTAAATTAAAGTTCCAGTTTGGTGAAAACAGTATTAAAACATTATCAAGTTTTTAAAAATCCAGCTTAATAGAAACAGAAGCAGATTGGATTAAATAAAAAGTATTGAAATGCAGCAGAGAACAGGCGGGTTTTTAGCCTGGATTTAAATAAACTGCCTGTTTCAGCTGATCTGAGGCTTTCTGGGAGTTTGTTCCAGACATGTGGAGCATAGAAGCTGAATGCAGCTTCTCCGTGTCTGGCTCTGACTTTGGGCACTGATAAAAAACTGGATCCAGATGACCTGAACGTTCTGGTAGGTTCATACTGGGTCAAGAGGTCACTGATGTATTTTGGTCCTAAACCATTCAGACCTTTCTAGACCAGCAGCAGAACTTTAAAGTCTATCCTCTGACGAACAGGCAGCCAGTGTAAAGACTGTCTTTACAGTCAGCTAACATAAATCTGTGAACTTAGTTAACGAAATCAGAGTATTTATTTTAGTGTTAGAACATTTAGCTGATTTTATTTATTTTTTTAAATCTGACGCAGCAGACATGGAGGACTCGGCCTTCGGGTCCACATGCTCTGGTTGCGGTCATGTGATGCCTATGTGGTTCACCACTGCTGATCTTTGCATCCTGTGAAGCCAAACAGCAGAAACTGAACCAATGTTCCCATGTAGACTTTCAGCTTTAAAACTACACACTACATCAACACCGTGACCGCAGTCAGCGTAGGACAGCTTCTGGTCCACTCCTCGTGGACAGATTTGAGTTGATCCATCGTCTTTTTCCTTTTGTTACCACATGTTGTTTGTTAGCTGATTTTTCTTTTTTATATAAGCACTGCAACCAACAGATTTAACCAACTCTCTTTGCTCCACAGCTCATTAAACTAATGCTCCCAGCGATGTGACTGGATACAATTGCTTTTGGTGCCACTAGAGGACATGCTGTTAAAAGATAAACTGAATTATTCATAGCAAGAATAGGAAATAAGTTTAAATCTTTAGAAACAGGTGGTGTTGTATCAAATAGTACTTGTGTTCTTTAAACAATAACAGTTTTTGTTTTTTGCACATTTAACTGCAGTTTCAACATAGTGAAATTAAGTTCTAATTTTAAGTGAGAAGTGAAAACTTTGCTTTCAAACCTATTTGACCAGTTTTTTCTACTTTCGACTTGATCTCAATTGACTCTATTTTGACACCCATTGAGCCTCTGTTTGTCCACCTAGTCATGTAGCAACATTGAGATTTGGCCACATGTTGACTGATAGCATCACATTATTTCTATATTTCTGTTTCCAAGCAGTCAGACTTTATTTTAAAGCAGTCTTGGTGAAAAGTTCTCCAGGATTTCTGAAGGTGGAGTAGCACAAGGAGTAGCTGGCTGAATTTTTTTCTGGCACTTGGAAAGCAGTTGGGGGGTTAGGGCCTTGCTCAGGGGCCCAAAATGGGGACTTGAACCCATACTGGTTACTCCAGATCCAGTCCACCTCTGTAACGACTAGGCTACCACAAGTATTGACTCTCCATGGTATTATTATTGTAGCCCATCTTTGCCTCATTATACTGTTTTCCCACTGATGAGTGCACATCCTAATGAATCTCTGCAGCCTGTTTTCCTGGAAATGTAGTAAGAGGTTACTCAAAATCTTGGCACAGGACATAATATTAAACTGACTGTACAAGAAACAAGGGTCTCCTTAATTCAAACATTCATTTCTTTTTGTTTTTAACTCAAAATATTAAATGTGTATTTTCTTAAGCAAAAACATGCTTCATGAAAGGTGACAACAGAGTGAAGTTGCTGCGTCCCCTGAAGCTAAAACAAGCTGTGTGGCCCTGTTAGTCTCCACTTCCTCCTGCTCTGTACGACCCGCAGGATTAACGTATCTTCTTTCTACATCCTGCAGAGAATTCCTTTTTAATTCTATCAGTAACAAAGACTAAGTTTGTTTGCCTGAAGCTGGTTGCTACTGCTAATCAGACTTAATAAAATGTCACAGTCTGCCTGAAGCCTGTTTGATTTAATAAAGGAAGTAGTTCTGGCAACAAAATGTCACAGCTATCAACTCTGATTCTGTCTGTAGAGAAGGCAAAGAGCAATTTTATCAGCACAACAGCTGAGTCCTGTTTGTGATCAGAGGTTGTGAAAGAGGAGGAAGCCGCATCTGGATGGAGATACCGGAGTGTGTTGAACCAGCTGAATCAACCGTACAATCATTCTGTAGACTAAAAGACACTGAGGAGCATGAATATTTGAAGAGAACTAAAATACAGAAATTCAGAGATGTGACAACAGAAATCTGAGGACTGAAGTGAAAATTAACAGAAGAGAGAGAGAAAAAAAACAAAAAAAAAACAAATGTTACAGCAGATGTTATTCTGTCAGACAATAGTCTGCTTTTCTTTTTAGTTTATGTTCTAACCAAGCGGCAACCTCTGGGGGTGAAATGTGAAGCCTATGCGGAAGTGCAAAAAAAATGCAGTTCACCACTCATCCGCCAGGGGCTGGCTCCAAAACAGAGCAAATCCCCATAGACTCCCATGTTAAATAGACCAACTTCACACCAGAAATAAACATGTTTACAGCCTGGTAAAAAATAAATTTTAGGATTAATAGGTCAAGTTTACCTTCCTGACAACTGTGAGGGGGTTGAATTATTTTCTAACTCATCCGTTTGGATGTTATTTAATCTTGAAAAACGGCATAATTAGGGCGTGTTCTTTTGATTGATAGGTATCCAATATGGCAAGAAGGGAGAGTGTAGGGCAACTAGAAATTAGCCGGCTAACAGCGCACCTTAGCTTTCGCCCAGCTACCTTCATTAGCCAGTTAGCTCACATTAGATCCGAGTTGGCTCAACTAGCTCTTAGGTACAGGCAGCTCGGAGTTTGATAGACGTCAATCATCCACCCCCACGCTTACAGCCCCCCTCTCAGCTTCGTCACTTTGCCCATTTTTGTATTTTCCGAGAGTTACGACACGCATGACGCTGCCAAGATGGCGATGGTACGAACGCCCAACACTCTGTATGCAATACAGTACCTGAAAAGGTATTGCTGTGAAGCGTGTGAAAAATATCCCTCACTTCCCCACTGACACCTCCAAAAATCATTGGCAATAGTGTGAGTTTCACACACTTTACAATGCTTGGCAAACAAAAATAAAGCTTTACGTTTCAGATTATCTCTTAGACTCCTGGCGTTGAGCGAGATAATAGACAAAGATATAATAAAGAAAAAAAGATTGAGGCAGCTAAATACTTTGACTATAAGAACTACGTAGAGAATCGAGAGCAGTATTAGGATAAAAAACTAAGGTTCACAGATGGCTTATATTAAAGTAAGTTAGTTCTTAGCAGGTAGCAACATATTAGAAACAGTGGCTATAATAGTAGATAACAGGTAGTACGTTTCGACTCAGTCTGGAAGAGGAATTTCCTTTTTTTCATTGAAGGCACGGCCAAGTAGGCTGCTTTACCAGCTTTTCGGGCTTCGTTCACTAAGGGCCGTAGCTTCATTCTGTTTTCTCTGTCGCCTTTGCAGAGATCCTCTGTATAACGGAGGCGGTTGTCATGAAGGAAAGAAGAGTTCTTGGCTGTGGCCTTAACTGCTGCTCTACACATGCGGAAGGAAAATTGTATTATAATGCTTCTGGTGCCTGGGAACTTCAGGTTCCATTGTCAAGAGTATCTCTCCATATCGGTGATACGTGACTCCAACATGCTCATGTGCTTCTTTTCTCCTTCCAGAGTAGTTTCAAGCTGAGAGACTTTCCTTTTCATCTCGCTCATTTGGTTGCAGAGATTTTCCACGTGTCCTTTCAAAGACGTGATCTGCACCGTTATCTTGAATCAGAGATTTTAGCTCATCTGACCGGCTATTGATAAGCTTCGATAGCGTGGCAACGATGTCTGCATTAGCTGCCTCATTTTTACCTTTCTAGAAGGGGGTTTCTCTGGGGTAGCGGGCAGGGGAGGGAAATCTTCGTTATCCATCGCAGAAAGTCTTGGTGTCTCCATGCTGGCGGTGTATTCGTGGCAATTGTCAATGAGAACGTTAAAACCGCTAGCAACAACACTTCGCTTCAACAGAGTTTCTAGCAATTTTCCTCTTTGAGCTTGAGCTCGACATATTTCTTTGAAGGAGGCTTCTTAAGCAATTCTAAGACAGGGAGGAAGTGTATCTACATACGAAAGGGTATAAATGAGGTCGTGCACAGGCCGTCTGCGAATATAAAAAAAAGCTGCTCTCAAAAACGTGACCCCTCACAGCGCCATCTTGGATGGCTCCTCCCAACGAGCTTCACTTTTGCTCTTCAGAAACCTACGGGTGACGTCACAGAGGCTCCCTCCATCTTTTATATACAGTCTATAGTTCTAACACCAGTAAGTTGGCACAAATTAGTTGAGTAAATCAACCTGAAAACTACAAATCCTGTAGCGCTGCTATATAAATTGTCTGTGTACATCACTTTGGGTTTATTGAACTTTTTTTCATTGTCATTTGGGTGATGTTTGAATAGTATCTCGTTGTTTCCTACAATGGCAATAAACATTGAATTGAATTAAATCGGTCCACCCCATTTAATTATTGTACAATTAATAGATTTTCTAGTGTAAATTATAATATAAGTAGCATCATTGAAAATTCTTCAACTGACATCAGTCCCGTCCTTGCTCTTTAAAAAGTCTGAAGAATCTGCAAACATGCAGATGTTTTCTTGTATGAAAATGTAAGTGCTGACTCACTGAAAGTCCTCAGAGTTTCTGTGATAAATTCAGATTAGTTTTCTAGTTTAATCTGTCTAATCTAATCTTTTCCTTTGCTGATTTAAAAAAAAAATGTTTGCTTCTATTAGAAGGATGATGAAATCTGCTTTTTTTGAAGACGTGTTGACTTGACTGTTTTGCAGACACTGTGTTTTTTCACCTGCCGCCTCTCAGTGGAGACATGAAGTGTGTTTATGGAGTGTCCTGTTATCGCCAAATAGAAGCAAAGGTCAGTAAATAGTCATATTTGCTTTATTTTAAAGGTAGAAAGACTCATTTGTTGAGCGGCATGGCGATAAAGAAAGGGGTGTGTGTGTGTGTGTGTGTGTGGGGGGGGGGTATCCTGCCTTTTTTTAATTATAAAGACATGGAGAAAATTTAGTAAAAAATGATAAATAAATAAAAAAGAATTACCAGAAGCCTCCAGAATAACCACATGTGTGACTCTAACGCTTCTGTAAGACATCCTATCCTTGTTTTTCTATTTTGACGTGAAAGAAGTTGATCGGTGTGCAGGGAGCAAGGACCTCAGCCTGATCCAACATCAGTGGTGGACGTCACTACTGCTCTAGTAACTGAGTGGGAGCAAAATCTCTGCAGGGATGTTTTTAAAATCCAGAGTGGAATGTGTCGGCTGCAGATTAATGCAGCTACAGCATCTCATATGACTGTAATCACAATACTTAGCTGTTTAATAATATGTATGGCTGGTCTTGATGCAGCATACTTTGGGTTCCCTCTTTAGCCTCCCTGATCAGAATGATGGTTACAAATCTAACTGTGTAAATGCTTTGCTCCTATTTATTTCCTAATCTATCTTCAGGCCCTAAAGGTCCGACAGGCTGATGTCACCAGAGAGACTGTTCAGAAGAGCGTCTGCGTCCTCAGTCGAGTGGTGAGTGAGTCACAGGAGGAAAAAGTCATCTTAAAACATAATCAAATAACCTTTTATATTAGGTTTAAAATTATATTCTGGAGTCAAAAGGTCAGTCTTTGAAGAAAAAAGTAAAAAAAAGCATAAGAGGGGATGTTTTTATTTTACACTGGGAAGAAAGGATAAGTGGGAGGAAAGCTCTCTGCTTAGCAGGAAATAACAAGCTTCTTTTAAAGCCACTGTTGCTTGTTCCAGTCAGAAGAAATTAACCTTCACATGGTTTTTATGGGTCATGCTGTAAATGACTCACACACGGTCTGTTGCTGACACAGCATGTTGTTTTATTTGCAGCCTCTTTACGGTCTGCTCCAAGCAAAGCTGCAGCTCATCACACATGCCTACTTTGAGGAAAAAGACTTTTCGCAGATCTCCATCCTAAAGGTGACTGAACACTTTAACTTAAGCCCTGGTAGTTTTACCCTCCTGTTATCAGCTCTCACCTTACATTTCTATCACAGGAGCTGTATGACCACATGAATGGCTCTCTCCGGGGTTCAGCTCTGGAAGGATCACAGGTTTTTCTTGGTAAATCAAATCTTTTGTTTGGTTTTTGCATTGACCGTATTAGTTCAGCAAAGACAACCATTGGTGTGTTTCCAGTCAGGTGTGTCTAAAATTTGAAGTAAGTACAAAGAAAATGGGAAGATTGTAAAAAGGAAACATACAGGCCGACCTAAGAAGACTTAAGAGTGTCAGGACAGAAAACAACTGATTGATGAAAAACACTATTTTAAAGTATCAAAGTACTATATTTTCCGCACCATAAGGCGCACCGAATTATAAAGCGCAGTCTCAATTACGGGGCCTATTTCTGTACTTAACCCATACATAAAGCACACCGTATTGTAAGGAGCATGCTAAAACATACGGTTTATTCTACTAATTAACAATTCACTCACATTATTTTTAAATCAATCTTCTCCCACAAATCCATCAAAGTCCTCATCTTCTGTGTCTGAATTGAACAGCTGGCCAATTTTGCCATCGAACATGCCGGATTCCCTCTCATCATTGTCGGAGTCAGTCTCGTTGCCAGGTGGCTGTTCAGCAATGATGCCGGCTTTCGCGAAAGCTCGGACAACAGTTAAAGCAGATACCTTAGCCCAGGCATCCACAATCCATTCACATATGGTGGCGTAACTCGCCCGGCGCTGCCTCCCAGTCTTAGTAAAGGTGTGTTCGCCGTCTGTCATCCATCGCTCCCACGCCGCTCGCAACTTCACTTTGAACAGAGGTAAGCGTACTGCTGTACGTGGTCCAACAGTCAGTCAAGCAGAGCGCTTACCAAAGTCACACAACAACATGTTTACAGATTTTGGAACTAAGTGCACACATAAGGCACTCCGGATAATTAAGCGCACGGCTGATTTTTGAGTAAATTTAAGGCTCTTAGGTCTGCCCAATAGTGCGGAAAATACGGTATATTCACCCTCTGCTCACAAAAATGCAATGGCTTAAAAAAAAACACAAGATACACTTCAGATCCTGTATTTGGTTGGTTCTTTTAAGACTACTGGAATAATATGGTAGTGCAACATGACTGAATTATTATTATTATTATTATACTTTATTAATCCCAAGCTTGTGAGGAAGATCACATGAAGCATTTCTGCATATAAACTGCTTCTTCTGTTGTACACTTGTGAAAATATAGCGGGGCTCAACACTTGTCTGGGTGCAACTAATTCATGTGTTTAAGCAAGTGCAAAGACTCATGAAAAAATCTCTTCAAACAAGAGAAAACAACAATCAAAAACTAGTTGTTAGGCACCCATTAACCATCTCTGGTGCTTTGCTTTGAATCTGTCTACCAATCACAGACTGTATTCATTATAACCAATTGGTCTGTTCTTTTCATGCTGCGGCATTAATAATCTCAAAACACACAGCATTAAGAAACAAACATACTGCTGAATTTAGACTTAAAATGCTTCTCCAAATGCCAAGGTCATTAAAATAAAGTCAATATAGCAAAGAGGAAATAAACGTGATAAAAACCAGCATTACCACAAAGTGAAACAACAGAAGATTCCTACGGTTCATCAGAAAAGTTTCCCTGGATCAAGTACAATCAGAAAAATAACACAAAATCCTCAAGTACTGAGTGTCAATATTACCACTTATAACATTTTGTGTTCACTTAATGTTGACACTGCAAAGTGAGTGTGCCTGTCCTTTCTTTTTGCCATGTAATATAAACAATGGTGTAAAACTTGAGCCCTGACCATCTGTTTTCAGTTTTAGTTCATTCAAGATGGCAACATCTCTTCATGGTTAATTAATGTTTTGTCTGCTTTTTTTAAAAATATATATAGTTGAGTAGCATAAATTGCCCAGACCTGCTTTAGTAAATATGCTTTGGGAATTTGAAGAGGCTCAAAAAGCTAAAGGTTCAAGCCCTGCATAGTTCTGATTATTATTCTGTATGTCTGCCAATAAATCAACCAAAATTTGAAAGGAATTAGTCCTAATGGATGATCAGTAGTGTACCTGTGCTTGTATAAATTTGGGGAACTCACTTTTTGTATGCACAGAAAAACATATTGAAGAACATCAGCCTCATATGTTTCCCCTTCAAGTCCCCGGGCCTCTGTTGTCATCATAGACAGACCCATGCAGAGTTCTGCAACTGCACAAGACACCAAATCCTCCTGAAAACGCAGCACCTGGCGTCCTAAAACACACAAAACACCAGCGATTAGATTCATAGTTTAAAGTAAAAAGGAGAAGAAATGGAAAAATAAACACATATATAAAATTTCTCTTCTATAAATGAGTATCCCCACTTACGGCCAATTGGGGCCAGTTTATTCTTGTCCGATTTGTCCAACTCTGCATTTTTCCGTTGAGCCCAAAGCCGCCACACATCCAGTCCTTCTTCTGGCTTCAGAGTAGCAGGCAGCAGCAGCTCCTGCACCTGCACTTGCTGCTGCCCTTGACCATCCACCTCTGCTACGACTGTCTGACCCTGCATGAACCAAAAACATTGATCACTTAGTCAGTTTGAGGATACACATTAACAAGAGGAAAATCTAACAGTTATACTTGTGTTATTACCTGTAGCTGCTGTGCTTCCTGCCCTGACAGCCCCTGTGTGTGCAGCACCTGCTGCTGTGGGTCCCAAATTAGGGACTGCGTTGCATTTGAGTAGCCTTGTACTGCTACGGGGATGTGAATGTTTCCATTCATCAGCTGAGCAGGAAACAGTGTGTTTGCGGCCAGTGTGTGCACCACCTCTTCGTGGCCGCCCATCCCTCCAGAGCTTGTTATGCTAGAAACGGCCTGTGCCGTCTGACTTTGACTGACAGGGTTTTTTTGCTTGTCGTTTTCAACTGTGACTTGTGTTGGCATAGTGGTCATTGTTGTAGTGTTTGCTCCTGCAACCTGCACTGCTCCATAAGCCTCCTGGGGGATGGCAATATGTGTGACCTGTTCACGGCCTCCAGACCCAGCAGGTGCAGAATACACAGGGATGGTCCAGGTCTCCCCTGTGGGGCTGGTTATAGTACCAGTGGCACTGTAAAGGTGGGAACTGTCCACAGTTAGGAGGTCTGGTCGCAGGGACACATAACTTTGCTGCTGGCCTTGGCCCTGAGGGATTGCCAGGACTGTGGCTACCTGCTGGCCAGGCAGCGCATAGGACACAGTAATGGGCATGTCCACCTTCCGCTTTTTGGCTGGCTGGAGAACACCTGCTCCCTGGGATGTCGCAACTGCAGTTCCCATTACTCTTCTTTCTCCACTGTCCTGCTGCTGGGTGGGTGAGAGGGCCCCCACTGTTTGGATTTGGATCTGTTGTCCTCCTGCAACAGCAGCAACCAACTGGGCTTGCAGCTAAAACAACATTGAGTTAAAGGTGATAATTGGTGGATAAAATTCAATGGGGCTGATGACTACATTTGCAATTGTGCCATAATGTTGTGTGAGCCCACCTGTTGGTGCTGTTCCTCCGTTAGTTCTCCAGGCTGAATCAGCTGTGCAGTTGTTACACCTTGTAGCTGCTGATGGGGTCCAGAGGGCACCTGAAGAACCTGGCCAAGCATCTGACCTTGCTGTTGACCCTGAATCTGCACCTGAAAACAAAGATTACAGTCCAGCATTAAGGGGACAGATGATTATATGGACCAGGATTTGATTAAGTGCTCAAGCCGAGGGCAGAATAGATCAGAATAGATCTACAGACCTGTACAATCTGTTGTTCTGTGTTCTGCTGTACAGCCTGCTGCTGAGATGTGGACTCCTGTATCTGCTGCTGCGGGTGGACCTGAACCTGGACCTGTATCAGAAGACAGAGCTTGTAACAGAGCTTCACACCAAGGTTGGGTTGTATGAAAATGCCTAATTTGATTTTACAATTACTTCTTAGTTTAGTTTAATCTTATCAAAACATATTTTAAATCAAGCAAAGGTTTGTAAATGATTTTAAAGTAATAAAAGTATTAGTTATTATATAACCTGACACCAACCAAGAAATGACATAAGGGGGCATAAAATTTTGTCGCAAATGGGAGTTGAAGCATTAGCACAGCTGAATTTCATTCATTTGCATGATTGCAAAACCTTTCTGACCAATTCTTTCTTGCTAAGAAAAGTTCTGCTTCTTTATAGGTGGTCAGCTACACATTGCACCTTGAACAACAGAGCGATTTCCACACAACTGAAGAAACATTACCCCCTTTTTGTTTGTATTTTTTCATTATTTCCACTGGAAGCTATCTTTACTTTGCCTTTTTGTCGATCACCATACCTCACTTGTGTGGGTATGTTCTAAAAATTAGAAAATGCTTTCATGACATTAAATCAATGTAGAGCTGCTGGTACCTGAGTGAGGCAAATAGACACTTATGTCAGATTTGAAATTTACAAATTTTGTCACGTAATTCAAAATCAAGAAAGGGAATTAATCCACAATATTACACTGCCACAAATTAATTCACATAACCAGCCTTTAATCTTAAAATGTATGCAAGTTGTATGCATGTTTAAAAGGTAAAATATAATTACATATAATCCTGATTTAAAGTATAATATACTATGCTTTCACAATTTATTAATTTTTGTTTTATTGTAATTTTAATGTTTAGTGTTATAATCAAGTTTAAAAAATAACTAGGGATGCACGATATATCAGCATTAATATCAGTATCGGCCGATGTTAGTAATTTTTTAGCATATCAGTATCAGTCCGATAAGCGAAACTGGCCCGATATTAACATCTGATATTTATTTTCATCTAATTGCTGTTTGTGTACATGTGTCGGGAGAAGCAGCGGGGTTTGGACATGTGACAGCGATGCAGCACTACATTGTGGGAAGCAATGTCAACTGTTGTAATTTTTCAGTGTCAAAGGAAGATACTCGAAAAGTAGCACGCAATATTTGCAAAGTCAAAGTGATACGAGGAGGATGCCGTGTCAAATCATTCAACACCACAAATTTGATATGTCATTTATCCAGAAGCTCACAAACAATGACAGGGAGCTAATGCCCCTAATGTTTGCATACTTTTCACTTTGTACAGAATTTTATCATCTTAAATCTTTTTGAAACAAAATATATATATTGACATCGGTAAATATCGGCCATAATGATTATATTAATACTGGATATCGGTATCGGCCAAAAGTTTCATATCGGTCCATCCCTAAAAATAACAGTGTTCATATACTTGTTTACCGGACATGCCAGTTCCAGCAATGACCCTGCCACCTCGGTGCTGTCTGTGTAGATGCAGTTGGCCTCCTGTTGATAAACCATAGTGGTAGTGGTGGTTGTAGTGTCTCCACTCTGTTGGCTGAACTCCTGCAAAGCATCTGGACCTTTGCTGGCCAAGGACTCCAGGAACTCCTTCATGCGATGCTGAGGGATGCTCCGAGCTTTCTGCCTCACTAGCTCTTCATATGAGCCTGTACCATCCATGGAGTTGTTCATTGCTGACAGTGCCTGATTTTTTAAGGAAAGAACCTGTAAGTGGAAGGGAGGATGATGTGTGATTTATGTATCAACTTGAAGTTGCAAGCATATATATCCAAATCACCACTTGATCGCTATTAATCAAATGTCTACACCTCGGTCAAAATTCCTGTGGAATAATCCAGAAAAGGAAAAAGGACGTGAATACTGCACTGACATGAATCTGACCTATAGCTCACTGACCGCTGCTTAGAGACCTTAATAGGAAAGGGTTAATTCTGGCTGAGTGTAAACGAGCTGGGACAAAAGCGCGGTCACTTTCCAAAACCGATGGAGCAGTCAAAGCTGTAATAGAAACAGTTGCATCTTATAACGGAAATCAACCCACTGATATATATTTGGTGAGCAATATAAAAATAACGTACAATCAAACAGCTGATTACACAACATGCTAGGTTAGCCAGATACATAGCTAACCAGCCGCGTGTTGTTTGCAAATTACATCCAACCACAGCATTTTCAAGATTCGTTAATGCCATTATAAAGATGAATGACAAGATGTTCCGTTCGTAAAAAAAAAAAAAAAGGTACATATGCTAAAAGCTACGACATGGGTAACTTTTTGGTATTAGTGACGTTACATATTACATTTTTCTGATTTCTCCAAAGCTAACAAGCTAAGATTAGCAGACGCGTTGGCTACCTCTTTTCCAAAACTGGCCGAGGTTTGAGCCGCCCACAAGCGCTTCTCTGCTCTCAAAACGGCTATCCGCCTCTAACGTTTAGGAAAGCGAAGTGCTATTCTTTTGCTTCTTTATCTTATCGTGGCTATCTCTAAATATTAGCTGGAGGTATTCTTTCTCTACACCAGTTATATTTCGATAGGCGCCATCTTACAACAGTGCCTTCAGACCAATAGGCTAACGACTTGCAACTCTGATATGTTGTCGCGGTATTACCATGACATAACATCGCGAGAAAAAACACTTGTTTTGCAGCCTTTTAAAGGTGTCTCACTCAGGGAAAGAGGCCTGCAATATTGAATAGATGTCAGTCCACCTTAAATCACAATTATGCCAGAGAGACGCTCCAAGTGGTTCATTGGCTTCTGGATCTGTTAAGGTGGTCCCAAAGGGATGCGATGACTATTTCGGTGGTGTTCGAGAGGTTCCGGGCAATTGAGGGTTAATTCCCACGCACCACAGTGTGGCATCGTGTAAACCCACGCTGCTTAATGTTATGAACCAAAAATGCTTTAGTGTTTACTTTTTAATAACTCACTAAGGAAAGTGGAAGAGAGTACTAATTTTGCAGATGATTAATTAGTTCGTAATTATAATGTGGCCAAAAATACTTGTAGACCAGCTGTACTGATTCATTATATTGACATTTTGTGCTTTCAGGTATTCCATTTCAAATATTTGTGATCATATTGTTTCATACAAGAGTAAAATCAAGGCACATGGATTTTGGCATGGGGTTTGTTCTGACAAAAAATTTTTTTAACTTAAACTGCATCCGACAAAATACTGTACTAAGTTGAACACATCAAAATATATATCCCCGTATTCACAATTACCACAGAAAAAATTTGATTTTTGTAGCATCATTTATTGTTTTGTCCTGTTTTAAAAACATACAGTGGATTGGCAGTGACCCATAACCTTTGTAAGAAAGTTGAAAATCTCAATTGAGAGCATCTCTTCTATATAACACCAGCAGTGTGATCCAAGCTACTTAAATTTAAATTGAACAGTAAATATTATTGCAGCAGGAATATTAAAAAAAATGAAGCGGACTCGTCTCTGACTGATAAAGCACTGAGGCAACTCAAAGTGACAATGCAGTGCAACATTAACAGAAGGAGACAATTCTATGCATAAGAAGTGCCATTTATACATGTTAACAGCATTTAATTTGATCTGTCTCAGCTACACCAGTCTGTTCCCTTGCTGAGATTACACAAGAAGTGATGCAAACAATTCAGACATGTATCTGAGGGCTCATGAGAAGCATGAAGTGCAGCTTGATCCTAAGTCGATCATCAGATCTTCCCAGGGTCCTCTTTAAGGGTGACTGTCCTGTTGAAGATGAGCTGCAGTGAAAGAAAAGATTACAGCTGCAGTTACTATAAAATGCTTTAATCCATATCCAGAGTAAATATAACAATTTCTCCAATCTATTAAAAATAAAATGTTTGCTTGTTGAATGCAATCTAACAGTTTTTAAGTTGTTTCATCTTTAAGTACCTTCTCTGCAGTGGAGTCAGGGTCCAATGAGAAGTAACCAACCCTCTCAAACTGGAATTTGTCAAAAACCTTTGCTCCTTTGACTGATACATCCACTAAGGCACTGCTGATCACCTGCAGGGAATTCTAAAGAACAGAAAAAAGTAAAATAGTCACTACTCAGACACATCTCGGTTAATACAAGCAATCTTTTCAGCTACAGAGGTTCAGAGGTACTCACGGGATTGATGTCACTCAAAAAGCCATTGGGTACTTCAGATGGATCTTCTGGATGTTTGTGCAGGAATCTATAGAAATGTTAAGACCCTTTAGTTTTGTTCCCTTTTTATAGAGTGACAGACAGTAGTTGTTTCTAACTTACAGTCTTTCATAGAGACGCACTTCGCACACCAGCGGCTGGCTGACCCAGTGGATGAAGGCCTTTGGTTTCTCTGCAGTCTCAGTACTGCAGCAGGTTACTTCCAGTTCCAGCACCTTACCCTGAGAGTCCTGAGAAGCAGAGGAAAGAATTCAGGATATGGGTGTGTTAGTGTGTGAACATGAACCTGAGTGTTTGTGAAATTGTACAATGTTAACATAAAATATTAAAGCTGGTGATTAAACCATGTCTTCTAGTTGGCCAAGTATTTCCTGGTGGTGTTCTGAGATTTTTCTTATTTTGAGAAAATGAACTTGTGGTATGAAAGCATGGGTAAAGAATAAATTGAATGAACACCACTAATTGCATTTGACAGAATTGATGGCAAATTTCTTTATTTAACAATTCCAGATATATCTTTTTATTTAAAATTTCAGTCAGCTTCTCACTTTCGCATTTACTGAAAATAACACAATTAAAGAAAATTTTGCAAGCTGTCCAAGGCACCTGTTTCTGACTCGCTTACCCTCAAAGTTTTTCCCTGACTCCAACCAAGCAGCTAACCAGGAAACATGGTTCTTAGTGAATGTTGCTAAATTTCCTTTGGCCAAACTCGCATCCCATTTGCTTTGTGCACATGCAAAACACACTTTCTAATTAATATCTTAGGAAAAACTGCTTGTTGAGATGGTGGCCCACAGAAAATTTTAACATGCTACCCAACCATGAAATACATGGAAATAAAGACACAAAGAGAAGACATCTAACTTAACCGGTACCCGTTTTCAGCACAAAAACCTTTTTAGTATAAATTTTCTGAAGAATTACTTGCTTTATTTGTCCCTAAAATGACTCATATTTTCAGGATTTAAAACTCAAGGCATGGCTCAGTAAATGCTGCACATGCATCTAAATCAGATTTGTGCTCTACAATGCAGCCCCTGTGCAGGCTGGCAACAAAATTTCAGGTCTGCATTGCAATGTAAAAAAGACCAATTGAAACCATTACATGATAACAAAAAAAAACCAAACACATTAAATTATTTCATACATCAATGCCACAAGAAAGTATTTCTAGTTACTTTCAAAACTGTTAAACGCTACTAAGTAAAACTACTTTGCATCTTGCCTTAATGACTTTCTGGACATTGATGACATAGCCGGCATGTCTCAGGCCTACAGGCTGTTCTGGAGTCAGACGCTTGTAGCCCTTCTCCATCACCTGCAAAAGACAATAGGTTAATTATAATATTCTGTCCAAAACCCAGTAGTGGTCCAAATAATTTAAAGTGTACAGTGTTGATCTTTTTTCTCTAACCTCTCTGAAATCGCTCTGTTCAATGAAGATCGTCCGTGTAAAAGGAACCGTGTGGCCACCTTTGGCCTCGTTGGCAGGAAAGTCTGGTACTCTTACTTCTGACTGAGAGGTCAAAAGACAATAGTGGGATTATTTAATTAATGAGGTTAAGTAGAAGGCTGACTATAAAAAAAAATCTTTAGGAAACAGTTGATAGTGAGTCTTCTACTGTACAAACCTTTGCATTCTCAGGGAGGTTAGTTATGGTGACTTTGAGTGGCTCCAGCACAGCCATGACTCGAGGAGCAGTTTCATTCAGAACATCCCTCACACAGGACTCCAGCAAGTGGGGCTCTGTTGTTGTCTGGGAAACGGTGACTCCCACCTGTAAGAAACGCAAAGCACAGTTACACCAAAGCATTGTGCTTCCATTCGCAAGTATTTGTTGTTCCACCCTGCAGCTCTGTTTCATCCTCTCTGCCATCCTACCCGTGCACAGAAGTTATTGATAGCCTCTGGAGGGAAACCTCTTCTCCTCAGCGCAGTTAAAGTGAAGAGTCTGGGATCATCCCAGTCTCTGTAACACATAAATAAATAAAGGATAACTTACTTTCACAGACACAATTCTGTGTATAATAAAAGCAATATACAAGCACTTGCTTTAAAAGTGTTGTATACCAGAAAGTGATATGGTTTGAAGTCTTTCATGATAACTGAATCCAATGAGTTTCAAGGGATTTCTTGTTAGGCATGGAATAAACAACATTTAGTTTCTTCAACTTTTAAAGTAAAATTATTTTGTTTTGTTTGTCATTTGGGGGTTGTGCCTTTACAAAATTTTACTTTCTGTATTCTTACATCATAGATCACTTCGAGAAATAGCCACTAATTGATTAAAGTGTGACAGATATAGGTTACCCTACTAAAAGAGTGTAAATATACCTCAGCTGTTCATTTCCAAAGCATTTGTGTAAATAAGATTTAATGAAACAGTGAAAATGAAACTGGAAACACGATCATGGGTGGGAACAACCAGACTTCGAACAAACCTTTTTTTTTTTAGCAGCATTCCCTGTCAACGTGATTTACAACATAACCTGCTTATTTTTATTTAAGCTGATAAGAGATCAGTGATTTTAAAAAAAATGTGCAGCTACTAACCAACTACATTATTATATCAGTTTCATAATTAATTGTGGAGAAATACTTTACAGCTTTACCATAACTTATATGAATAACATTCAGACTGAGAAATTAGTAAAAAATAACAAAAATTTAAATGTATTTACCTAACTACACCAGTGTCAACCAGTTTGATGATTTTCCTTTTAGACACAACAGTGTATGTGAGGTTCAGGCGGCCGTATTCCCACTGAACAGGGCAGTACACATCCAGAGCATTACACAGCCAGTAATAGGACGAACGCCTGATAGACCAGAGCCAGAGCAAATAATTAACATGAACATCTTACAGCTGGTCAAAAACAAAAGGTATGATAAAATTTATATGAAGATCAAAGACTTTTTTAGTATACCTGGCTTGAAACTCTTTGGTACACAGTGAATGTGTGATGTCTTCTATGGAGTCACACAGACAGTGGGTGTAGTCATAAGTGGGATAAATGCACCTAAAAGATAGAAGTAAAGAAAATGTTAGTTTTTTCCAACTCACAAAGCTAAAATAGGCACATTAACTTTTTATACCATTTATCTCCAGTGCGATGATGAGCTGTATATTTGATTCGGTACGCAACAGGGTCCATCTTCCCGTCTTCCATGGTCATCTTCATTCTGAGCGTGACCTCTCCCTCTGTAAACAGCCCCTTCTTCATCCTCTCAAATAACACCAGCGACTCTTCAACTGGTCTGTCTCTCCAAGGTGATGGAGGAACGTTATGGCCCTTCAACTCCTCACCCTTCTGATGGCACACATACGCATGACCCCTGAAGGCAGACAAAGAGGGGAATCAGCAACCTTCTATCCATCCTTCTGTATCCACGTACACAAGCTTCACATCCTCCACTCACCTGCGAATGAGCTCCACAGCAAGTTCGTAGAGCCTCTCGAAGTTGTCTGATGCGTGTGTGACAGCAAAAGGTTTGTAGCCTGTTTAAAACAACATTGATAAGAAAATTATTTATAAATGAGGAAGCCTGAAAAAACCTGATCAGAATAGTTAAACTCACCCAGCCACTCCACCATATCCTTGATAGCAGTGAAATACTTTTCCTCCTCCTTCTCGGGATTTGTGTCATCATACCTCAAGAAACAAATTCCATTGTTTGCCTACAGAAAAAGTCGTGGTTTAGAGAAATCAGCTGGACTGGAAAAAATTTTCCATTTTCCATTTCATCTACACATATGTGGCATATTCAAAGTAAACCAAGTGCTTTTCTAGAACCATGTAAACTTAAAGTTTGATTTCAGTCCAGTATGAAAGGCAAAACTCTTCTTTTCTTCTCTAAAAAACAGCCAAAATCCATGTAAATGGATAAAAGGCTCCTACAGGCTCCTGTGAGGTGTCAATTAAAAAAATTATGACACCTATCAGATCAATTAAGCTGATAATTAAATTACTTTTAATATCTGTTGAATGAATTCTCTTAAACATTTGCCACATGTCCACATTTTTCCCTTTTCCATGTACCTAATCTGTTACCGCCCCAGTCAGTTTGTTTGTTTTGTTTTCCACAATCCTGGAATCTTGCTAATTATCAATAATTATTGAAATTATTTTGTGATTTCTGTACAAAGCAAAGTTGACAGCCATTTAGGGGGCTGCAGGTCTTGGAGTTCAACAGCTTTCATAAAAATGAAACGGCTCGTACCTTTGCATAACCAAAATTAAAGTTGATGGCTTTGGCGTGTCCAATATGAAGGATACCATTGGGCTCAGGAGGAAAACGAGTGCGTATCTTAAGGAGTTAAGACAGACAACAGTTAGCCACTATAGTAAAAATTACCTCCTTTCATTTGTTAAAATAGGAATTATAAAGCTGGTACCTGTCCACCAGTAATCTCCAAGTGTTTCTTAAGTAGATCCATTGTGCTCGGTGTAAGCACATAACCCTCCGTTTTGTAATTCTCTCCTATATCACCGAAAATATGAAAAATCAGGAAATGAATGCATGAAGCCCCTTAAATGCAACAAGATGACATTTTATCAAATTATTCAGGTGTTTGTTTATCTCACCTGATTTATGAAATTTCAGTGCTTCTCCTCTAAGCTGCTCCATTAGAGACTTGCCCTCCCCAAACACAACATCACCTAAACAACCAAAAAAAAGACAGTTTCATATTTTTTTAACACAATAAAAATGTTATATTAACTTCTGTCTGCTTTCTAATCTACTTACCATTCACAGTACCCTCCTCTTTCTTTGTCTTCACATCATTCTCTGCAACTTTCACTTTTTGCGGCTACAAGATGATAAATGTCAGAGTGCAGTGATTACAAAAGACCAGTTAAATATTCTGGACAATATGCACACTCTTTGCTTTATATGGGAATTAACAAGTGGATCAACACTCATGATCACTGAGGCAAATAAAAATCTGCAGTTAAAAGAAGAAGTTTGTGAAACCCTTTAAAATCAACAGGATTTCTAAGCCAATAATTCAAAATATGGTCTTCACGTAAGTCACAATATGACAAACAAATAGTCCTAATATAAATCTCTATATCGAGTTAAGACTTAAGAGTACAGGCTAGAAAAAGTATACAGACTCTTAGTAATTGGTAACTGAACCTCCATATTCCCACTTAGTAGCATGAGTGATGATAATATAAAAGCTCAGTTTAGTCAGATTGTGTATGTCCACAGTTGTAATGAAATAAAGATCATTTTAATCAGTAACTAATGTAAACACAATGTTTGAAAAAAAGTTAAATTTTTATTTTAATTGAGGCAGCAAAACAGCTCATCTATGGCTTTAAGTATCTTTGCCTCCAGAAATGTTAAAATATCCCTTTAAACTTTATTTTCCATTTTACCTTTGGTTTCTTCTCCAGGTCAGCCTCTGTTTTGGGTCCTAAGAGGTGCAAAACCTTTGAGACCAAAGCCAGAGTTTGTTACATTATGCAGAGAGACAAAGCAAAATATAGCATCTGTGAGTATTTGAACATATGTATATCTGCTATCAAATGTTTTTTTTCCAAACCCACCTGCATGTCCACCTCGTTTTTGATCACCTTTCCATCAGCCCACTTAAGAGCAGAGCGAGCTTCACCTGCAACAGACACAAGTCAGGAACTCTGCTTCTCTGTTCGGCTTTAATGGCTGCAATAACAATCACTTAAACAAGTGGAATCATACCCATTAGAATTCCCATGTTGAAACGATACCTCTCCTTCAACAGCTGCTCCTTGTGCTTCTTCAGCACAGACTCGGCCTGCATAACATTCCACTGTCACTAAACACACCACAATTGTTGAGGCTTGTAAAAAGAGAATACTTTTGGTCAGGTGGAGATCAAGCACTTACTGCATCCTCAATCTGCTCTGGTGTTATGACAACCCCTACACCACATGCATCATCAAACTCCTTCTGATTGATAGGGTCTTGAGGATGATTCTTCACAAAGTCCAAAGCAGCTGGAGAAAAAATTGGAATAAAATTTCAGAACTAAGGAGGCAAATCAAATCATTCAGCTCTTATTCATCAAAACACCTGGCTGGTGCTCACTTGGCTTTTCTAGTGATACCATTGTCATGTTTAGTAAGGTTAATAAATACCTCAAGTTTGGCTATGATCAGAGTTTTGGCATTTAATAAGTCAAGATCATACATGTCAAAAAATGTTGGCAATTACCTGCCAGCTGCAACTCTGTGCAGATTTTGCGGTGAGCTATATTGTCGGCGAGAAATGCCAGGCGCTTGGTGTCTTTTAGGCGAGATGCCAGACTGTACAGCAATGTACCCGTGACTTTGTCCACTCCTGATGCCCCACAGACACCTTGGGCCTAGACCAATTATATATAAAAAAAAGTTTGCTTTCTCATACAAACAATCTGCGGAAAAGACTGTGTAAAAGGACGGAACAAACCAGGAAAAGCAGTAATGCTCTGCCAACCAAAGGAATGCAAAAAGTTGGCTATAGAAATCAAAATAAGTTAGCTTTGATAATGCATAACTACTGTAACTTTGAGATCGAGAAGAAATAAAGAGTGGGTACGTGTGTGCTATTTACAGTGTGACAGCCACATGTCACAGCTGTCCAAGATATGCACTACCTGAATAACCGCGTCCTTCAGGGCAGAAGTCAACCCCTCATTTTTCAGAGTTTCTTTCGCTTTCTGCTCACTGAGTCCAATTGAAGTGAAAAGTGTCAACGTATCCGCCATTTGTCTGCTTGATAAATCGGATCCACACCGACACACCGCCCTCACACGACTTGTCTGCTAAAAGAATAAGTAGCAACTTCCTGTACGTTACAAAGAAAAAAAGAGAGCAGTACAAAATATATTAGCCAATAGGGATCGACGGATGGAATAATATTGACCAATCGTAAATGAACCTTTCCAAGATGTCCTCCTACTATGAAGAAGAAAGCCAATCACACGTTTGTTGACATTAGTGAGGGAGGGGCTACAAAAAGTGGGTAATGTTGCATCAGATTGACACGGCATACATTACTGGTAATAAAGTAAAAACTTTGGGGCACAATCACGTATTTTTATTTTACACAAAACATTTAGTTACTACTAACTAAATTATGCTCTTTTATACAATGTTATCTCTAAAATGCGTGCACTTTTCCAACACCGTGAAAGCTTTTTGTTGTCCGTTGACTTTAACTTCACTCCGCGAAAGTTATTTTCCACGATCTTCTTTTAAATGTTACCTTACCAGCTAATTCGCTTCACATAAATTTAGGGTTTCTTTTGTTCTTTTTTTGTTTGTTTGTTTTTTGTTTTCCCTGTATTTATTGGATTCAGTTGTGTGGCAGCTTATAAGACTTTGATAGTGCAATGAGTCAGTAAAGCCATGCTTTAATGTCTAAACAGGGAGAAAAAAACGAAGAAAGAAATTGCATAATCTTGCATCAAACAAAACAAGCATGGCCAAACACGCGGTGTTGTCATCGGGAACAAAAATGTGGAGATCTGTGTCTTGTGTAAAGTCAGAGCTACGTCTGGATCTAACTCTTGCCTGTGGACAGTCTTTCCGGTGAGTTGGTCAAGTAGGCTCAGATGCAACCTCATAGCATTCAATGCACTAATAAGTGTTCTTCACCTTATATGCACATTATATGCATTTGTATTAAGACACATCTTACCCCACAGCTGGAGAGAAACTGCAGAGGGACACTGGACTGGAGTGATGGGAGGGCGAGTGTGGACTCTGACTCAGACAGATGACACTCTTTGGTACCACGTCTATGCAAACAATGAGAAGCACAAGCAGGGAGGTGACAAGAAGAAGAATGATGTACCTCTCCAGGAGGAAAACAGGACTGAGAGGAAATGTAAAGGTGCTTTGATTAAGATAGAAAGAGAGCCACAGCCTATTATTGCTGAACACAACGATGATGTGGAAGCAGAAATGCTGAGAGACTATTTCCAGTTACATGTGAAGCTGCGGGATCTATACAAGGAATGGGGATCAGCTGATTGCCACTTCGGGAAGACTGCAGATATCTTCACTGGTGAGCATTCACTTGGTCATGCATGCGGCTTATTGCTCATCATAAAAACACAGCTATACACACACACACATACACACACACACATATATATATATATATATATATATAATATAAAAATATCATGTTTGGTGTCTCTCCAGGTGTGCGAATGCTGCGGCAGGACCCCACTGAATGCCTGTTCTCTTTCATCTGCACCTCCAACAACCACATCTCGCGTATTCAGGGCATGGTAGAGAGACTGTGTCAGGCATTGGGCACTCCACTCATCCAGCTGGATCATACCTCTTACTACGATTTCCCTACCGTATCTGCACTTGCAGGTGTTTTAAATCTTTGCAATGGACTCTGCACCGCAATTGATCACCTATTCTATTGTATTCTACAGTCATTTGGCAGACGCTTCTCTCCACAGCGACTTACATCTGAGAGTAAGAACAACACAAGCAAGAATTCAAACAGGATGGGACATCATAATTAAGTGGTAGTCAGACGGCTGTGAGTGTAGTTGGACCCAGGTGCTGTCATGTAGTGCTAAAGGCAGTGCCTTATTTCCCCTCTCTATAACGGTCCTTTGTTTAAATATAATATAATTAATATAATAATAATAAATATAATATTATCCTGTTGCTTATGCGGAGTTCACAGGGTCTCTCAAGTATTTATAATTATTTGTTATCCCTGTATTTTTTATTGTATTCATACAGCAGTAGGGTGAAAACAGAAAGCTTGGGATGACATGTTTTGGGGTTTTTTAGCAGAGGAATTCTTTAAACAGTACATTTTCTTTATCACTTCCTATTGTGTTTGTGTTGTGTTCTCTGTTCTAACTGGCAGACAGCAGTGTAGAGGGATGTCTCAGGGACCTCGGCTTTGGGTACAGGGCTCGATTCCTTCAGCAGAGTGCGAGGCAGATTTTGGATACCCATGGGCTCCAGTGGCTAGAAGGGTTACGCAGAGTTCCTTATCTGGAGGCCCGTGATGCTCTTCGGACTCTACCTGGCGTTGGCACCAAGGTACAGCCAAACAATAAGCTGCTTATCACTCACAGTTTATTAATATTAACAGGAACAAACATTATAAGGTTAAAATGATAACAGCAGTGTACAATCAAGGCTTTGTGTCATCTTGTAGGTGGCAGACTGTGTATGTCTTATGTCTCTGGATAAGTCAGAGGCCGTACCCATAGACACACACGTATGGCAGATTGCTAAGCGGGACTATAAGTATGCCACAAATAATGGACAAAAAACACTCACAGACAAAATCCACAAAGAGATTGGTAAGTATTCACATCTTCTCAGTCATACCAATCCTTTTCACCAAATAATTTAATCAAATGTTTCTACACAGGTGATTTTTTTAGAGCGCTGTGGGGCCCACATGCTGGATGGGCACATTCGGTGAGTGTTATCATCCAGCAAGTTTGTGCCTCTAACAGTTGGTGTACTTTGGCAAAAGCATGTTTCTGTTTTAGGTGTTGTTCTGTGCTGACCTCAAAAAGTTCCAGAGCCTCAAAGAAACAGCACATCTAAAGCAGCCAGAGAAAGAAGAGAACACGGGAAAATACAAGAAAACAAAAATAAAAAGAGAGCTGGATGTAAATGGGACAAGGACCAAGTCAGAATGTCAGAAAAAGGCTAACTTGTCTGTAAAGAAAGAGAGGGTAACATGAGATAAAGAAGCTGCTTATATCAGATCTAACAGACACTTTGCTAATTTAGCCTGATTGGAAGATCCATTGAAAACTCTTAAAAATGAGGCCCCTTGTCTCAGTCAGTTAAACCTGTGTAAATAAAGGTAAAATTAAAGAAAACAATGATTTATTTTTCACAAACATGACATACATTATTGTGCAATATGTCAGGGTTTAATTTTCTTCCGTCTGTTTACTGGTGACATTCTTCGTTGTGATTTCCTATGAGCTCATTACTTCATTACTACTTTTTTTTTAACAATTAAAAATATACTTTTGTATTTTGTGTGTGTATTTTCATTGAAAATATCCTTACAGTTTAAAAGCCCACTATAATAAAACATTAGTTACAAACTCACATGTTGCCAACAGTGGCCTGTAGGTGGCAGCACATATTAGAAAATGGTGCTTTGTGAGGCAAATATGGGCCACTGCTTTAGGCAGCTTATTTTGAATTATGAGAACAAACTAGATTTTACCTCTGTGAATAATTCTAATCAAGCCTCCCAGCTTTTGTTCCACCATGTCCCGACACTTCATTACATTTGTGTGCATAAAAGAAAAGGTCATGGGATGCCAAAATGATTAGTGTTTTTTCAGAGCATTTCCTGCATCAGAGTACTAGTGTGATGGTTTGTGAAACACACTTGGGCTAAGTGGATGTGAAGTGCTGAAATGTCTGTATATTTATCTATAGTCACTGGTTGACTGTGTCAGCTGATCTTTTTATAGCAGGGATTGCAGTTATCTGCTGTCACTGCTTGGGGTCAGTGTGACTCTGGTGACAACATGGACATGTCTCTTTGGGTGTTTGAGGCATTACTGCCCCTTTAAAGCAATGGCCAGGCAATATTTTATTAGAATATACTGTCTTTAAAACATGGCAGCAGCATAGAAGGCCATCAACCCCTAATTTGACATATGTTTCCTGACGTGTGCTGAAGCAAGTCGTATTACGTGTGTGGTTGCATCTGTGCCTGCGTCTGTGTGTGCATGTCTTACATCCATAGAAGTGTTTTATTTGTGGAACAGAGTGCAGCCATGTGAGTTAATGAATATGTGAGTCAGCTTTCATCCTCATTTTAGTTAGCCCAGCTTTAGGGCACAGTCAGTGAAGAGGAGAAGCAGAGTAAAAATAGGAAAATATTTTTTTTTAAAAGAAGAAAAAAAGGAAGAGGTGGTAGATAGGTGAAAGTGCGCTAGCGGCAAAGATGGGAATTTTGGTGGACATACACAGACTAAAGCAACAGAGCAGTGGCTTGTGTATTATATAAGAGATGGGTCTCAGCATCTGTCTTCGAGGGTTACTCAGTTAAAATCTCAATGTGCCCTCTTTTTTTAATAAAAGGACATCTCTTCCTACAAGCACCAGGAGGGGCCACTGTTTTTGCCTCAGCTTTAGGAAAAGGCCTCCTTCTGTTTCCAACAGATTATCACAGCATGGCCAAGGTGGTTTTGTGATAGCAAAGGAATGTTTTAGAGACTTTATCAAGAGTGTGCTCAAAATGTAGATACCCATTTTAAATGGGTGGGATATATGCATAAAATGGCTTGTCACAAATCACACACACTCTGTTCCATAAAGTTCAGACTGCTGGTAAGATTTAAGCAAATACAAAATGCACTTGCAGGAGTTGCCAAACATTTCCACATTTAGTTATGATAAAGACAACATATAAAATTTTATTCTATTGTTAAAAATATGGTCATTCTTAACTGTTTCCAGCAACTTGCTCAATAAAGGTTTTGTATAGTCATATTTGCTATTTTGTTGCATAATTTCATCTTTTAATAAACACACTGTAAATGTATGGAAACTTCAGTACATACTTTAATGATGTTGTCACACATATGCACAATCCTTGAGTCATCTACATAGAGCACCAGCACTGGCCTGTGTGTTTTGTGTTCTGATAACAAGTTGGATGGAACCTGTCTTCCTTAGGTCAGAATATGCAACTTTCAGGATTTATAGCTGTAATTTTAATTTTTGATTTCTCAGACCCTAGGGCAGTTTTCCTCTTCATAAAAATAGCCATTACCATCAATAAGTTTCTGAATCTTGTTTATCTGTATCTTGCAAAAAAAAAATTTTTTTTTTTTCGATGACTTTCAGAGGTTTTTCTGTTTTACTACACATTTATTTTAGTAAAGCAGAGAGTCTGAATAACAAAACCATTATTATTATTTTCTTTTTTTCTTTCATTTTTTTCTCTGAAAGACTCATCTCATCTCAGACTCAGACACCCAACATTTCTCATTTTCAGTTTTAAAAATGGGCTTTAATTAGTTTCAGATCAGTTTTAAATCACTGGTTTTATTTCAAGTTTACATACCATTCCAAGTTTTTAAATTCTTATATACAGTGAGGAAACTAAGTATTTGAACACCCTGCTCTTTTGCAAGTTCTCCTGCTTAGAAATCTTCGAGGGGTCTGAAATTTTCAGCGTAGGTGCATGTCCACTGTGACAGACATAATATATATATAAAAAAAAAAGAAATCCTGTACATTGTAATCACAATGTATGATTTTTTAACAATTTATTTGTATGATACAGCTGCAAAAAAGTATTTGAACATCTGTCTATCAACTATAATTCTGACCCTCAAAGACCTGTTAGTCCGCCTTTAAAAAGTCCACCTCCACTCCATTTATTATCCTAAATTAGAAGCACCTGTTCGAGGTAGATAGCTGCATAAAGACACCTGTCCACCCCATACAATCAGTAACACTCCAACTACTAACATGCCCAAGACGAAAGAGCTGTCCAAAGACACCAGAGACAAAATTGTAGACCTCCACAAGGCTGGAAAGGGCTACGGGGCAATTGCCAA
>JBAMHW010000020.1:6832417-6854023 GCA_037177495.1 Rhadinocentrus ornatus | reverse complement strand
AGAAAAACCAGATCAAAGATGTTTGGTTTTCTTCGTTATTCCACCTTCAAGTTTTCTGTTGTTTTCCTAACACTTCCTGGACTACCCCACATTTCCACCAGTGATGAAGAAATGCATTTCCTGAGGTCAAACTGTGTCAAAAATGTGCTGTTTAACCTAATTACTCCACAGGAAGGAGGGCAAAGAGAGAATAAATTGTGTAAAGAAACCAAAAGAACGCTCACAGATAGAAGGTTGTTAAAAAGGAGCGTATTACATGTTTTTCACGTCTCAAGTATTTGCTTGGTTTTATGGGGAATAGGAAACTGTTAAAAACAGTTTAATTTGTCTGTTTGATGTCATTGTGGTTTGTTTTTATCTCAGCAGTTATTAGCTTAGTTTACCAGCCCTGAAATGTTCCCAGAGTATCTTTAAACAAAGGAAAGGAGAACTTGTCACTATGTCTGAGTACTATTTTAAATTGGATCTAAATAAACTTCAAACAAGCCAACAGGTTACTGCTTATCGTTTGTTGTTGGGCTTGTTTCTGTCGGTTAAAAACAACCCTTGGTGTGTGATTTGCTCCTGGAGGTTGATCCCTGCTGTTTCCTGTCCTTGTAATTTATTTTTTCTGATGTGCAGGTAAGCAGTTCTGGGTGTTTAAGGACACGGTGTTACAGCCTGGATACCCAAAGGATATCACCCAATTTGGCCACGGCATGCCGGCACAGAGCATCGAGACTGCTGTGTGGTGGGAAGATGTGGCCAAGACCTACTTCTTTAAGGGGGACAAGTAGGTGCAAGTGGAGGAAGAAGAGTTTCTAATTTAAATTAGTGCTTTATCACATTGCTTAAAACTGTACTTTTAAGACATGTGAGTATATATTTGGTGTGTATAGTACGTAACATTAGAGAAGCACCAGATCCAGCACGGACTGCTCTGACCTGAGTTGCACACTAAAATTTGATCATGTTCTTTCTTTTTTCAGACATAGTACATAAAAACATAAATGCTTCACCATTATGTTAGTGATGAGATTCTGTTGTTCACACTTTTATATTAATATTGCTCAAGATTGTATTCTGACACACCCACAACAGACAGATGGAGCCTCAGTACGTGCAAAACCTTTGCCAAACACAAAAGGTTGAACGATACAGCCACTGACGAATAGTGAGAAACATAATACAATTTTCTTTTTTGCATTATACTGTTTCTTCTCAACTACTGTACTTATATGTAATATTCTGTTCTCCAAATCAGTTTAGCTAATTGTTGAAAATAAATGTATTTATTTTTTCAAATTTAGAGAATTTCTATCATAGTATAAACCCAACCATTTAAATGTATATTACTGTGGAAAAGACAGAATTTCTTCATATATTGCAATTAACATTTATGCCAACCTGTGAAATTTTTTTCTTCTATTTTATTTCAGTTATCGTTTTGGTAGTGTTAAACAAGTGGCATGAACTTTTGCACAAATTCTTCTTTTAAGGTTAAATTTAATTTAAATCCAGTCTTTTTCTCTCACATCTTTTATACTCTGTTGATGTATTTTGTACCCTCGGGTCAATGTTATCAGCAAAAATGTCCACATACATAAAACTGCTATAAAATGGTCAAACATCAAATACTTTTCTTTCAGCTTTGTTTATTCCCAGGGCCTAAAATATAACTGGCTAATATAAGAAGTTCCTGCACCTACAAAGGGAAAACCGTTTAAACTTACAGGAACCATTAAATGGTGAAATATTACTACTTTTCTTCCAAATGAAATGCTGACATTTAAAAAAAAATTTTAAATAAAAGTCAATGGGTCATTTTTGGCCACGAAGAGAAGAGAGAGTATCTGAAACTACATAAAAAATATTAAAGTGATCAGATCAGTTTTGCTGCTAATCTTTCACAAATCCAAGAGTCTTATCACCGCCAAAGCCCCATTCCTCTAATATTTATTATATGGATAATAGTACGACTGCACCAGTCCAAAACAAGTCTGAAGCAGCATGTGCTGATAATATACCAAAGCCTTGCTTGTCAGTTTGCATTGTAGCTGCTTATTTATCAGCCCTGGTATGACAGATAATATTTACCGTATTTTCCGCACCATAAGGCGCACTGGATTATAAAGCGTAGTCTCAATTACAGGGCATATTTCTGTACTTAACCCATACATAACGGAAGCAAAACTAAGTTTAGTTGAACTTTATTCTACTAATTAAAAATACACACATTATTTTTTAATCAATCTTCTCCCACAAATCCATCAAAGTCCTCATCTTCTGTGTCTGAATTGAACAGCTGGCAATTTCGCCATCAAACAGGCCGGGTTCCCACTCATCATTGTCGGAGTCAGTCTCGTTGCCAGGTGGCTGTTCGGCAATGATGCCGGCGCGAAAGCTCGGACAACAGTTAAAGCAGATACTTTAGCCCAGGCATCCACAATCCATTCACATATGGTGGCGTAACTCGCCCGGCGCTGCCTCCCAGTCTTAGTAAAGGTGTGTTCGCCGTCTGTCATCCATCGCTCCCACGCCGCTCGCAACTTCACTTTGAACAGAGGTAAGCGTACTGCTGTACGTGGTCCGACAGTCAGTCAAGCAGAGCGCTTACCAAAGTCGCACAACAACATTTTTACAGATTTTGGAACTCAGTGCACACATAAGGCGCTCCGGATTATTAAGCGCACGGCTGATTTTCGAGTAAATTTAAGGCTCATAGGTCCGCCTAATAAAAAATACGGTAGTCTTCCTTTTTTCCCCTTCTATTTCATATAAAAGGAAATAAAAATCCAGTTAATGTAACCAGTTAAAAAGCTGAATAAACCTCCTCCATGTGTGGTGATTTTATCATTTTTGCCAGACTTTCTAAGAAATTGCAACCACTTCTCAACTAATCCTATTGATATAAAATCAAAAACACAAAGTTTAGTTTTGGTTTATAAACTCCTCAAACTAATGTATTTGTTTTTACTTCTCTGTTCTGGTGCTTCTTCAGGCCTGTGACCATGTGACTGCTGCACAAAAATGTACAGTGGGTACAGAAAGTAGTTAGACCCCTTTAAATTTTTCACTCTTTGTTTTATTGCAGCTATTTGTTAAAATCGAAACAGTTCATTTTACTTCTATTTAATGTACACTCAGCATCCCATCTTTAGAGAAAAGAACAGAAATGTAGAAATTTATGCAAATTTATTAAATAAGAAAAACTGAAATATCACATATTCATATTCAGACCATTTGCTGTGACACTCATATTTAACTCACATGCTGTCCATTTCTTCTGATCCAGCTGTGTTTAATTGAACTGACTGGACTTGATTAGGAAAGGCACACACCTGTCTATATAAGACCTTACAGCTCACAGTGCATGGCAACTCTTCCTAGCCCTGGCCGTCAAGCCAAACTGAGCCATCGTGGGAAGAGAACCTTGGTGAGAGATGTAAAGAATAACCCAAAGATCACTGTGGCTGAGCTCCAGAGATGCAGTAGGGAGATGGGAGAAAGTTCCACAAAGTCAACTATCACTGCAGCCCTCCACCAGTCGGGGCTTTATGGCAGAGTGGCCACACGTAAGCCTCTTCTCAGTACAAGACATATGAAAGCCTGCAAGTTTGCCAAAAAACACATGAAGGACTCCTAGACTATTAGAAATAAGATTCTCTGGTCTGATGAGACCAAGATTAAACTTTTTGGCATTAATTCTAAGCGGTATGTGTGGAGAAAACCAGGCACTGCTCATCACCTGCCCAATACAATCCCAACGGTGAAACATGGTGGTGGCAGCATCATGGTATGGGGGTGTTTTTCAGCTGCAGGGACAGGACGACTGGTTGCAATTGACGGAAATGAATTCGGCCAAGTACAGAGATATCCTTTAAAGAAAACTTATTTCACAGTGCTCAGGACCTCTGTAGGTCTTCAGGGCCGAAGGTTCACCTTCCAACAAGACAATGACCCTAAGCACTCAGCTAAGTGGCTTCGGAACAACTATGTGACCATCCTTGACTGGCCCAGCCAGAACCCTGACCTAAACCCAATTGAGCATCTCTGGAGAGACCTGAAAATGGCTTTCCACCAATGTCCACCATCCAACCTGACGGAACGGTAGAGGATCCCCAAATCCATGTGTGAAAAACTTGAGTCATCATTCCCAAGACGACTCGTGGCTGTACAAGCTCAAAAGTGTGCTTCTGCTCACTACTGAGCAAAGGGTCTGAATACTCATGACCATGTGATATTTCAGTTTTTTCTTTTTTAATAAATTTGCTAAAATTTCTGTTTTCTGTCAAGACGGGTGCTGAGTGTACATTAATGAGAAATAAAATGAACTTTTCTATTTTAGCAAATGGCTGCAAAAAAGCAAAGAGTGAAAACTTTAAAGGGGTCTGAATACTTACCGAACCAACTGTACTGTATATACAGTTTGGTCTGAGCGGAAATTACTCATTTTGTTCTCTTATTTGTTGACTTTCTTTTCTCAGGGTTATCACCACGAGATCTAATCCTGCACTTCCAGCACAAGGTAAAAATGATTGGATTTAAAGCCCATTATCATCTATAATATACATAAATACTGTGAATCCATGTCCTAGTAAAATATTGGTGCTGAGTAAATTTACGTTTGGTTCTTGCAGGTTCTCATCTTGTTTAAACTAATTCTGCTGGAGAAGAAGGTGAGAATCCAAACTAAAACACAAAAATATATTTTCTTCTTTGTAGTTAGACTTTGTGAAAAATGATTCTGTACATTTGTTTATTTGCAGGTCCTGTTTTACGTGTCTCCAGTCAGTAGACTTGTGGGAGCTCTGATGACAGTTCTGTCACTGTTTCCAGGTCAGTGACTCCAAGAAGAAGACGGGGGATGAGTGTTTCTTGTACACCGTATATCAGCTTTTCAACATTTCTGATGTTTGTGCAGGTTTGATTGAGCACGGCTTGGTGGACTCCTCCCACTACAAACCTAAGAGCAGTGTATCAGAGGACCTGAGTCTAGTGGAGAGCATCTCTGGAGCTGAAGAGTTTGTTTCTGTGTCTGTCACTGACATCACCAGCACCTCTCTGGAGCCAGAGGTCCAGCCTGCAACAGGGTCGCAATCCTCTGGAAACAGCAGTAATGGGGACAACAACCACCTCAAACCACCCTCACGTACATCTCCAGAGTCCTCTGAGAGCGACTGGGAGACTCTGGACCCCAGTGTGTTGGAGGAAGGCAGTCCCAAAAAGGAAACTGAGACTGGGTCAGAGCTTCCAGATGCCTTCGACTCCAACTCAGAGACAGCCATCACTGTGCAGCCGCAAGCAGCCAGCGGTCAGGGAGGAATCACCCAGGGCCTGGTGTCAGGTCTGGAAGAGGATCAGTACGGCCTGCCTCTTGCCATTTTCACAAAGGTAAATATGGCTACGTGGATTATTACTGTACATTTTTTATTACGTCTTGGCTGCTACTCCAGATGTTTCCTGCTGTGAGAGCATATCTCCAACAGATCATCTGCTATGAAGTGCATGCATTAACATTAATCTGTAAATATGGACCAGAGCAAATTCACAAGTACGCTTCAGACATTCTCTGGTGTATAAAGCTTGATGTACTGTCTATCTGAAGCACCTTCAGATCACTTTAAGTCAAGTTGGGATCACCAGATCCTGTTTGATAGAACTCGTCCAGTGTCCACTGGATCCTGTCTGCTTAAAAATCACAAGTCTAATCTAATCATGATAATCTTGATGTTTGAAAAATCCTCTTTGCTCTAAAATCATTTAGATCTACGACCCGTTCACATTATTTATTTATTTTTAGGAAGTTTCCCACTTACACACTCTTACTTCAATAGCTGTGTTCTGAAACTTGAAGCACGGCCATATTTATGAGGTTGTAGGTTAGTTTCCCAGAATGAACTCAAATAGACTTTAGTGGAAAGAAGAAAAGCTTGTTAAAAGAAAATACAAGTGTTTCATTCTGACTCTGTAACCCAGATCAGTCCACACAGGAGGGTGGAGATAAGATCCCGAGGAGCTGTTGTAAACACAGCGTCCTTTGCTTTCTGTTGTTGCCAGGGTTACTTGTGCCTTCCCTACATGGCCCTGCAGCAGCATCACCTCCTATCCGATGTAACGGTACGAGGCTTTGTTGCCGGGGCAACCAACATCCTCTTCCGCCAGCAGAGGCACCTCAGCGATGCTATCGTAGAAGTAAGTCCTGCATTTATACCAAGTCTTTGATTTTTATTTAGATGGAAAAAAAAGCAGACTAATTATTTGAGATTGCGTTGCAGGTGGAAGAAGCTCGGATCCAAATCCAGGACCCTGAACTCCGAAAGATCCTGAATCTGACCACGGCAGACCTACGGTTTGCAGATTATCTGGTCAAACACGTAACAGAGAATCGGGACGATGTGTTCCTGGACGGGACGGGCTGGGAGGGTGGAGACGAGTGGATCCGAGCCCAGTTCACTCTCTACCTCCACTCCTTACTGTCCTCTGCACTACAGCCAGGTAGAAAACTCTGTAGAACACCACATGAGAAAAACCAGACAAATTCAGACACAAAGCTAGATGTGTGTGCATTATGACATAAAGGGGACTAAATATTAACCCTGTAGAAGCAGATAAACAATCTGCAGTTTGCTTTATGTTTTTAATTTGGCTGACAGCTGGCAATAATGTGCATAAAGACACCGCGGTTTGTAACTTAAGGTCAGAAAGTTGCTTGAGCTAATCTTCTGTAATTTTTTAATTTCTAATTTATTTCCATTTAGGATGAGTTTAAAAGGTTTTCGTTTTTAGTCTTAAAACATGACTCTTTGCATCCATGCTGAGATGATGTGATGTAATGTCAAAGATCTGGACATGCTCAGAGGCTTTACTGATTCTGATCGGAGCTGTAATGACTGCTCGCCTCTCTGTTTCCTGTCTCCGCCACTGTTCAGATAATGAGAGGCTGCTGGCCGATTATGGGGCACCTTTTGTTGCAGCGTGGAAGATCACTCACAACTTCCGCCTGTGGTACAGCAACAAGCATCCCGCCATGACCGCCATCACTCCGGGGTAGGTGGATAGGAGGGGGACCAACTTTCCTGACCAGTAACTAGAGCATCTCCCTGATTTTCTTTTAAAAAAATGCCTGAATTTAAGAAAGCCTAAGTTGAGTTTGTGTTTATGTGTTTAAGGAATAAATTGTCTTTTAAAATTATTATTTTCTAAGTCAGGATTTAGGGAGAAAAAATTAATCTTATTCTCACCAGGGCCTCATTTATCAAACTGTGCTTAGCAAAGCAAACTACAGGAAATGCTGCGCACTTCAACTTTCTGATTTATTAAAGCGTGCGCGTGCACGTCCTCAGAATAAACTCTAAAGCGAGCGCACGTGAGGGAACGCCTTCCCACACCCACATAGTGGCTATAAATGGTCAGGTGGACGCCTATGATATGACGCCTATGACGTAGGCCTGGGTCAGAGTTGCGTGGAGGCAGGAACATTTTCCCATCAAGTTTTGTTTTTATAAATCCCAAAAGTTGACCATACGCTGGTATTTGTTCTTATGCCAGCTTGACAAATGAGGCACCAGGTCTTCAAATGAAATAAATACGACCTTAGTTGGGCAACAACATACACACAACATTTTTACGTTTCTCAACGTGGTCCATCAGGATCTCTGTCTCACGCCCTGAAAAATTCCACTTTTTCCCTCCTGATCCATCATGGAAATGATGCGATGACTATGTATTACAGGCGTCCACCTGAACATATATAGCCACAGTGTGGGCACGGAAAGGCGTTTCCTCACGTGCGCTCGCTTTAGAGTTGATTCTGATTTATGACCGGGCGCACTCTTTGATAAATCTGAAAGTAGAAGTGCGCAGCATTTCCTTTTTGTGCTGCAAGCACCACCTGTAGTTTGCTTTACTATGCAGTTTGATAAACGAGGCCCCTGTTCTGGTTGTGTCTTCTACAATAACAGTTATATACACAAATATTTTTACACCCTTCCCCCCCAAAAAAAAATTTTAAAAATTGGTGTACAAATGAAGGATTGCCTTTCAGTGTGTTTACTTTGGTTATGTCATGGATATCCTGGAATTAAAATTAGCTGAAGCAGGGAAAATTAAATCTGCACTAAAGAGAATAGATTGCTATAATATAATGCAGACAATCTGCAAATTTAGCTGAAATTTACTCCTAAATGTGATTAGCATTAATTAAGCAGGCAGATTGTACAGTAATTGTTTTTGTGTTGATGTATTTCCATGTCAAAATCAGTCTCATAATAATTCTATTTTTTTAGTTTTAACTTATTAAGAACTGATGCAACTTTTAAATGCTTCTTTTTTCAGTCTTTAAGTGATATTTTTGTTTTTAAATGATTATTTTTATCTTTTTCTAAACCTTTATCAATCAAATTAAACCCACTGACATCTTATTCACAAGGGTGACCTGGCCAGGAGTTTAGCAACACAAGCAATGGTTTTCCGTAAATTGTTTTTTTTATTTCTGTTTATAGTTGCTTCTAAAAGCTTTAACAAGCATTAGCAATTTGTTGACCTTTCATGAAAATCCCTGAGTTTTGGGAGGTAGTTTCAAACAGTTGGGTTTATGAAAGTTTGTTTTAATTTTTTTTTATTTTTAAGTCTATATTAATAAAAAGGAAATCTACCAGGAAACTCAATTTCTACTCTTTTTTTTTTTTTTACTGCTTTTCTCTTTTGTAGTCACCCGTTCCAGGGCCAGTACAGTGTAGCAGATGTGAAACTGCGACTCTCACAGTGAGTATCCTTTTTTTCTTCTGCTTTTACCTCCTGCTGTGTATTTTATTGTCCACTCATGGTGGAAAATACAGCAACTACAAGATTTAAAACATGAAAAACAGATTAGATACAGAGTCAGCTGTTGTGTTGTGCTGTTTATCTTTCTCCAAGTTTTTTTTAGGTGACTCAATTGAAAATATGTAAGTTGTCGCCCTCTAGTGGTCACCGTGAGAAACGACAGATTTAGCAGTATATATGCTGTACTGACGCACACGGAAACTAACGACGATCATTACAAATTAGACATTTTTAAGGGGGAAAAAGTGCCTACCAACAAAAAGGATTAATAAGATTAGTGTATTAGTAATAGTTTTAATATGCCCAATGAAATTAAGAATAGATAAATGTTTGTAATTATTAATTGTAATGAAACCATCTAGGACCACGTTATCTGTCATCCTCTTCTTGACACTCAGGTGACTTGATATAAAAGAGCAATTTGAAAAATTCTTAATCTGAAATTACAGCAAGATTTATATAAATATGTAATGTTTTGACTCTGGTTCTTAATAATGATATGTCGTCAACTTTTGATAAGTTGATAGCTCATTGCTGTCTGTTTTTAGACTACTGGTGATTAAATTTCCAAATGTTGTGAGGCTCAGTGCACCCAAACACCCAACTGTGAATACTTCATGAATACTGTAGGCCACAGGAAGCTGCAGGCCGTGTGCTACTTCATGCTGTGTTTACGGATGGATACTGATGAACACTCCCTGACTGGGGTGGGAGGGTGGCTGTTGGGAAAGTTTGTGGTGGCAGAGGTGGTTTCATATCATCTGAGTTCATTAATATTGAATGAGCTTCATCCTAAAAAAACAACAACAAAAAAAACAAAACAGACCTGGAGACTTCTCAGGCCCAGCTCGGCTTTCATTCCAGGAAGTGTGGATGAAAGATGACTCTGTCCACAGCTGGAGTGCCACTTCTCATGTTACGTTGCTGATAAATGCCTCCCAACCCCACACACACACGCACACACACACACAGAAGGTGGACCGTGCCTCTGTCCCTAACTTAGCTTTACGCTGAGAACACGGGTGGAACACGGGTTCTTGACTGTGATACTCGCAGCTCTCACTTTACGTTCAGGTGTTGGGATGATAGGGTGGCTGTGAAATTTCTGCTTGTGTGTCAGTAAACACTAACAAAGTGCAGTAGGTTCGTTTAATGCTGCTTCACAGCATCTACGGTGAATTGTAGCTGGATCAGCTAAAGGTCTTTCTTTCTTTCTTTCTCTTTGTATCTTAAGGACATCAGTTTTAAATACTGTTCATATTCAGATATCTTTATTATTTTTTTTAGGTCTGACTCCTTTTTTTCTTCTTTGGGAGCCAATTCAGCTTTATTTGTATAGCACCACTTCACAACAATGTCCTCAAATCCAGGGCACAAATCAATTCGAGCCAGTAGCTTAAAACTTAGCCACTTGCGTATTATCAATAAAAATCTTAAATTATACTTAAGAAAGCATTTGGAAAATGTTTAATGTTCAGTTTAAATTCCCCTATTCAGTTTGGCATCTGTCCACTTTAGTTAAACACAGAATTTTAAAACATTAAAACATAGAATTACTTCAGAAGTACCTGCTTGATGTAAGATCTTAACATCAGGATTTAAAAGTGTGTGTCCCTCAGGGCTGAAACAAGCTGTGTGGCCCCATTAGCCTCCACTTCCTCATGCTCTGCATGAACTGCAGGATTAATATGTCTTTGTTTGTGCATTCTGCAACTCAAAAAACCCCAATTATATATCACATCAACATGCAGCTGCGCCTCTTACAATCACAGTCATCCCAAAGATTTACTGATATGAATATTTGCTGGTTTTCATTGATAGTTCAGTAGATGTCTTCGGGTTTATAGCTGGTTTGCCTGAGAAAAAAAAAATCTGTTTCAAGATGTTATGTTGGCTATAGGAAACTGGAAGAATCAAATGATGTCTATTACTTGTAGACCAAAGTTTATCAATAGTCATCCAATCAAATGATAAATTACAAAAAAAATATTTTATCTCAAAAAGCAGAGGAGACAGTGCAACCACAAAAGTCTGCTGAGATATAGGCCACTTTCCCAGTTGTTACCCAGCCCTGACCATGACCCCCGGACCAGGAGGGGTGGTTGCACCACTCGCTGTGCTATAAAACTCTGGTTATAGCCTGGACGGTGGTGGTGGGGGGGTGTTGGAAGGATGCAAGCAAGAAGTTTGGCTCTGGTCCATCGGAGCTTCTCAGGAATAAACGTGTCTCATTTCCTGCCTCGACTTTTTTTGTCAAAGCTGGCCTCTTAAACAGGAAGGGATTCAGCCGGGCTGAAGAAGTGTGTGTCTTTGAGGTTTTCCTACATGTGTTGACGCGGCGGCAGATTAACGACTCAGTCTTCACTCGATCCCGCATGTTAGATACAAGTGTTTACAGACTGTCTGTCCACTGAGGGGTGATGAAATCTTTAGCAGGAAAAATAATAAAACTAACATGTCAGTTCCACAACTAGCTGAATATTAATGATGAAGAAGATGATAATAATATTAGAGGCCTGATGGTCAGTGTTGCTTGTATAAAAGGATGCTGGCTCATTAGAGCATATGCTTGGAAATAAAGATTGAGTCAAAATATTTATTCTTTATATGTTAAAAAATGAATGTGGCTTGATATTTTTAACATAATTTCTAAAGGAAAACAAAAAAGAATTCAAATCTTGTGACTGTGAATGTTGTAACATCTGATACACAGCATCACCTAAAGCATCACCATCCTGTGTGTCAAAATGTTTGTTAGTTTATGTGAGCCTGTAGCTCCCATTGATGTTTCCAAACGTCTTTTATTGGCTGAGGTACCTTTTAAGCTTTATAAAAACCACATTTCAGCACCTGGAAGTTTTTCAAACAAGTACTGTCTTTTAGAGCATCCCCTTCCTCCACAGGTTCTTTGCAGGTTTGAGGATAGACCATGAATTTTGCTCCCTTTACACCCATAGCAACTAAAGGTTTTTGCAGCACAGAATGGTACATTGTCTTTACTGCAGAAGGAAAGGTTTTTCCTTTTATACCATGACAGGAACTTATCAGTTAGAAACTGCACATATTGATTTATTAGGTTTATTTTGACACCCTCTGGCACCCTAAAGGGGCCTAATATATCTCTTTCTTATCACTCAAGCCAAAAACAGTAGTTTCCGTTTAATCTAATTATCAAACCTATGTGAGATTATCAGTGATCTGAACAGATCAAGATTCAAGATATATTCATTTAATTAATTTTAAAAGAAAATGCACGTTTATGAGCTGGTTGTTGGTCGGATTATTATATTAATTTTGGGCAAGTAACAATAAAGATGTAGGCCTCGCATTATGAAATGCTAGTTAAAATTTAAACTTAAAAATGTGTCCATGGTCTGTGCAAAGGCAATGGAACAATATAAAGTCCTGAGCCACAGCTGCAGTCATATTTTAAGGAAAAGAATGGAAATAAAAAACCAAACTGCATGTAAGATTTTTTTTAGGGCACATTTAAAAATAAATATTGACTTTGTGGAGCAATGGGATTTAGAATCAAATTAAACCACAGACATAATGAAGCCACTCAAGAAGCCCTGTGGGCTTTCTGTGATTCAGTTGCAACCTTTTATTTATTTATCTAAACGTCCATCAGTATTTGGACGTCTTCCTGACTGCAGAACACTCTCCCAGTTTTCCTGCATCAGTAAACATGCAGCTTTATTCCTGCAATCTGAGATGTGATGATGACGGGGGGTAGATCAGGGTTACTGGGGCAGACGCTGAATAGTCTGATGGATCCCACTTGTCAGAATGTTTGTTGGGAAAGTAAAAGCGAAAGGCAGAGTCCATCCACTGCACTCAGCTCGTCAGTAGACCAGAAAAGGGGGGGGTTGCACTGCGTGTGCATTATGGAAGCACTGGGGGCCAAAACAAGGCAACTTTTTTCACGTTTCCTTGTCGTCTGTGTTAGACAAAAAGCAGCTGGTGACAGATATTCTCAGGAAATGGAGTCATGTGATGAGCCATACGGCTGCAGGCGAGCGCACACTGTTAGAGGATCTTTCTTCAGTGTCAGTGTACCACGCTACACTACATAGGTAGCTGCTTATTTGGGTCAGCCAGCTGAACGGAAAGTGACTCAGAATTTTAGCTGTAGTACATTTTTTTTCTTTTTGCTTTGAGGTTGTTTGACATTAACATCCTACATTCCACCCTAACATGTTCAAAATTATTAATGATTTCCGCTGCTGTCACTCTTAAATGGAGTCTGAATGTCTTTGCATACATGTCCCTGCATGTTTTATTTCCATTTATATTTCAGATCAAATCTTTTTTTTGCAGAATGACCCATGTACATTTTTGATTGATGATTTGGCTTAATATTCTGAGACATATGTGATTAAGAATAACAATATAATCTGGAAACTTAATTGTGCAGTAGCATTTAACAGTGCTACATGTCTCGCAAGAGCGAGGTGGACAGATTTCTGTTTGACATGCACACAGGGAGCCTAGCAACTACAGTCTGTTTTAGTGAGTCCTCTGTGTCCTGTAAGTGAAGATGCTGCGGGGTGGCTGTTTGATGCCATGCAGTTGATACACGGCTGGTCCCGGGCTGCTGGGAGTGGTGTCAGGTTGATGCTGCAGTCAGATCCAGACTGAATCTGTGTGTGGCGTAGGGGAGGGCTAGGATGGCAGATCACACGTCTCATTTTCTCTTTGGTTTTATGTTTCATATGCAGACTTCACATCCTCTGTGTCTACACTCTGAATCTTTGCACACTTATTTACTTAAGACATTGCTTTTGTTCTCTTGAGCTGAAATTATAATTTTTCTGTTGCAGAAACCAACTGGTTTTTATTCTAAATGTCAGCTGTGGAAGGCCATTTGACACACAAAGCAGTTAGATAAAAAGCAGTGTCTAACATCTACTCACAGATAACATACAAAATTATATTTGAGGGGAAAAAAAGATAAATTTTATTTCTAAATTAACAAATGCAAAATACATTCATTAGCCATCCAATCAGGTCCACCTTGCTAGTATCAGGTTGGACCCCCTTTTTGCTTTCAAATCTGCCTTAATTCTTAATCGATTATGGTCCATATTGACACGGTAGCGTCACACAGTTGCCCTGAAATCAAGCTGGTGAATTTCCTCCTAAATACATGAAGAGAAAAATATGAAATCATTACTTTCATATGCACATGTCTTTTAAAGCATGATGATGAATACAATTGTAAATATATGTTAAAGCCTGCAGCATATACTAAAACTGCCAGTAAGGATGTTTATTTTTGGATTAAAGAAGTATCTTATTAGATGGTTGTATGACAGCTGTCTGCTCTCTGCAGCTGCTGACACATATCGCTGTAATGATGCTGCTCTTGCCCAGATGATGCAGGAGCAAGATTCCTGTCTAATGTCAGGTCAGCGGGGATCCACATGAAAGGTTGCATGCTGGACTAATACCAAGCTACTGTTCAAATTAAGCCAGGCGGGGCTGCTTTTAGTCGTCCATTTGTTGTGAAACACAGCCGGGTCGTTTCCGTTCTCAGGTCGGTTGTGATCATTAAAATCACCACCTGTGACTGCATCTCAATCTCTGCCGTTACATAATCCTCTCCAACAGGTTGGTGCAGCATTTGGCAGCAGCACTGTTGTATAGTTTGTTTCCAGGAAAGATGGAAGAATTCCAGTGTTACACCACAGACAAAAAGATGAAGGCATGAAATTCTGGATGGTGATCTTATTTTCTCTCTGCAGCTCGGTACAGAACAGTGAGCGAGGGAAGAAGATTGGAAATGCAATGATGACTACCAGCCGGAGTGTGGTCCAGACTGGGAAGGCAGTGGGTAAGAACCCCCCCCCCTCCAGACCCGAGCCCAACTCTGTAACCACTAGGCCCCCACTGTCCTCAGTTGGCAATATAATGATTTGAAAAGAATTGATTTAATAGAGTCTGATAACCAGCTAATAACCAGCCTATCTGCATCTAATAAACTTGTTTAAAAGTTAAATGTGTGCTTTTAACTCGTAGGTCAGTCAGTGGGTGGAGCATTGACCAGTGCAAAGTCAGCCATGTCCTCGTGGTTTTCCACGCTGGCCCAGCCTGCACCAGTAACCGCCCCAGCCTCTCTGGAGCCTGCTGCCGAGGTGAAACCCTAACACTCAATGTCAAAAATCCTGACTGACTCTTCCTGCCTCCTTGTCCTCTGATTGCAAAGCCTTAGGTTCAACAGAGTGAAATCTGGTTTGGTTAAGGACACAAACTGAAAACAAATTTAAATGTAAGACTGGAAGATGAAGCACGGAAGTAACTGACCCAACTGGAGATTCTGGGCTTTTTCCTTCATTGTATTATCTGGATGACACTCAAGACAGGAAGGCAGCAATGCCCGTGAACTAACTGCACTGTCCATGACCCCTTTTAGGCTTTTAATCAAAACCTGAAAATTCGGAAGGCTGCATAAAGTCTGATCAGCTGTTTTTCCTGATTGCTGAATTCTTTCCTCAGAGACACTAAAGATGCTGTCCTTGGGTGTGTGGTGTTCACTCTTTGCTGCGCAGTTATACAAGTTTGTCAATAATAAACTTCCCATTTTGCTGCAGAATGATGTAAAATGTTCGTTTGCCACAGAATTTGACCCGATAACATGAGCTGAAGCACCTTAAAACTTTTAATGAATTAGATTTTAAATTCAGTGGGCCTCATGTTCATTAGTGCCTCTGTAGTAACATTGTGGTTGTTGTGGTGAATTGTAGTTATACTGAATGACTTTGAATATAACCACAGATGGCAATTATGTTATTAGTAAGCATTTTATTATTTTAAAGATAATTTGAATAAAATTATATATATATAAAAAAAAAGTTGGATTTTTTTTCTTTTTGAAAAACGAACATTTGGCTAACATTGAAGGAAAAAAATCAGACCAAAAACTTAATCATCATATATTAAAATTTTATAGCTAATGATGAATAAAATGCTGTTAGCTGAATAATTTAAATAAATTATTGGAGAAAAGAATATATGTTGGTAAAGCTATTTAAAAAGTTTCAAGTTTTGATTTGTGACTTGAGCTAAAACAGAAATCTAGCTAGAAATTACTATCAGCTAGAAAGTGCTAACAGTAGCTTGCTAATATAACTTTCTTTATGTAGTTTAAAGCTTATGAGCAAGAAACACTAAATTATTTCATATTGACAAAAGACTAACCTATTTTTAAAACCTATTACTAGATTACTTTTTAGCATGGTGGTGACGCAATGCAAACTTTTTGTAGAGATAAGAGTCCCAAATCTTCCAAAAAGCATTAGCTAGCTAACATTGTTAGCATTACTTTGCTCCCTTAAATGTGAAACATTTTAGACAGTTTAAGTAAAATTTTGAATGTCAGAGGAAAAAGTATGTTACCTTCAACTTGAACTCTTAAGCATGTAGTTATTAAATTGGAAATTGTGTATGTGACTGAAGAACCATTTTCACTAGATAGAATAGCAAAAAAAAGTATAATTTAAAAATAAATCATTTAAAGCAATATTTTACTTTTATTGATCAATTAGAGGAGTATTAAGACCCAATACTATCTGGTTACAGACAGCAGGCATCATGAAGTCATTTAGTACAGTATTAGACACATAAAGTGCACCTTTTAGACCTGTGCCATACCTGCCCGACAGATAGGCCTTGAAAACATATTTTACACAAACAATTAATTAAATCTGTTGGCACTGCATGAGGTTATCCACGCAGTTACATGCAGCATACTTTGGAGATGGCGTTCACCGCATTTGGGTCTTGCCAGCGTCAGACACATTGATGCACACACCTCTAAGCAGCAAATGAAAATATTTAGCTCCTTATAAACAGTTAAAAAATGGTTCATCAATAAAAGTCTTTTGATTAGCTAATCAGTTATTCAGCCAATAATTGTGGTAATAGACGTTATTTACTTGTATCAACAAGATGATAACTAAAAACTCCTTTTAAAATCAAAATGGCAGCATTGTTTTAAATGACCTGTTAAATCCTGGCAGATGCCCAAGATACTCAGAATTTTCAATGTTCACTAAAACCTTTTATTTCTCAACCCATGAGATACATCATGATAGAGACACTAAATATGGAAAAATATTAATTTAAAAATTAAACTTCACCATGATGGTTATCTACCTTGTTTAAAAGAACAAGTCACATTCAGGCTTGAAAGAGAGCATGAGCAGGCCGATAGATGTCTGAGGATAATGTATGAGGGATAATTTTGCATAATTCATCCAGTCTTATTGACTTCAATGAACTTGTTACTGCTGCAAAAATCTACACCGCATAGCAGGAATTACATCTGTGTCACTGAAACAACTACAATGTTCCTACAGAAATTGTGTACTAAATGTTTGTCTTTGAGTGAAATCAACTTATGAAGAAACCTCTACTAGCTGTGTGTATGCAGGCTGTTAGCGACCCTCACCCAGATCTTTTTCTACTTTGCTGTCAGTATACATATAAATAAATATATATTTGGATTACTATATTCAGTAAACTTGAAAATAGTCTCAAGAGAGATAATTTATTTATTTGTTGTGTGACTTATCCTGAAATATCCATCTTTTTTCATGGATACACAACACTGTAACAAGTGGACCACTGTGTTTATTTGCACAAAGCAGCCATTATATGCTCCTTTTGTGAATCTTTAGCTTGTGTATTACTGTAGTTTTATCTCTTCCCTCCATGTTACAAGTACTCAACAGTTGTTGGATTAAAGGTGGTCCAGTGAGCATGCTCTGTCCAACCACTTTTCCAGCTGTTTTTAAATGTTTGCATCGTTTTTGTCGTCATCTTCATGCTTGTATACAGTCATTGACTCTCCTGGATTTTGATTTCTGAACTAAGTATGGTAAAATATCAGCGGTTTAAAGATGTTTCTTTTTTATCCTCTGATGATATATTTTCATTTTGTATTTAAAATATTTGAATGTATAGTGAATTCAGATTCACTCAATATTTTCTTGACAGATGCTTTTAAGGTATTGAAGGTGGAAGTGATATCCTATATTGCTGTATTAAAGAAAAATGATAATAAAAGAAATTAAATGAGTTTTTGTTTTCTTTTTTGTGGGTGGGATTAAATGTAGGTCAGCCTAACAAAGTGGTGGGAAATGCGTGTTTGTGTAGAGAGCTGCTGTTGTGATGGCACAAACAACAAAAGCACACCATGTTTAGTCTGGAAAATATTCAGCATGACAGAGACCCACGAACTCAGCAACCTCACAGGTTGCTTTACCCGGAGGCATTTCACAGTGGAGCCACTGCAAAGGGAATGAGCTTAAAATAAAGCCTTTTTTTTCTTTTTCTGTTTTTGTATACCTCAAAAACTGGAACTGCTGCAGATCCGGGGTCTTCAGTCTTCAGTGTTTTACAATATGATTTTGTTAATTAAGGACGATCCAAACCAATGAGTCTGCCAGAGTCACCCAGTTGAGCCTGTTTTGAGTGTCCTGAAGACATGAAGCACACTATAATATTAAACAGTTTCTTTATTATTATGCTAATATTTTTTGTGTTGGTGTTGAATTTTTAATTGTAATTGCTCATTTTTTTAAGAGAACTCTGAAGTGTAGACCCTTTTTAGGGTTGCTCAAACACCCTAAATTTAATCTAAATGTTCATTAAAGACAGGTAGGTGTGTTAATGTTGATCAGATTCCTACCTGAACCTTTGGGAACTGTGCGATCAGAGGTGGTGGTGGACTGTCCCAAACGACTAAAACTGTTTTTTGTACATTTCTAATATCTGCTTTGCTGTGATTTCATTGTTTAATGTTACATTAACTTATTTGTAGTCATCATAAAAACTGGTGTATTTTATGCAAAAACATTGAATATGCCTTCCAGAAGAATTAAATAGGTTACTTTTTAAGACCTTAGAGGCTTGTTAATGTAAACAAAGTTCAATAGTAAAAACATTGCATCAGCAAATTCTCAAACTAATCCAACATGAAATCTAAAACAGAAATGTTACTGCTTTTAGAGTATTACTTTATTATTCACTTTGATGTGCCAACATATGAACAATAAAATTATGGAATAGGGGCGTAAACTGTATAAAATCTACATATGAGCATCAATCAGCTAATTAGGTGATAGTAAGGTAATGGCAGCGGTTAAATGACATCAGAAAAAAAGACGGCATACTAAAGAACTAAGCCTTTCGAAGGTGAATAAGAGCATGTTTATCACATATTTATCCTATGTCTTATGTCTAGAAGACTTGGGTTAATTTAAGAAATTAACTACTATTTTAGGATAATTTTTCTCAAAACAAAATGGTAATTGGATTACATAGACTGGTTAATAATATTAAAAGGTTTAGATTAACCCCTGAAACTACTAATGTACATACAAATAACAACAAAAAAGTTATATATATTAGATGTAAAAACAAAGTATATGGAATATCAAGTAAATGTTTTTTAATACTTAAATCAGCAGATTAGATTATTTTCTGGCAGGTGAGGGTGTCAGGATTGGGTATAAAATGAAAATCCATTTTCATTGGAATTGCCTTTCATTAGGCTGATTCTTTACAGATATGTAAAACAAACAAAAAAATATTTCTCAATGCAGAATGAGAAATTACTAAGCATAATGTGAAAAGATTAGTGGATCCTGGACAAATGAAGAAACAAAGGAGAAACTGTGATGTCCGTCATTATCAATCCAGGCACGTGGACTCTGGAGCACCTTGGGAAACCATTTCCAGTCAGCACAGTTCACCACTGACTCCACAAATGTAATCTGAAACTGTATTACACAAGGAGGAAGCCATATATCAACTCTGTGCAGAAACACTAAGTTCTCTAAACACGAGCTAGTCTCAAATGTACAGAAAGGCAGACGTGTTCTGTGATGAGTCCATGTTTCAACTGAATTTTGAGACATTCTGTCTGGTTTAATGTGCCAAAGATGAGAAAGACCATTGAAGATGTAATCAGAGATCGTCATGGTGTTGATGTCATGCATACTTGTGAAGATACCATTAATAGTTTAATTCATGAGATGTACGCAAGCATCAATTCTTTAGTCTATTTCTGGTCATTTCAAAACATCAGACCTCATTCTTTATGACTTCCACAGCTTCATAGTGTGTGTGTGTGCGCTTGACTGGCCTGCCTGCAGTCCAGATCTGTGTACTACAAAAAAAATGTATCACAGAGAGAAGAATTGGAGCCATACTTCCTTGATTACTTACTACCCTCCGCCACGGTGGAGGTTGTTTTGCGCAGCGCTGGTCTGTTTGTCTGTTAGCAACATAACTTAGAAAGTTATGGATAGATTAGTAAAATTTTCAACAAATCTCAGAAATGAAATAAGTAACAAGTGATTACATTTTGGGGGTGATCTGGATAACCATCTGGATCCAAGAATTCTTTTTATTTCTTTACTACTGGGAGACAGGGATAACTGGCATTTGTAACAATAAGCTTTTCCCAGATCAATACCTAACTTAGGCATTTAAAAAAAAAAAAAAGATGACAGCAGCGCCATGTTGAGAAAAACACAGACCACCTCCTGAACAGTTTTGGTACGTCTTTTTTAATAAATTAACGTTCATTCAAAATACAGTGCCAAAGGAAAATGATGCAGCCAAACATGCTATTAAGGTTTGTCATGAAGCACCTGTGCTCATGTATTTTTTTTTTCTTTTTTAAGACGAAGACCTCCTCCCTCCCCAACCCACCCTCTCCACTGATGCTAGTGGTTGCTGGGATGATTTCATTTCTGATTTCAACAGCCCTGGGCCAGCCCTCTCTTCTCACAACCATTCAGCAGCAAGATTTATAATAATTCACTCAAAAATTTAATCCAACAGGAAAATGGAGATCTACCCACAATCACACTACAGTGATGTCAGATATTAAATAATAAAAAAAAGACACTTGTACAAAATAGACCTGGTTATCTCCCCCCCCCCCAACAACTGTCTATTAAACATATGAAAAATATATATTTCATTATATTCATTACATACTTATATTTATATAATTCAGCAGCTTACAAATAAAAAATGCATGAGCCCAGAACCTATATTTGCATTGCAAGTGTAGTCTGCAGAGACCCTGGTGGAAAGAAACACAAAAGTGTCATGGTCATGTGACGATGGACCGCATGAGGTGTAAACTGCTGGTTGTGTGGAAGACCTGTGTGCAGCAGACTTGAAGGTCAAGCTGCCGAGGAGCTATGGCGGAGTCAGGGTGGAGGGCAGAGCGTCAAAGGAGGCGAGGCGACGGGTGGCTGGACCTGCAGTCCCTGTCTTTTTACACTTCCTGCACCTCTCACTTGTCTGCCCCCAATCATCCCTTTCACTCCTACAGAAAACCACGGCTGCTTTTCCCCTTAGTCTGCAGGGCCTTTTGAGGAAATACATGAGCCAGTTTTTTTAAAAGGAATACTCTGCTGAAAATCAGTTTCCTGCCACCCAAACTGCTGATCAATTATTTCGATGACAAAAACTCCCTCGTTTCACTGTAGTCTCTGGGTTTTAAGATTAACAAAGTCACCTTGAGCTTTTGGAACTTCATCCCCTTTTAAAAATAAAAAAGCAAGCACTGAGTTTATTAATTAAAATAAAATCTAAAGACCTCTATAACTGTGATTCCCAACCCCGGTCCTCAAGGCACACTATCCTGCAGGTCTTAGATGTCTTCCTGCTGCTGATTCAAATTAAATGGTTCTCTGACAAGCTCTGCACAAGTCTGCTAATGACCATGAATTTAAATCAGGTGTGTTGTGGCAGGGAGACATCTAAGACCTGCAG
>JBAMHW010000020.1:6819831-6832157 GCA_037177495.1 Rhadinocentrus ornatus | reverse complement strand
TATATATATTGTCTTGTAGTCTGACAAAACTTTAATCATCAACTAGTGGCCTTTGTTAGATGAGTTAACTGATATTTCATGCTTATTTAGGCTTAAACACCTGAAATTCAGTGCTTTGACACAAAAAAGCTCTCCGCTCCAACTATTTACACACACGCAAAAACTGATTTTCTGCAGAGTATTTCTATATTGATAAAGAGAGGAAAAGGAGGAGGACAGGGGAGAGGGAAGTCAAGAATGTAGAAAGGGATCTGAGGGGGGTGTTTTGGTACAGTTGCCATTATAATTTAACAGGTTTACCAGTTAAGTGCATCATCATCCTCATCATGAAATTAGTTTAGATTATCACATTGTAGAAACAGTATGACAGACATAATATCTAACAGATGTCACAACTGACAACATAAGAAAAAAACTGAAATAATCAGATTACTAGTATATCTGAGGGGATTCTTCTCGCTCTAAGCTTGATTGAGTGCCACTGTTCATCAGCAACAGCCTCAAGTCCAGCAATCCCTCCATGAAACATACAAACCCTTTAAATTTGCAGAGATCTGGAACCCCCCCTCCCCCTTCATGTTCATCTCTCAGTGTTACAGACTCCTGGTATAGTCAGCGAGGTAGGGGAGGGAGGGTTTAAGAGCTATACATGAGGGAGCATCACGAGCTCCCCGTCCACCTCAAACTCATCGGCTCCATCGGGGGAGAAGAGGTAGGTTGGCGGTTTCCATGGGGACTCCTCCAAACATGAGGGGTACAGTTTCCCCACCACGCAGCGGAAATCTTTGCCCAGATCCCAGAGGACGCGCTCAGACACAGGCTGCCGCAGGTACCAGCAGTCCAGCTCCACATCGTACTGATAAATGGCGTACTTTGCACGCTCGTTCATGTGGGTTTCACGCATGAAAATGCACAACGAGTTGAGCAGCACCACGGCGCGCACGCACGGATCAGAGTAGCGCTTGGCAGGGATGTTAGCAGCAACACGCCACTCGTTCTTGTTGACGTCGTAGATCTCCACTGTGACAGAGGAGCCATCGATGGTGCTTGTCGGCATACGCATGCCGGAGTTACTGACCACGTGAAGGCCGCCGATGTAGAAAATGAGGTCACCAAAGGCAGCTGCAGAGGCAAAGCAGCGGCTGGTCTTGCGTGTAGCCATCTCCACCCAAGTGTCCGCACGGGGGAAGTAGCAGTACATCAGATCATGGGTCATCACGTAGATGCAGTCATGCGCCACCACTGAAGTGCTCCAGTTCCAGGCGAAGGGCAGAGGGCTCATCATGCTCCACTCATCCTTCTCGCAGTCGTAACGCTCCACTGTGCGCTTGTTCAGCTCTCCTCCGACGTTATCTCCACCGATTGCATAGATGTAGCCCTCGCAGTAGACCAATGAGGGCTTAGTTCGGGCACACAGCATGGGGGTTTTGGGCACCCAGGTGTTCTGCTGGGCATCAAACCAGAAAAAGCTATCGACTGGGTGGAAAACGGCCTGTAACTTGCCTTTCTTGCCATGGTTGGTGATTGAGTTTTTTAAAGGGATCTGTCCACCAGCAATAAATACATCATTGTCTGGAGTAACAAGGGTTCCCACCTTCTGCAAGTCTCCTGGGGGGTTGCAGAGCTTGTACACTTTCTCTGCCTGTGGGCTATAACACACTATTGTTGTAGGCACAGATGTAGACATTACATAACACTCGCCTTGCGTCTCTGACATGGCCTCCATGAAGATGAGCATCTCCTCCTTGGTCATGCCTAAGCGAGGTTTGAAGAATTTGGGCATGGACTTGTAGAGGCCCTGCACCACCACAGACTTGTCATTAGGTGGCAAACCCTGGAACCAGGCACGCTGTGTCACTTCAGACAACGCATCAATGCGGATCTGACTCAGCACAGAGGACAGGTGCTGCGAGCGTGCTTCCATGTTATATTCCAACCACAGCATAGCAGCCTCGCGCACCGTCTCCTCCTTCTCCACGTTGAGGTTGTCGCTGCTCAGGATGTCTATCAACAGCTCGTGGGAGAGCTGAAGGAAGGCGTCTTGCCGGTACACCATGGGGAACTTGTGCTCCACCATGCGCTTGGCGCTCTGCTTCAACTCGCTACAGCTGAACAGGTCGCCAATGCTCAACATGCGGACACAGTTCTCAGCGTTGATCTTCTTCACTAGATAGTCCCTGCACTGCAGCAAGACGTCTTCTACCTGCGTTGGACAGAGGAAAATATTCAGACATCTGTCAACACAATTATTTCTCTTGTTCACTTTAGTTTGTAGACATTTTATTTGGTAAATTTATAACCCAAAAATGTGAAAGGGAAAACACCTGCTCTGGTGGGTATTCCCAGTAAGAAAATTAAACAGAGATAATGTTTCTATCACCTTCTTTTTTTTTGTAATGGCAAGACGAACGTTCAGCTCCGTTAAGATGATTAAAACCATCAAATGATTTCTCTGACCTGTAAGAAGCAGGCAGTCTCGTAGAGCGGCTCCACTGTGCTGTCACTGATGGCCAAGTTGCCCGTGTAGGCATATGTGATGATGATCTGCAGGGTGGCCGGGTCCACATTCCTCAGATTGACGTGTGTCTGCTTGCTCTCGCTAAGGCCACTCATGAACATTGCCCTGCAGCAGAACAATGATTGATTAGTAAACAGCTGATGGAAAAAAGGAAGTACAAGACATGCTCTACAATTCATACGAGTTTTAGGGTAAGACAGATTTCCGGTTTCTTAAAAATAGTCTGTTAAAAAATCTGTTTAAAGTATATGCTGTAATCAATGTGACAACTAAAACTATGCTACTACTGATTTGTCAAGTACTTATTAGGTTGTTTTCTTAAACCCAGATGACAAAAAGCGACATCCAGAATCTTGGCTCTTGGCTAATTGCATACAACTCAGCTCCAGCTGGGTCTCTACTCCTTTGCAGGCCACCCACTCTTCCTCCATGTCATTCACCAGCAGCATCCACTGTTGAGTCATATTATTAACTTCCCCCACTTCATCAGTTTCTCACATCTGACTCTGGACGGGTGTCTCTTTGGTGGAAAACAGAGTTTCAGGATGTGTCTGCACCAAAATTGTCAAAAAAAACAACACATGACTACACTACATATTTGTAGATTCCCAACAGTTACACCAATTTTAGACCATGACTGGCCCAAAATTTTAAAGACCAAACAGAGCAGCTGTTGTCAAAATGTTGTAACTGTTGGTCAATGAAATACTATTTGTGGTCAATTTCACATGAACAACCAAAACCCAGCAATTAACATCATGCTGCCGTAGCTAAAATGAGTGTGCCTGTAAAGATGAACCAAGACGGATTCAGATTTCTTATGCAGTCAGACATAATTAGTACATTTGGTGATAAAAAGAATGAAATAATCCTCTGATGTGTAAAATATTTACTTGCTTAATGATAAAATACTGATTAGTTTGTCTTTTAAAGTTGACTCGGACTATGTAACGTTACAATCATAAAGACACACTACAGAACTTTTGCTGATTTTTTCAGTGATGCACCCCCTAACGACGACTAAAGCTGGATCTATACTCGCGCGTCGCCTGCGTTAGTTTGGGTACGGCATACACACCGTAGGCTTTGTTCCAGACCTGACATGACCCCTGCTATGCAGCACGGTTACACACAAATACTCCCTTGTGATTGGTCACTTTATCCACCGTATCACACTGTAGCAAGTGGATATCCCACACACCTGCTATTTTGAATGTGCACAGTGGACGATTCAACAAAGAAAAAGAGGACGACAATATTTGAGGGAGGAAGGAAAAGAAAGAGATACAACTAGAGTTGTCATTGGACTGACTTTTACTGGCTGGAGAGGTCACAGTACAGGTAGGATGCAAGATGGATGCCGAATAAGCTCTTATTAGGGGGCGTCACTGAGAAAATCTGCCAAAGTTCTGTACAACATTGTTTTTCAAACCAGGTTCTCAGGACCCACCGCCCTGCATGTTTTAGAGGTAACTCTACTTTAAAAACACCTGAATGAAATGAATGGCTCATTAACACACTTGCAAAAAGCTTGATGAGGAAGTTTATTAATTTGAATCAGGTGTGTTGGAGTAGGAACACACCCAAAACATGCAGGGCAGCGGGTCGTGAGGACCTGGATAGCCTCTATAATTTATTGCTGACATCATTCTAGAGATGTGAGAAGTCATTTTTAATCTCTGAGGGTTTTGTACTCCATTTTCTGCAGACAATTGAGATCAGAAAGACCATAGCAACTGAATTTGTACTGAAAAATATCAATAGCTACATACCTAAAGTATTCAGTTTTTTGCACTGTTGAGCATTTCTGATGACATTGTGTGGACTTCTTATTAAACTTTTAACAACTAACAGTCACCTGCATATTACTGGGGTTTTGGGGTGCCTGCTGTGTGGGGATCACAGCAGGGGCTAAACATGCCAGGCTGTATTACGTAACCCTGCAGGCCTGCTGTTGCACCCCCCCCTAAAAAAATCTCTCAACAAGACCTACCCAGAGTTTCCCCTACAAAGACAAGCTCTCTCCAGAGTCCACCCCCTTCTTTCCTTGAAGCGAGGAATGTGTGGAGAGAGGAGGTGGACATGGATGAAACAGGAAGAAGTAGCAGCAGTTTAGCATAAAGGCTGTAACACCTCTAAAGCCTGAAGGAAAAAATGCTTTGCGTGTTCACACCAGATAAACAGTGTGTGGAAAACAGTGGGGAGAAGCGTAATGCAAAAACAGAGGGAGGGAGGGATGAGACAGAGATGTAGATAGTGTATTTAAATGACGCATGAGCTGCTGTCATGTACAGATGGGCTTTTTCCAGAGTCAAGGCTGCAGCTCTGTCAGTTACTGTAGTGCATCACTTCATTATGCAATGTTGTACGTAAGAAGTTGTGGAAAACATCTGAGGAGCTCCTGTTAGTGATTGCTTAATTTATTCTATGTAAAAATATATCAGAATTAGAACTACTAGTGTAGAATACAACTCCAGTCCTCAAGGAAACAATCACCCTATTGCTTTCCATCACCCATGCATAGGAAAGATATTTCTTGTTCTACAATGTCTCACATTGTTCATTGTAACTTGAAGGAAGCATTTATAGGCATAACTGGCTAAATGAGATGCAAAACATGGTCATGCTCAGCTTGCCAAATACAATAATGTACAACATGTGTTATTCTACACCACAAGGCTGACAACAGTGTCACATACTCACCTGAAATAGGAGCTACATGTGGCTAAGACCATCTTGTGACATGGGAACTCTGTGTCCTCCACCAGCAACACCACATCAGTCAGTAATTTCTGTTCGTAAAAGAACTTGAGCTGCTCCAGCAGGGAGACAGCATAGTCCGTGTTGACCGGCCTGCGCTCACTAAGATCCGACATGGTTGCATCCCATGAATCGTGCCCCAGTTTTAAAAACTCACGCGGCCGGCAGAACCGGACTCAAACAACCAGGAGAGAAAAAAAAAAAAGATATATTATATCTATATATATTCTTAATGATTCAAATAGATTAATAGGAGGGAAGGGCAGCTCCACAACACCTCCGCTGGCCCAGGTGGAGACGTTAAACTCCTATGTAGCAAACTCTTTGCTGGTCCTTCTGCTGGAGATGAGCCGAAAGCTGAGCTGAGATGATAAGGTTGTGGCGAACCCGTGTCATCATCAGGAGTCCAGACGAAGGGGGGGATTTGGGGTGAGGAAGGGGTTTCCCCTCGTGGGTTTATCTGTCATCTGAAGTCATGCATAGAGGAACTGAGGACCAGAGGTAGAGAGATGGCAACACTCTTGCAACAGTGTTACATTAGTGGTTGTCTGAAAGACAAAACTGAAAAACAAAGAGGGAAGAGGTGAATTTAAAATCCATGTGGACCACAAGAAGAAAAATAATACATTTTTAACTTGTGTTTTCCTCCCCTTTTGCAGCCAGAGCAAAAATCTGTCTGAAAGTCTTATTTCAAACAAAATCTGGACTCTAGACAAATGGAATCCCCTTGCATTTGTTGTTGGTGAATGTTCTCTCTCCCACTACATCCCCTAATATAAACTGCAACAACAGAGGTTGCTTGAAAAAGGAGAAAACAGGAATGACAACTTTAAAATTGTGTGACCACTGACCCATTTTAACATAAGGCATAGCAAAAGCATTGCATTCATAGTAAATTAGACAAAATGTCTAAAATCTTAAACAGAAATGGATTTTCTAAGACCATTGCAAAACAAATATGACCTCTGTGACATTGTTTTAGCATTACAACAGTTAGGTGCACTAATGTTTGCTATATATGGGTTACCTTTTGTACCCCAACTTCCGCCTGAGTTCTACAACACATTTTCCCCTCACTTTTCATAAAAAATAAAATAAATGAATAATATTTTTTTTAAAAAGTTCAGTTAAGACAGCATTGCACATAGTTTTTTTTTTTGTCACATAGTCATCACAGATACATTAATATCTAAATCTAGTCAGCGATTCAGCACCACTCAAAAGTCTTAATCCAGACCTCATTCCTTTATGTTGTATTGTTTTGAAAAGCCAGACATTATTTTAAAGTGATCTTGAGCCAAAGTCCTCCAGACTTTCTGAGATTATATCAAAGTTTTGGTTGGTTAGTGGCTTTGTTTTTTTTTTAAATTACTCATTTTCAGTCCAGTTACTTTTTATATTTGGCCCAAGTTTTAAGTTATTGTAAGTTTAGGAAATAATACGGAAGCTTCATAGCAGTCTAGTATATATATATATATATATATATATATATTATATATATATATATATATATGATAAAAATAAAAAAAAACAAGTGAATAGACTCATTCGTACATAAAAATGTAACAATCATAAACAGATTTACTTGTTCGTTTCTGGCTTTCTCTAATATAATACCAAGTGAAATGCTGTCATGTTTTAAGGAAAGTACTTGCTTATATCAATTCTGAAAGTGTTCGTTGGTAAATGCGTTATTTTTCCTTTTACAACATCTGCATTTACTGAAATACTGTTATTATCTGAAAATTTTTCTGTTTACTCATTGCGTTTGAACGCCGGGTAACTGGTAGATGTTTGCAAGCGTGCACTAACGGTCAATTAACATCCCTCGCCTCACGTTAGGCCATCCACACACATTAGCTTTACCAACACTTAGTGTGGTATTTACCTGGATATGGATAGTACACTGAGATGTTTATCCACCCATCCTTGTAACTATCTGTCTGAAAAACTGACACTTTAAGGCTGATGTGTTATGTTTAACCCAATGCTTCTTAGCTACATTAGCACGTTATCGTGAACTAGCGCTACTCCTCCTTGTCCAAAACAAAACGGTTTTTACCGAAACGATGTAAAGTAACATTGAGCAGAGAGGTCTGATCAGGTTAGCATACACCACCAACCACAACACTGGAAGTTCTGGAGCGCTTACACAAATTATTTGTCTAAAAAGATGTGATTTTTCTTTTCTTTTTTTTCCCCTCGATGAAATGGCCAATGCGCCTCATCAGCTAGCTTCATAGCGTTATATCGCGAGCTCTAGCGTCGATTCGAGCCTAATTTACATCCGAGGTAAGTTAGCAACTTTAGCTTCCTTTCTCTTCACGGTTCTGTCTAACGAGGTAACAAATCTGCGGAGGTAGACTAACTGGGAGTTAAAACAGTCGACCGTCTTGTATCACCAACTCAGTATTGTAACTGTTGCAGAAGAAGCATGACGGCAACAATGTGAAGAATGAGTGGTCATGCGGCTAGCAGACACTCGGCTAGGCTAACAGCAAAAAGGAGCTAAATAAATGCAAGCTAACTACCTGACGGAGTCATTTCCCCCTGTAAATCTGTCCAACAGCCGAAATCCAAGAGTCCTCACAATAACCGTCCACACAGTGAATCGTCACCAGGGATTTTCTCGTTAGCAGAGAGTGAACTCCTCAAGTGGAATTGAGACGTTATAGAGTTGAGTGGAAGAGCCGAGCATCGGGCAACCTCTCAGCGCATCATAAGCGCCTCAAAGACCAGAGGCCAAGTGAGGATACTGCGCATGCACAAAACCGAGTGACCTGTCCTGTTGGAGAGAGAAACATAGACCTCTGCAGGACAGATGGAGATAAAGCAGCTCCGAAGCGTGACAGCATAGGTTCACCACGACTATACGATAAAAAAGGCCCAACGTCAACTGTACTTTCTAAAAAAAGTTTTGAATCTACAATTGCTATTAAAATCAGATAATTGCTAATGCTTGACTAAACTGCTTTATCATTTATTTTTTTTAAAAAATACAACATTTGAAATACTTTTTATATGCTTTGGTTATCAAATAAAGACATGTATTTGTTAGTCAATGTGCCTGTATTCAATTGTCTACCGGGAAAAAAAGTTAGGTTGCCTTTATAATAATAATAATAATTTGTAACAATACTACTACTACTACTACTACTACTACTAATAATAATAATAATAATAATAATAATAATAATTATTATTATTATTATTATTATTATTGCTAATAATAATAATAATGTGTTTCAATATAACTATACCTTGGCAAAAGCAAAGATGAAATGTTTTCTACAGATCTGGATGACACAGACCTCTTACCAAAACATGTTTACACTGGCAGGAGGCATGCAGAGGTCATTAGCAGGTCTTCTCAAGCCGCTGAAGATGTAGAGGAAGTATGGTTGCCAGGTATTTATTGATTTTCATTACCGTAGTTTTGATCTTATCACTACAGATGGAAACTTTATGCAAGTGCCCTTGTTCACGTCCGCGAGAAAATTACGTCATTTTGTTCTAGTGGCCCCCGTCTCCGTCTACACCTGAACTCAACAGTGCTAACGGAGCAGCAGCTGTTTCCTATATGAGTGATTAGCGGAGCTGTTGTAACTTTCGTTAGTAGAACTTAATGTAGAACTAAGTGAAGCGTTTCTACTTTTGTTTAGTTTAATCGAATCTGTTAAAAAAAAAAAAAATTTAATTTCCAGAAGTTGGGGGATGTTTATTTGGTTGGTTTCATCCCTCTGCGTGTTTTATTTTCGATAGGTTGAGCGAAAGCGTGAGTGAAAATGGACGGTAAAGACTTTTTTCCCCCTTCCCCAATATATATACTGTTACCAATACGTTGAAACTTGCATTTAAGGTAACTGTAAATTTAGTGTAAACATGTAATGTAACTTTTCCTGTAGATACAGGTAAACCGCATTCACGTGGGAGCGGAGCGCAGAGGAATCATCATCCCAGGCCTTTTTTCTATGTTCAGCCTCCATCCCAACCTTACTACCTACAGTGGCAACTCAACAACCCATATAGTCACTATGGGGTTCCCGGAGGTAGCAACCTATTTACAATAGCATTTGGCGCAATCAACCTATACATTTTGAAAATCTAAGTGCATGTTTTATTTTATTTATTTTTTTTCTTTTTACAAATTCTAGGTTTTAATATTGGCCGTCCCTGCATGCAGCCGTACCCATTTGTGCCATATCCTGGCTTTGTTTTACCACATGCTCCAATATACCCAGTGGATTACAGGCGGATGTTTGAACCTCGCTTCCACCCTCCTTCCTGGGGTGACATGCCTCGCCAGCAGTACCATTCGCAGCCTTACGGACGTCGAGAAACGTCCTGTTCAGAAGCTCAAACTGACCCCAGTGAGGCAATAGCCAAGCTCATTGAGTGTCTGGATAAGATTCGAGCCACCGAGCTGCAGGTCGCTGAGCGAGAACTTGATTCCGGTGTTGCATCTCAGTCTTCCACTGTGTTTTCTCCCGAAGAAAAGAAGAATGAAGAGCAGCATGACAGCCTGCCTTCAGCACTTCAGGACAGCTGTTTGGAGACCCCAGCTGTGACCCTCAGCGACTCCACTGCAGTAATGTATGACGAATCTAACGAAGTGACCTTAGACCCTCAGAGCCCTAACGGGTGCTGGACAGGAGTACTGGAAGAAGAGCTGCCTGTCGATAGCTCCTCTGTCCATGAAGAGTGTCCTGAGCTTGAGCGATCAGCATCAGACCAACACTTGGGCCCTCTTGAGAAAGAGGTCACAGATATCCTGTTAAATATCCCAGTGACCAACTCAAGTGTTTCCAGATGTGATGTAGAGGAATCCACACAGACACACTCCTTTCCCTCCAGTCAGACAGCGCTTAATGAGGCTAAAAGCAGCTATAAAGTCTCAAAGGCAGGACATCTTTCTGATGACGCCAAAGCTGATCAAACTTGCCAAGTCCTTAAACTTCCTTTTGATAATGTTTTAACACGTGGAGCTGCTGAAGCTGATCATCTCTCCTCTCAAGCTGCCCCCTACTACTACAACTACCTCTCCATGCAACCGACACATGAGCGCATGAGTGTACTCAGTCCATCTTTGGACGAGCTCTCCTCGAGAGATGAAATGTTTTCTACAGATCTGGATGACACAGATCTCTTACCAAAACATGTTTACACTGGCAGGAGGCATGCAGAGGTCATTAGCAGGTCTTCTCAAGCCGCTGAAGATGTAGAGGAAGTATGGTTGCCAGATTCAAAGAGGTTTGCATGTGCCTGTTGTGGGAAAAATCTAGCAAAATGGAAAGGAAGGAGCAAAGGCAACAGCTCCAAGATGTACCGGGAGGAAGTTGGAGACTCTGAGGAGGAGGGCAGATATGGAAGTGGGTGCAAGGAACCGGTCAGAGTAGTTGTGAGGAAGCATTCTGCACAGAGGAAGGCCCACTCTCTCCCATCGAGACTTGCAGCTAAGCCTTGGCATAATAGAGGCCAGTACAAAGAGCCCTCAGATCCAGTGGAGAATGATGCACCTGATGTTGAGACTGGAGTTGGACTGGAGTTGGACAGCAGAGAGCTGCAGTGTAGGACATGTCAGTGTAAGTTTTTGCAAAGAACAAATTTTTTTGGACTGTGGTTTTACAATAGAAACAATGAAGGTGTGAATTTGTTCTGACTGCAGCAGACCAGAGCAGGTGGGCAGATGGAGATGCAATGCCAAGGAGGAGACAAGCTGCCACTCTGCAAAGACAAGGTAAAATGTTGGTTTTGCATCTTACTGAGAGCCTGTCTGGTGCCAGAGTTAACTGTCTTGTTGAGAATGTAATACATGTTGTCATATTTTCTCTTTGAGCTCTTGCGCATTAAATTTAGAACTCAAAATAGTTCAATTTTTGAAACGGCTGCTTCCAACTTTTTCCAAGCCATCTTAGCTGTTACATGAGAAACTATAGAGCCAAGAGGTACTAGGTACTGGAGGTAATAGTCTCTTGTTGCTTAGGAAGGATCTTTAAATGGGTGAAATTAAATTGGATCTAAGTGGGAGCCATATTAAGAGTGCTTCAAATTCTATTAAATGCGAAGGAAAGGTGACCTGATCTCATTCCCAACTAGTCACATGATTGTATGAACCTGCTGAGTCTGTTTTGGATGAAGTAACCGTCGTCACTTTTTAGATTCCAGGGTGGTAATGTAACAGTGGACGTGACTGTTGGAAAAATTTTGTTTATGATAGTCTATTATGCCTTTTAAACTTCTTAGCTTTTAACCTACTTTTAATGTCTACAGTAGTTGAGCAAAATGAAACTGGGAAAGACAGCAGGCTCTTGATTGGACTTGAATCCAGGTTGGAGCCTTGAGAGAGGTGTTCATCACACTTGGGGAAAAGACATGATGTAGCCTATTTCATATGATGCAGCCCTTCATTGCTGTTTTTAGTTTAGCAACCTTGCAGAGGGTAGACCAATAAATGTCCCAGCTGGATCAAGCCTGATAGGATGTGGTTGCCATGCCAACCTATGTCTGTTACTCCTCTCTTGCAGATATTCAGTCTCTCTGCAGACGTTTCCACAAAGCAGAGACCATTCTAGACACAAACATTTGTGTCCAAAGTATTGGCACGCTATTTAAAAGCACACACTGATGTACGCTTCTCCACCTCTCCATTCTAATGAGCTATGGGTTATGGGCTAAATATAAAGCCATAAAGATTTTGCAGTTGTAGATGGTTGCTAATAATTTCAGTTTGTATTTGTAAATCAAGTTGTCACCCAGTTAAAAAGAAAATATACCTGAGAAATGGAAGTTTGACTGTAGAAAACTATTTGCGTCTTTTAAAAGAATTGGTAAAAAAGTTATTTTGCAAACATTAGTTCACGGATAAACTGCATGCAAGACTCTGAAGTTGCAGATGCATGTTTTTGGCCTTCTCTTTACTTCTGATTGGATGATGACAAATCAAACTGTTCAATCAGAGCAGTGAGCTTCCTGTGCTTCTGGGGGGGGGGGGGGGGGGGGGGGAGGAGGAAGGAAAAAAAAAAACAAAGGTTAACAGAACCCCTTTTTC
>JBAMHW010000020.1:6780632-6796108 GCA_037177495.1 Rhadinocentrus ornatus | reverse complement strand
TGACGGGGCGGTACAATAGGCCAGAGCGGCGCCAGAGGTGCGAGGGCCTTCATCGCCGCTTGCGGCTTTAATTTTATTTGTTCTTTTCTTTTCTTTAAAAGGAAATTAAATGACTCAATAAACATCAAACTTGTTTGTTACTGTCTGTTTTCTCTTTTTTGCCAGGGGTTTTACTGTATGCACTGCCTTGTGTGTGCTCGTATCTCTTGAAGACGAGTGTTTGAGTAGCTTGTGTTATTGTCAGTGTTTCCCTCTGTGTGTGCAGCTGCTTGAGATGCCTATAAAATCTGTGTGACATTAAGAACATACATTCTGCCTCATTAACATTTTGGAGTGATTCTGTCAAGCTGTCAAGTCGGTTCCACTGATCTTAAATGCTCCTCACCGACTGACGTCTTGGGGATGACTAAGTGGGATCAGAACAAACGATTACTTTGAGGAGAGTTTCCTCAAGTGCTCTCTGCTCCCGTTATGGAGAAATAAAAATTTTCTGCATAGAATTACACAAAAAGATTATTATTATGCCAAATAGAAGGATAGCCTGAAGATAAAGTCAGTATTGAAATTTTTCTTTCAGTAGGATTTAAAACCAGAAGATATTAAAGTTAAATCTAAATTTCTATCATCAATATTGAGCCAGACAGTTACCGTGCGTTTAATGTGGACAATGTGACTTGAATTAAAGATACCCTTCAGTTTAACAGAGGTACAATAAGACTTTATTCTCTTTGAGCCTTAATTTTTAATTTTTTTTACTGGATATGAACATTATGATGATGCCACATACACTTTGCCTCAGCAACTAATTCTTCTTTAACTTATTTAACCATTTCACCTGAGCACAGTGTTGTCAGGGCAGGTATATTTCCTGTACTAAAAAGGACTGCTACATCTACATTTCAATGCAATCCTAAAGCTACAACAAGTTGTAATTTCAAAGACTGTGATAGCATCTGCATGAAAATGAACTGGATTAAACTTTGCCCTTTTGCTTAACAAGTTAAAGAAAATTCTGCTTGAGTTTTGGTGTAATTTAGCAGAAAATCCTTTTAAATAAATCTTGCACTACAAACATCTCATTGCATTTGTCTCCCCTGCTTCACACTCTGCCCCGATGTATTTGCATGTCTGTTAGTATGTTACAGGACACATGTGAAGCTCTCTATTTAAAGCCATGATGTAAGTCTTCATCATCAGATCGTGACTTGTTCCTCAGCTGAAGACAAACTCTGGTGTCCTGACAGTGCCGTCTGGTCTCTGCGGCTCCTGAAGGACATGATGGATGCTTCTTTGAGGGATCCCTTCTGTCATCCAGACGCCTAATTAGAGGCCTGGCTACGGCTGGCCGGTCTGGACCAAGAGACAGCAGGGCAGCATCAGTCACTCAGCAGACCACACCAACTTTTTTTTGCCGGTTTAATCCATCGGTCACCTGACGCAGTGACAAAAGAGCTCTGTGTGTGCTGCAGTTCTCTCTTGTGTGCAGCTTTAATAGACGGCATGTCCTGCTTTCAATATTTCCCTGCACACCAGCTCTGAGAACTGAAAGAAAAAAAAACAAACCCCAACATATTATTGGGAAATGTGTGTGGTCATTTTCCATTAACATTGCCAGGGTTTGGGGTTTGATTACCACTGGGGCCTTCCATACTCAGGTGTATGCACTCAATTAAGCAGTAACACAGTGAAGGTCACAGCTGTTGGCAGCAGTGAGCTGCAGCTGGAGGAAATGTAGATCAGGCAGCGGCCACAGTGAAACATGACCTCGTCTGGGTTATTGCTTTTACACAACACTGACTGCATTTACACAAGTAATGCCTGGCTAGTTGTGTGTGCTCGGGAGTAGAGTATTTTTCTGTTGCACTGTGACAAAGACATTTATTTTAGAGCAGAGGTTTTCCAAGGTGATCCCTCCCCTTGTGAAGTGCAGTGAAAGAAGGTGAGGAAATGTTACCTTTAATGTTTTTGATGTGGTCAAAGAGGTCAGAAACATTTCTTCTGGGGGAGTTTGACTGTACTTCTCAAAGTCAGAAACTAATAAATACTTTAGACTGGACCGTTTGCGTATTTAGTTTATCAATATGTCACACAGAGGGATTCTGTCTTCCAGAGCAGAACTTAAAGCACACTTGAAGCCAAAACTGATTGACAGACTTTACTTCCATAAATAAAAGCTTTTAGGACTCGTAGCTTCTTGAGTCAGGCTCACTATCTGATTTTTGGTGATCACATCTGGTTCCACCACGTCCTTAAAGGTTCCATATTATGCAAAATTTACTTAATAAAGGTTTTCAGTCTTATGTGTTCTCGTTGCCTGTGTTTGAGGCCTAAGAATAAGAAAATTCTGTCTCCTTTCTCACTCGCTTGCTCCACTTTTTAGCGAATGTGTGCTCAAACGGGTGAGTCTGAGATCTTTCCCTTTGTGACATCACCAAGGGAAATAAACATTCCCCCCGGCAGTGGATGCTGTCATTGACCTGTCCCCCCCCCGGCTAGCTGAGCTTACCCTCTAAAATCACCGAGTGGGCGCCAGTGAAAGCCAGATCCTCTCCCAAAAAGGGAGTCGTGGACAGGCACCACTCATGAACATTTAAAGGTTCAAGTTTCTCAGTAGAGCTCACTATAGCCACTTTTGGAATGATTGAAATTAAGGACAAAGGCTGAATTTGGGGTAATATACTTTGAAAACAACGTTGTTGGACCTCTGACACCCATTTAAAATAGTTGAAAAAATATATAATATGGGACCTTTAAGATAATGGACATAGTTAAAGTTGGACTTTATAAAGGTCGATCACTTTCTTTCCCCCACAACAAAATGGAAAAACTTTCCTTGTCGTCAATGTTTCTTTATGATTTATGGCAAATGAAAGCAGTTTCTGTCATGGTCTTTAGATTTTGTTTTTGTTCTCTGTAGAGTGGTTTCCTTATGGTCTGTTCTGTTTCGAAGCTCAGCTTATAGCTGAAGTCCCTACACAGGCATTGTCTTTATCTTACTTGAATGGCGACTCTTAGAGAGCTTCTTTTCTTTTTAAATGCCAAAAGAAACAGAAAAGGTGTAAGTGAAGGCAGCTATATTAGAAATTCAGCTTTCCCATATGTTCACACTTTTTTGTTTTATGAGAAGATGCAATTTGGAAACATGGTGAAGTCATTCAGCTCCAAACTTCATTATCTGGATGGGTTAGTCCAGTTTTTAGAGCATGGATTTTGCACAATTTTGCTACAACAAACATTTTCACATGCATTTTAAAAGTCTTGTTCTGATCTTGTTAACTCAATGATCCAGATCTTTTCAGTATAATGTCGGGGGGGGATAGTTTGTCTTCTCTGGTCAAAACACTGACAATTCGACAACTCATTGTATAGCTGTAAAGGGAAGCTTTTCTGTAAATGATCCCTGTATTCTGAGTGTTAATCTTTATAACAGAGCCATTTTCATGATGTGGAAACTTAAGATTTACAAGCTTACTACTGTATTTTCTTCTCTTACTAGAAAAAAGAAACAGTACATTCACTGGGTAACATGCAGTGATCCCGTTTTAGCTCAACCAGTTTCATTACTCTTTTAATTAGAGCAATATTTTTACAGTTTGAAATTAGAAGAATGTGTTTCTTCATTGAAAAGGAAACTTGTGGTGCTCAGCTGCTTATGCTAATCTCATAGGTTGATGTTTTTTTTTTTTTTTCTTTCCCCTAGTGGATAAACTCAATCAGTCATGTTACTTGAAGCTTGAGGAGCTGTGACCCTGAAGCCTGCCTCAGAAACAGTATCAGAACAACAATGAGAAATCTTTTATGCCACTCTTCTACAACACTAAACAACAACATGGTGTGGCCTTGCCTGATATTGAGTCAGCGTACTGTGATAATGAATATGCTGTAAGGTCTCCAGGTGTTGTGTGAGGTAATGGCTGAGCCCAAAGGGGAGCAGAAGCTGCAGAGTTCAGCATGTCCACTTGTTTGCAACACAGAGAAATCGGTCCATCACACAGCCGAGGCGCCCCTTGCTGCAGGCTCAGCATTTCTTCACCACTGGGGTGATGGCAGATACATCAGCCAGCGCTCGTCTGTGTTAATACCTGGGGCTTTTACACTTTAATGTCTTTCAGTTGACAAACGACCTGTGTTTATGAAGCGAACCTCACTGGACTTGTAGAGGAGCTGGTGGTGGCACCGAAGCCCAGGAGAATGAAACTGGTTTTATAGGATGTGAGAGAAGCTTTTAATGGCGCAGGACAATGTTGATGGTGTGATAGAAAAGCAAGAGGGTCAGAGGACAAGAGATTACTGCTTGCACTTCAAAGACTTGTTAGAGGATAATGCAAACTGCTAGAACTCTGAGTACTTTACTCTGTGGCCCCGTCTAGACCTAAAGGCTCAATCCACTCAATTTCATATATATATATATTCATTTTTTAATCATTAATTAACACTAATGTGCCCATTGTGTTTGTCAGATATAAAATATACATAATACTGCTCACATTTGAAAATTCCATCTATAATATTCAGATATATAAATATTTACTGCAGAATTAGTATCCTTTAATACATTAGGTAAATTTTTATTTTTTATTTGTTTTGCAATAGGTAACTATACACTGTGTGTCAAATGCAACCATTAAAAATGTACAGAAATGTAAAACATTTTATACAATTGATATTCTTGAGGAGAAACATTTCAGCTATTTTTGTTGAGGATGTATGTAGGAATGTTCAGCAGCTTTGGCTTGTTTGTTGTCGGAGCCCTCGGTTAGTGACAGTGAATCCCTGCGAGTTCACAGGAATAGGAAAATAGAGACTTTGTCCCAGAAATGTGGAATTGGTTGACTGATCCAACTTTAGTGCTTGACTTTGTTCATGCAACATGCCATAAGTTCTGTAAATAAACGAGTCAACTAAAATACAGTGGCTCGGAATTGGACTATTTTAACGTTGTTTCTTTATTTTCATCATTTTATAATCTGATTTAATTGTTCTACACACAGTAGGGATGTGTGACAGCTCTGAAAAACACAGTCGGTTACCCGCTGCGTGTTGCTCTTGCTCTTGCTCTTGCTCACATGTACCAGTGGTTATGGCGTATGTTCTAGCTGCCTCTGTGGACGTAAACAGTGTGCTTGTGAACATAATTTTGGCAGAAAATGGAACCTCATTCTGGAAAACACAGTGAGAGAAAAAACATGGCAAGATTTAAGAAAGCACAACACGTTGGAAAACAGAAAACACAACAGAAAAATATAAACTTTATAGACAATGAAAACACATCAGTAAAAACAAAAGTATAAACAAAACAATTTACAGAATTTTTGCGTCTTCTGTTTCATTGTGTTGAAAAGTTGCTTTGTCTAATGCTTCTGTGCATTACAGAAACAGACCTTCTGTGTTCAGTGAGAACAACCTGATATGTTGCTCTGCCTTTAAATTACAGTCATTCTACAGTATTTTTACCAATAACTGTGTGCACCTTCTGGGATGACATTAAACAAAAATTCATTGATAAAATGCTGCTGTTAGAAACTCTATAATGCATCTTTAAAGAAGAGCTCTCACATCAAATATCAATCACCAAATATTTATTTCCAGTGCTATGAATTATTTTCTTTATCTTTGGCACACTGAGATAATAATCTTAAATTTTACAAGATACATATTTGCATTTTCTGAAGAAAATGATGATGATGGCAGTGTCCTCAGCAGGAACAAAACATAATATTCCCCTCATGTTCAGTAAGTTATCAGCAGCACCGATTGTACCTGTTTCCTGACATGAAATTAATATTCAGCAGCATTAGACAGATAAAAACCCAAACTCAGCTGCTGAGTACTCACTCAGCACATTCAGATTAGCTTTGCTGTGGGAATAATCATCACATGATTAACATTGCAATATTTACCCATTCAACACACCAGCTGACGTTTTACTGGTTGAGCTCTTGGCCGTGGTACCGCTCCACCCAGTGGTAATCAGAACGCTGTTTTAGCCTGTTCAGTTTTGTGCGCAGGGCTTTTTACCCAAACAAACACAGCAGGGGGAATGCCAATGATGAAGAGCGAGATTGCAAACATGTGTGGCAGCAAACCCGCAGAGAGCTCAAAGGAACGTCTTGTTCCTCTACAGATCTAATTGGCAGAAAGGCACACCAGATGTGGCAATCAGAAACAGAGTGTTCATTTGCAGGAAAAGAAATTACAGGAAGGAAAAGTAAGCCAACATCTAGGAGCTAATCCTTGATTTGTAACTGTAGCAACCAACTGTGCAGAGCAGCAGAAGCGCATTTTACCAGCTTATCTGCAGGCTCTGATCGTTATCTGGTGACAGGTTGTGTCTCTGATCTTTGTTTACTGTGAATGATATCTGTTTCTTGTGATGCACTTTAATAAATGAAGTTGTTCTCTAATCAAATGTTGGGAACCAAAGCTTTAGGATGGTGGCCAAAAGTTTTATAGCAGAATTAACAGATTTATTAAAAGCCTTCCATCTCTGATACATGTAGAGGCAATTAATGGAAAAACCTGAATCCAGTTTTAATTTTATATTAATGTTTGTGGTGAGGTACATCTTTTCACAGCATTCTGAATCTTGAAGCAGTCTGTGCCTCTTTTCAGTCATGATGCATTTAAACTTTTACTTTTTGAAAACTTTTTTATTTTTTTTATCCAGTTATTTATTTGGGAATTATTTTTGTCTGTAGGCAGTTTTTATCTATTTCCAGATGTTTTAGTCTTTTTGGTTGAAAACTGAGTCTCTTTGTAGCAATTTCTAAAAAAATAAAGTAAAATTTTTTTAAGTATTTTTCTGTACCTGTGTAGTAATTTTGGTTCTATTTCTTTGTCACAGTTTTACATCTGTCTGCTATAATATTACATCTTTTGTAGTATTTTGTGTCTTTGGAAGAATTGTGAGTCTCTATGGTCAAGTTTCTGCTGTCCTTTTGTATCTCTGTTGTTTTAATTCTCTAAAACAGTTTTAAGTCTATTTATGGTTGTTTTAGATGCCAGTAATTATTTTGTGTGTTTTTATTTTTAAGGTAAGATAAGATAAAATAAAACTTTATTATTCCCACAATGGGGGGAATTTGTGTTACTAAAGCTCAACTACATAAAAACAGAGTAAGTAAAGCAAATTAAGATACAAATATTAAATAGAGATGCAACAGAAAAAAACATCCACTATGTACCACAGTACCTGGTGTTCTATGTACAAGCACCACCAAGGAAGACCAAATCTGAACATCAAGCAAGTTTCCATAAAAGGTGTTAAGTTTTATAATTGAGGATTTTGCGGTGGTGGTATGAACATAAAACTGGCTAGTGGACCGTGAGGTAGCCTGTGCAAAGTTCTGCTGTCCATGTGTTCTGTTCCACCCTGAAGCCAACAGCTGCTCATAAATTGTTGGGTCCGCTTCCACTTCCGCTGACAGACGCTGTCTACAACGCTCTGCCCGGAACTTTTTTTAAACTAAACTCCTGCTCAGATTTTACCTGCATCGTGTGATTTTATCGCTGATCATCTTAACAACAAACTAAAGTCTGCCATTGACTCAGAAGTTCCACTAAAAACAAAAACATTAGGAGTTAAAGCCAAAACACCGTGGAGAAGCCAAGAAATAATGAGTTAAAGAGAAACTGCAGGAGAGCAGAAAGGAAAGCAAAATTAACAGTCCACTGTGAAATTTTAAAGGAACAACTTAGTCGAGTTTTCTCTCAACTAAACCCAACAACCTGCCTTTTAGATCCAATTCCTACATCACTTTTAAAAACATTTTATGGTTTCTTTGAGCCTGAGCTTTAAACATGGTAAACTACTCTCTTCAGACGGATGTCTTCCCTGCCGCCTTTAAAACCCAAAATTTCTTGATAATTACCAACCTGTATCCAACTTACCTTTTTTTTCAAAATAAAACGTCTGTTTATATTCAACTGCATGAGTTTTTGAATAAACAAAAGATTTTAGAAAAAATATCAGTGTGGTTTTAGGACAAACCACAGTACCGACATGACCCTTTAAAAATAGTTAATGACCTTAGACTTAACTTAGACTCACAGAAACTTTCTGTCCTGGTTCAATTAGATCTTAGTGATACCGCTGTTCGCCAGATTTTATTAGACAGACTCAGAAGTCTGGTGGGCCTCTTAGGTACTGTTCTAAAATGGTTTCACTCCTATCTCACAGATCGCCAATTTATTGGTAAGCATGGATACATACTCCTCGGGATTCCATGAAGTCAATTGTGGGGTTCCCCAAGGATAGATCTTAGGGCCAATACTTTTTATTTTGTGCATGTTACCTCCTGGGGATGTCATCAGGAGCCACGGCATTGATTTTCACATCTATGCTGATGATACACAGCTTTATATTGCCATGTCTCCTGATGACCTGGAGTTAGTTAACATCCTTTTAAATTGTATTTTAGATATTAAGTCATGGATGGCAGAGACCTTCTTACAACTCAATCAGGACAAAACTGAAGTTTTATTTATTGGTCCCAAGGGCAAGAAAAGATAATTTTATCAAAACTGCATCATCTTAATCCCTCTCAGTGTGTGAGAAATCTGGGGGTTCTTTTCATCTCTGAGCTAGATTTTACATCAGAAATATAACAAACATTGGATTTTATCATCTTAAAAACATTGCCAGAGTCGGCCCATTAGTCTCTCTTGCTAGCAAGAAGGTGCTGATGCATGCTTTTATTTCTAGTAGATTAGATTATTGTAATGCCCTGCTCTCTGGTCTTCCCAAAAATTACATCTCAAAACTACAGCTACTTTAGAACTCGGCGGCACGAGTTCTGACGAGGACCAGAGAGCGGGAACACACAACACCAGTTTAAAAATCGCTGCATTGTCTTCTGTGCATTTCACGATTCATTTCAAGGTTTTTTTAGTAGATAATATATGTCTTATTGGTCTTGGGCCCCCTTATTTATTGCACCTTCTTTTGAATCATGAACCTTCACGGACCCTGAGGTTCTCAGCTACTGGTGAAGCCTCTTTCCATTGTTATGGCCCTCGACTGTGGAACGGCTTGCCAGAGAATCTCAGGACTGTGTTTTTAAAAAGAGGCTTAAGACCTACCTTTTTAGGTTAGGGGGGAGGGACATGTACGTGCGTGTGACTGTGTGAAAGATTTTATTGAGTGTTTTTATTGCTATGTAATTCTACTTTTATCTATGTAAAGGTTTGTTTTATTTTTTTATATTTATAAATGTTTTTAATCATGTAAAGCACTTTGTGTTGCCTATGGCATGAAAAGCGCTTTATAAATAAAGTTTGATTTGATTAGATGTGGTTGTCAGTGAATGAATTTAAGGATTAGACACATGTTGGAGCTGAAATTGAAAATAAACGAGTAGCCTACTTCTATATCCAAGTTACATAGCACTAATTAAGTTACAGTATAAATACATGATCCAGTTTAATTTAAAGAGGTGGCTAGCAAGGCTGCTTGTTGATTTTAAAGTAGATATGACATAAAATGTGTATAGCTTTTAACCAATCTCTACTTCTCTTTTCCCAAGGCTCTTTTTGGTCTTGTGGCTCCTGTAGCTTCTTGCTGATGCTGATGAGAAGAATCTCTAGGGGCTGACCAACAATTTATGTTAGCACATCTAAATATCAAAGCTTATGGTATCAGATGTCATAAGAAAATGTGGTTGTATTTTCTTTACAATAAAGTATAAAATACTAATTTTATACCTACATTCATTCAGATTTCATAGGTAGCCAGTGCCACCCTTGCCACCCCTCTTACTTAAAAAATAACACTTTTCCCAAAAAATGAGCTTATCCCTGTTTTGTAGATGTTTTAAGTAATTTTAGGCTTTATTTTTTCAAAACCAGTTTTTAATCTGTCATGTCATTGATTTTCCAACATGTTATTTGTCTTCTCCCTCTCACCTCTGCTAACAGAAGCTCTGGTGCAGAGCTGAGCTTTTGCCTGGTTGGCCTGTTTAGTAATCCTTCCAAAGCAACACAAACAGAGCACATTAGAGGGTGATTACACACATTTTATGTACATATCAATTTTAATTTCTATAAATTCCTCTAATTGAATATCTGGATCTCTGGATGAACGTGGCAGTTGCTGTAAAGATACCGTGACTCTGCTGTTAAGACACAATAAGGTCAGAGGTATTGCTTATGTCAGACACCATAATGTTCTCCTTAGCAGTGCCCTCTTTGTGCATCTCCTTTGATAAGCCTTGTAACTTCTTCACTAAAGATGATAAAACTGAGCTGCAGATGGCATGAAAGTTTCAACCACGTGGTCTGCTAGGAAAACTGAGCTGAAACCTTTACTGTAAACTCTATTCTCTGGGACAACTGGAACATACTTCTACAACAACACGCACTCACTTTTCACAATTTAATAAAATCTGTGATACTCAGACTACAGATGATTTATGTGGCAGATGCTGCTCTAGGCTGATGGTCTGATGTAAAGGTAACTTCACTAAATTTAACGCTTTCCTCATAAAATTTGCTTATCCCTTTAACTGTGATGAATGAACCTCCAGAGCAAGGAAAAACTCCATTCCCTGCCTGCTTTAGGGGGCCTGTTAACACAAGATATGAAGCTTTTCTTGTTTTCTTTTTCCCTTCTTCTCTAACTTTCTGGAGGCAGGCTGAGATAATCCCTCATGGATAGAAAATATCGGACCTCTGATTTCTGGAAACTCCGCTGCGCCTCTATCATGGATTAGTGGAGCTGAATTGGAATCAGAGGTTGGGAGCAGATGCAGCCGATGGGAAGAAACGCCATCCAGGTCAAGGTATGCACATTTACTGTCATGGTTTGGTTCATTTCAAAATTCATGAAATTTCCTCCCTGAAGCTGGTTTCATAATAAGGTCATTAAGCCTTTCTGATGTGTCTCTTCTATACACACACAATATACATTATAATACAAATAATATATTTATCCACCCACTTAGTATTAGAATTTGAGGTCAGCTTTTTGAATTAGGAAGCGATCGGCCCAAAAATTCAATTTCTGCTTCATTGCCAAGCAACAAAACAAACGTTAACACAGTCTCAGTCTTTATCTTCACAGGTTGGTTCCTCTTACACACTTCACACCACCAAGTGCTGACATGTAACCAACAATGACTATCTCATGGCATCCAAGCTGTGACTCGTGGCATTAGTTTCAAGGTGTCTTTGTACTTCTTCTGTGTGTTTTTGGTTAAGTTTATAATCTAGCTAATCTTATTTCTTTTATTATTTTATTTTCCCCCTTATCCATTTTTATTTTTGCTTTCCTGCCACACCAGAGGGCTGTTTTACAGAAAGGCAGTTCAACTAACTCTGAGTCTACAGTGTCAAGCCATAAGTAAAGTCCTTGCACATGTCTGAAATTATTATTCCATAGATTAATGCAATGTAGAGCGCAACCGTTAAGGTCAATTTATGCTCTACACTAAAGGAACAGAGTATTTTGTCTATCTTCTGTATCATTTAGGTGCATAATTTGGTCCGTTTTTGGGGCCCTTGCAGAGAGCAGAGGAGTAAAACCACGGGAAACCACAGGGGCAGTATTGAGCCTTATAGCTGACATGTAACCTGCAAAAGATAGGAAAGAAAACAAAGAAGAAGCCCTGATATATTTAAAGACTGCACAGACCATCTCCATCAAAGTTCAGCCTCTTTTTATTTCTCTTTCTGTACATTACCATGAGCTTGTTCACCGTCACCATGTTTACTGTTGCCTGAAAGTGACGTTGAAACCCGGAGGTGAACTCTAGATTCCTAACTGCCCACTGGGGAATATATCGCCTAACAACCATGGCAACGTAAAAGACACATGGAAGTATGAGAGCAGTGATGTTTGAAACGGATATACCTATTTACGTAAAGGGAGTGTAGATGGGCTTGTAGTTACATATGGATTCTGTAGACCTTTCTAGATCCCAGCAGATGAAGTCTCCACACCATCTTCTTTTTCCTTTCAAAGTTCTGCTATGTGAAAAAAAATGCTGTAACTTTTGGTTTATAAACACTAAACAAATAAACAGCTTTTAGCAGCAGTTTTCTCTTTACATAGTAACAGTTAAAATATTTCTGGTAAATCTCATTGCTAATGTGACAAAATCAAACATTTATGACAAGGATGAAAATTTCAGGATTTACTAACTAAAAGGTAAAAAGTCAGCAGGATGAATTTAAAGCTGTGAAGCTGCTTCCTTCTAAACACAAAAGGAACAATAACTGATAAAAAACAGCCATCAAGTTAACAGACAGAAAGCAGGATTAGAATCTCACAGCTTCTAGATTGGGAGGTCAGATAAATTTTCACAAAATGCACCATAACTTCCATCCATGCACCTTTAGTGATTTTAATGCTCTCACATTATCCAGATTTCTGACCTATATATTCTCTAACTTTGCATTCTTAGCACAAATTATGGATCCCTGTGTGCATCTGATGGCATGTACATGGACAAACAAGACCTCTACTGAAAGCACACATCGTACAAGTTAATTGTATTAGTTTTGTGTTATATTTTCATCCACGCTTAAACTTGGTATACCCAAATAGTACAACTCGCTTAACAAAAACTACAACATAACTTTGTCATTTTGTTAATTTTGCTCCTACCTTTGTCCACAGTTTGTGTCAGAGATGGGGCTTTTCTGACAGTGGAGTTATTGTACGGATTTCCATCATTTATGGTCATTCTGTTTGTCTGTGGACAGTTTTATTTCTGTCTTTGTACAAACTTTGCAATTCTTTTAACCTCATTGATTGTAATTTTAATGTTTGAGTCTAGCTATTTGAATTATGTTATGTCTTTGCAGCTTTTTCTTTGTCTTTAATGTTACATCCCAGCCCTCTATAGTTGTTTTCAGTCTTGTTGCAGTTGTTTTAAAATCCTCTCGTTTCTCTGTATTGTTGGTCTGATTATTAGTCTCTCATAAGAACCTCGGATGCAGCAGGAGGCTGTGCAGTAACCCTTTAAAATCTCCTGCTAGAGTGGATGCTTTTGGAGTTTGGTGAGCTGCTGCTGTTCATTCATCCATCTCCACTTAGTATTAGAACTGAAGGTCAGCTTTCTGAAATAAGAAGCGGTCGGCCTCAAAATTCAATTTCTGCTTCATTTCCAGGCTGCGACACAAATGTTAATACAGCTGGCTCATTTTACACACTGCACATGAGCAACTGCTGACATGTAAGACACCACCCATTTTAAGACAGTGTGTTGAACTTGAGCTGCATGTGCTGTTAACTAAATTAGTGAGAGATAATTGATCGCTCACAGCCAGACTAAGATGAGAGAATTAATTAGACAGAGAGATCAGAAAGTAAGTGAGGAAGGGAACAAATGTGAGAAAGACCAAAGAGAGGATATTTGGGTGAGAAAATGAGTGGATAATAGTGTGTCTGCAGAGAGATCCACACAAACTGCCTGGATCTAAAGCTTTTTAAAAGACGCCCACAGTCAGACACTTCACAGACTCCCTGTTGCCAGTCAAACTGAGTCAGTCGTCCTCCAAGTGTTGGCATGTAATATGAACCCATTGTAAGTGTGATCTTGATATTGTGATAATAGCTGAGTTGGATTTAATTTTAATCTAGTCAGAGCTTCTTATCCTTTACAGAACAATTCGTGTGATGTGTAAACTGTATGTTTTAGACACTGTCGGACTTGATGATGTGAGAAGTTTACATGCTGTGTTTGATCACTTTTATCCAGTCAAAGGTACAATCTGTCTGCAATTTTCACCCCTTTGTAAAATGTAAAATGTAAGTAAAAAGAAAATCACATTTCTCATTTTTCATTGAACTTGATGCTCTTTCTGTATTTAAATCATCCACAAATCCAGTATTTTCCCCCAGCATGAATATCTTCTGTCCATCACCTGCAGCTCAGTACAGAATTTGGCTTTAGTGTGAAAATGATTTTGTGAAACTGATAGATGCCAACACAGACCTATTCAGAAACCAGCACTTTTATGGTTGAGTAAAAATGAAGTATATAACAGCATGTGCTGCCTTCAGGAAATTATTAGTTCCCGATGTTTCCTAAATTTAGTAGCATTCTTGCTTTTTATATTTGACTATGTTTATTGTGGTTTATATTCTTTTTATCATTGTTAGGTGAGCCTGGGATTCAAGAATTTCATTGCCAATAATTGTTGTGCAATGGCAATAAATTCATTCATTCATTAAAGGAATAGCACTAAATGGTTCCAGCATTGTGTTTATTCATTTACTGCATTAATTGTTCTGGATTTCTTCACTATTTGAGATGATGTTGCATTGATTCATCTGTCATCATTCATGCGTGGCAGTGTTGCACTTTAACTACAAGATTTTCTCATATTGATCATTTGTGCTGTGTTATTGAGTGGACCAATAGCAAGTTTGCTACTATGGAAAACTGTTATATAACAGTTTTGTAGCCAAGGCCACTGTTACTTAGAGTTCAGAATAAGTTTTGGGCTTCTTTATTCATACTCCTATGTAAATTTCTTTTGCACTGAAATGACACCCATACATACAAATTCTAAAACAAATGCCAAATTAATAGGACTGATCTTAGTCCAATTTAACATATGTGTATTTTAGAATTTTGATGATGATGATGAAGTGTGTTCCTAAACTAAGATGTAGGCAATCCACTCTGTTATAATTAGATGAAAACACTACAGGAGCTGTGGTTTCAGCACTATGGACAGCAGAAATGTTTATCATGTGCCATGAGCTGCCCGAATGGTGACCACTTTATTGGCTTGCTTTTTAAAAGATAACTTTCTAATCCTTACTCAGTTTTCCATTTTTTTTCAAAAACAGGTAAATGAAGCGAAAAGACAATAGACAGCTAAATAACAGAGGACAGTGTTAAACAGAGAAGGCTCTAAACTACAGTTGCTTTATTTGACCGTATGTGTGTTTATTTAAGTTAGTTAATTATTGTTCAGCTATTTTATCCAAGTTATTTATTGTTCTTAAAGGTCTGTTTTTGATAAAGCAGAAAATGTTAGACTACATGTGTATTTGCTCTACTGTTTTTTGTTGGCTTTAGTTAAACATTTGAAATTCTTGCATGATTTTTATATTGTCGTCTGTATAAACAATGTTTCTGATTGTATCAGCTGCATACAGTAGTAACTGGATGATTACCACAATAACCATGATTTTGACATGCACTAATATGTGTGTGTATGTGGCTTGTGAAGTTGTGATGCACGCCAAAAATAAAGCCTCGCCAAAAGCGCGTAATTCAGACCCTTCATTACACAGTGTGATTAAAACATCAACATTTCCCAAACGCTATTTTTGACACATTTTATTAAACATGTTTTTCAAAGTGTAATATATTTCCAGAAAACTGGATGACTTTTTTTTTTTTTTTTTTTTTTTTTTTTTCTAAAGCTCAAATGTGTTATTTCGTGTTTTTTTTTCTTTTTTGATTTTTTCTTTTTTTTCTTCCCTTTTTCCTTTTTTTTTTAAAGGTTGCTTTCCAGAA
>JBAMHW010000020.1:6748137-6765512 GCA_037177495.1 Rhadinocentrus ornatus | reverse complement strand
AAAATAAAATAAAATAAAATAAAATAAAATAAAATAAAATAAAATAAAATAAAATAAAATAAAATAAAATAAAATACAATGGAACAAATATATGCTGACTGTAACGAGCAATGTTAAAACCTTGGAATGGTAGTCCTTCAGAACCAGAGATGCTTCTGGAGCCTGCCTGCACCTTGTGTTTGGGCAGCACTTGACAACAAGCTTCTAAGGAGAGCCGTTTGGCCAAGCGGTAGCCTGGTGGTTACAGAGGTGGACTTGGGTCTGGAGAACCTGGTTTCAAGTCCCTGGGCTGGCAACTGAGGTACACCACTGTGGGTCCCTAAACACTGCCCATTACCTCTAACTGCGCCTCGGGCACTGGAATCTGGCTGCCCACTGCTCCTAGCAACTAGGATGCATCCTATTAAATTGGGTTAAATGCAGAGAAGAATTCAGTATAATAAAAAAATAAATAAATAATTTGAATCAGGTGTGTTAAAGCAGATCAACATTTAAAGCCTGCAGGATTGCAGCCCTTGAGGTTCGGACCCCTGGACACTTTAAAACATTTTTCTTTGTCTATAGGTTTTATTTTAGCCTAATTTTCACCTGTTTCCTTTTTTGTAAGTTAATACAGCTGCTGTACAAAGCTTCTTTTTTCACAGACATATATAATTTAATCCTTATTTATAATCCACCCCAGATTCCACATTGGGAATCAATCGAAGTGATCACATTTGAAGGCAGAGAACTCAGCTGTCACAGACAGAGCGAAATAGAAACAGGAGATGTATTGAAACTCTCAAGGATAATGCACATATTGTTAATTATGCACATGAAAAGCGCCACATAAAGAAGGGAAAAAAAGATCAAAAAGCTGCTCCTGTCACCTGTATACAACTGTTTGATCAAAGTGGGATGTCAATGCTCATGCTCGTACCCCAGTTTTGCAGATAATAGTGACACACCTCTCATCTTACGTTGGAGTTTAAGTGAAGGTGTAATAAGTAGAACTTTGTTTAAGTTTTACCCTTCTACAGAAAATAATATACTTAGAGATTAAAATTTAGGAAGTGTGCTCAGTTTGACTACCTCTGCAGGTTTTCAGTCAGACTCTACATTATTACTGTATCACATCCTTCTTCAAAGAGCAAAAAAAGTTGCTCCAACATAGTTTTGTCTTTCCTTCCTTGACTTTCCATCTGAGAAGACGCAGAGAATGACTAACAGCCTTAGAAAAAAATCTTTAAACTAACTTCTTTGAATGAATAGCAAAAAATAACTTTTTTTTCCTCCCTCAGGGCAGCAAATAAAGCATGCAAGCTCACTTTCTATTCAGAGTCTTCAGTTGCTGACCTAATTTTCCAGGAATGTGAGTGCTTTGTGGTTTCATCACACGTTCGTACCAGGAGGGAGAGACAACGTGTTGATTGACAGGATGTACACAAAGTAGAGCCGTTTTAATCCATCACACAACCCCTGTCAGGGAAGTGTCTGGTCATATCAAATTAATGCTGCAGGAAGAGGACTTTTTCTATCCATGAGAAGAGCAAAACATCCTACAACTGAGTCATAGAGGCCTGATCTCAACAGCATTGAAAGAGAAGATGATTATTCTTTAGAAAAGGCTCAGAAGAAAAAAAATGTGGCTGCAGACATTAAAAAGCAGGTAAAGATTGGTGCTGACAGCTCTTTATAAAGTGTAGAACAACAATTACAATATCATTTTCTTTTTGTGTTTGAACCTTTTCTGTGGGTTTTCCATAATTTCTATTGGCTGTCACTCAGCAGCCAATATCTGAGAAAAGTAATTACAACAACAAAGAAAGGAAAAGCAGAGTTTGTTCAGATTATTTGAACCAGTTGTGTGTTGAGGATGTAGCTAAAATCGATTGAATCTAAGTCTCTCTAGTTTAGAAATATGTTTTCCTCCAGGAAAAATTTGTGCATCTCTTAGTACAGCTTTTTACTAGTCAGGAGTATTTTGATCCATGAATGCGTGAGACTGCCCACGATTAGATGGAAGTCGGAAGGTACTAGGTAAAACGGATTCTGAACTCATTATCGCAATACTGGACAAGTTTGCAGAAGGTTGAATCACATACAATGCTGTTTTTTTTTTTTTTAGCTTTCCCATCTATTTCATAGAGATTAGATATTAATTATTGGAATCAAACATTAGTTACAGTTTATTATGTTCAATATTTCTTCTACCATCTGTCCAAAAATCAAAGATTTCTACAGTTATAATGTAGATATACATCAACAAAGCAGCAAATGTTTTTAAAGGATAAGCTGGATTTAGACTAGATTTAATATTCATGAAAAAATGCCTGAAATTATTTATCTAAAAGAAAAGGGATTATATGTTAATAAACTACTGAAATTAGATTCCAACTTTTACAGAATATGAAATGTTAAAGGGACATTGTGTAAGAATTCTAACGTATAGTGCATTCTAGCGCCTCACTTTCTCAAACACGGATTGCAACAATGGTAGCAGCCGTGTCTCAAAAAGCCTCGACAGCACAGATGAAAGCATGTCATCCAATAGTTCATGGAGTGTTCACTCAGGTGAAGAGGTTTGTGATTTCATAAATATTGCAAACTGCATCCCATCAAACTGTCAGTTATCGTTCCTCTGTGTTTAGAAGGAAGAATAGTTCTTACAGGGGGAACTGATCTCGATGGGATAACTGGCCTCGACACAGCACCAGCTTCTTGTCACAGTAAAAGCCAGTTTATAAAGCTTTACCACCAGCTTTTAGTCTGGCTTTACCGTGACTGAAAGCCGGTGGTTACCATGACAATGAAAGCGACTGAAACCATGTAAACATCCACTTCCTGTGCTAACGAGGCCGGTTGTTGTTTAGCAGGATCTACTGTTATGCTGCCTGTGATAATGAACAACACTGAATAAGGAAACAGAATGAAAAAAGTTAGCTTTAGGCTAATTTAGGCAGCACCGTTGACTTACTTGTCGAGGAGGAAGCTGGCAACTTCAGCATACCTTTTAAAATCTTTCTCCTTCTAGAGCTCCTTCTACCTGGGGAAGGTAGTACGATGTAGATCTTTTTTTGTATTGTCTGATCACATTGCTGCTGCTGCGCATGCATGGTCCTGCATTTTGGTGAATAACAACTTACATTTTCCAACTTGCTGGGGTAGTAAGCCACGCTCGTTCATCTTCTCCTCCCCCATCTCAATCACTGGCTTGCAGGGATTCCACGTTTGTCCCTTGCCGGCCACTGTAATTTTAAAATGGCAGACCTTTTCTATGTGCTTACCCGTCATATGTATAAACAAATCTAAAATTCTTCACTTACGAGAATGTGTCACATTATTAGCGGATGTCATAATACACCAATTGTAACACACATATATACATGAAGTCATCGATTTTGGCCAGTAAACAAACAAACAAACAAACAAAAAAAAAAGTTTCACAACTTCTCTTTAAAGTGTTCTGTTGCATAGATTCCTAAAACTTAAACCTTGTTAAATCTTTAAATTTTACCTTAACACCCCAGTTTAAAAAGCATCAAGAAACTGGAGGTAGGGATATGTCTTCAGTGCCTTGTGACTGGCCAATAATCTGTCAGCAATATTACATTAAAACTACTAAGCTGGATTTAATAGGGTTGGGTGGAAAGTGGAAGCATGGACCAATTTAATTTTAGGTAAAGTATTGCAGGACAGTATTCTCAAGATGTCCCTGTGATTTTCCATTCTCGTCCTATCTATCCACTGCATAACTGAGCCAAAAGTGAATGATCAAACAAAGCAAAACAAACCACAAGGAGTGTAATTTCTCCCACTGTTTAGAAAATTTAGAAAACACGATTGCAACTAGATTATGTTTTTAACAGCTGCAATGACAAAGATATTTGCTCTTGCTTAGACTTTGTCAGTGGTTTGTTAAAATTATAGCTAGATGTCTATTTATAAGAGAAAAAGTCCACTTCAGGCACCACATCCATTTTTTTTCCTTTATGCCTAAACCTGGAATCCTCATTCTGGTTTATAATGTGGGAATCAAGCAATTTACATGAATTCCATCTACTCCGACTTCATCCTTACTTAATAAAGTTCATGTATATCTCCTGTGGTTAATTCGAAGGAAATGTTGCCTCTACTATGATCCAGCCAACAATATGTTGCTGCAAAACATGACAAGGAAAACAATCCAGAAGGAAGGAAACAGCCTGTTCAGTTTTGCAAGATGGTCATTTTGCTGTTATATTAATTTCAAATTAAAGATCTTGGAGGGGAAATTTTTCTTTAATAAAGGCACAATGAGATGTGAAGTAAAAGTTTCAAAAGACAAGACTTTAGTTCTTATTAGAAGGGAATGTTCCGGACATGAAAAAGGCCATGCTGGTTTTTATATGACACACTATCAACACAGCAGAAAGACAGGAGTTTAGTCTAACTAAGCCCTATCAGGCCACTGTGAAACCTCAAGGATGGAACCCAGACGGAGGACAGCCAGACATCACATTCTTTAGGCAGATATGATGAGTGCATGATATCAAGATTACAGAGTAAAATCAACAATCAAAATCCCATTACACCTTCCCCCCTTTGATCGCGATAGTGATTACTTCAAAGAGCTTAGTAAATAAAACGGCAGATAATGAAACATCAGACAAATCACCCTAAACACAGTTCAAGATATATCGTCACAACATAATCCTGGAAAATATGGCTCCTATTAAGAAGCTTTTTATTCTGTAATAGAGCTGTAAGAGAAAAGGAAGGATAAGGGGAAATCTACTGGAATAAGATTTTGTGATCAACTATGATGTCGAATTTCCTCATGACTACTGTCTGTGTTAATAATAACACACTGAAGAACAGGGTCTTCTTCAGCCTCTTCTTTAATTGCTCACCAGCAACTAGGCTTACAGTCTGACAGAGAGGAGCCGGACATCACATTCTTTAAGCAGATATGATGAGTGCATAATGTCAAGATAACCCATTACAGAGGACAATGACTATTCTGTTTTCCAGAAACCTTCAGGTTAGGTTTAGGAGCCTTGTAAATGCATATACTGTTAGAGTGCAATTTTAAATGGCACATTAGCACTTATAGGTCTAAAGAAGGTGCTAAGACTAAAATAAATAATGGATTAACAGTTGATTGATGTCATATATTGGCAAAAAAAAAAAGTACCATCCTTCCATCCATCCATGCATCCATCCATCTATTTTTGCCACTCATCTGGTCAAAGAGCAACAGTCTGGTCAGAGGATTTCTCCCTCCAGCCACCTCCTCCTGCTCTTCTTGCGGGACACAGAGACATCCTTAGGTAATCCAAGAGATTTAATCCCCCCAGAATGTCCTGGGATTGTCTGAAGTCTGTTTTAAGTGATAAAGACCTAAAAACAACAACTCTGGGGGGGCTTGGGAAGGCATCCTGATCAGATAAGCTTGTTAAATACTCTGCAAGAAGAGAGAACTTTGTTCTTTGTTGCGAGGGGAGGTGTCTAGACTAAGCTCGGTTATTTCATACTTAAGGAAATATTTAATCTGTGGCAGGGCGGGGTTGAACACCTATCTTTATTTATTACATGTCGCACACCTTTTTGTACTTTTTCACGCCTATCTGCGTTGAAAAAAAGGCTGTAGATGGAAACCTCCATGAAGGAAACGCTCTAAAAGTGAAGCCAGTCACCTTTAGGATGATAGTTTTTTGGCCTCTTGCATTTATGATCTTATTATTTTGGTTGCTACCCACAGCTTGTGATGATAAATCTATGTTGGAATGTAGGCAGAACATTTATAGATTTTCTGTCTCTTCTACATGAAACAGCAACACTTCTTTATCTTCTTTAATGCAGTACAATATCTACACTGAAAAAAATGTTGCACCAATTTTTCTTTTATTTTTGTATGTAGTTCGACCCAAGAATTAGATCCCTAGTTATGTTACCCTCCACTTGAAGCATCAACTCACTCCAAACCTAGAGCAGGCAACCCATTCCAAGAACACTGGCATCCAACCAAACTGGAAACCCAGCCCTTGGCCCTTGGCTTTTTTTAACAGAACAAACAGAACCCGTGGTACAGGGCAAACCTGGGTGAACTCCAACACCTCCCAGAGATAAGCCTGACTCACTGCTGGTAGTGCAAACCAAGCTCTCACTCAGGTTGTACATTGTTAAAACATCTGTTACAAAGGGCTCCATACCCCATGCTCCCAGTGCACAACCCAGAGGACAAATCAAATCAAATCAATTTTTTCTATAAAGTGGTTTTCCTGCCAAAGGCAACACCAGGTGCTTTACATTGGTAAAAACACTTAATGGATATTAAAGTAAAACAAGTCCTCACACATCAAAGTATGCAACATAGCAATTTAAAAAACTCATTTCATTATTTTCTCTCTCATACACACTCACACAGACATCCACACAAATGCACAAAGTAGTTATTTAAATAAATAAATACACATAAAGAACTGCATAAAATAATGTGCTAAAAAAGCAATAAGACAGAATGAAATAAAATACCATAATAATAAAACATAAATTAAATAAAGATCGAATAGAATTTAGTGATGAGCTGAGGTAAAAAGCTGGGTATTAAGCCTCTTTTTAAAAACATCAACAGTCTCTGCAGCCCTGAGGTTCTCTGGGAGGCCTCACCGTATGTTTTAATCCTTACTCTTGGAAAAACTAAAAGACCGGTACCAGAAGACCTCAGGCTCTGTGAGGGTTCATAATTTAGTCAGATGAATAAGAAGGCCCAAGAATGTTGAGACATTTATAAACAATTAAAAGAACATTAAAATCAATCTTGAAACGCACAAGGAGTGCAGCGATTTTAAAACTGGTGTAAGATGTTCCTGCCCTCTGGTCCTTGTCAGAACTCATGCCGCTAAGTTCAGAAGTAGTTGCAGGTTTGAAACACACTTTTTCGAAGACCAGAGAGCAGGGGATTACAGTAATCTATTCCAATAGAAATAAAAGCATGCATCGGCATCTCTGTGCTGACAAGAGAGAGAAATCTGTGGACTCTAATGTTTTTAAGATGATAAAATCCTGTCTTTGTAACATTTCTGATGTGTGGAATAAAATCCAGCTCAGAGTCTCTGTCATCCATGTATATCTAAAAAACTATTATAAGGACATTAACTGGCTCCAGGTAATCATGAAACACAACGATGTGTGTATCATCAGCATAGCTGTGAAAATCAATGCTGTATCTCCCTGTCATATCCCCAAGAGTCAACATGTACAGATTAAAAATAACTGGGCCTAAAATTGATCCTTGGGGAACCCTACATTTGACTTCATAGGTTCTTGAGGAGCATGTATCCATACTTACTAAAAAACTGTCTGTTCTGTAAGATAGAAGTAAATCCATTTAAGAAAACAGTACCTGAGAGGTACCCACCAGACTTCTGAGTCTGTCTAATAAAATCTGGTGATTTTATTACCACAGGAACACACTTGTTAGCCTTCTTCAGGTTCATAAAAGGCTAGTTTGTTATGAGCTTCACAACCTCTGCAACATGGCCATGATGTTGATCAAGTGAAAGTAATTTTTTTCTTTGATCTACCAATGCATGGAAGTTTTCATTGTAGTCTTTTGGCATTTCCAAGATTTTTCTTCAGATTCTGTTTACATTTTTCTTTCTGAGCTCCTCTTTCCATATTGATGTTAAACAATTTATGTGTGATGTGATGATGTATTTGTCTGTGTTTGCCATCTGTTGGCCAAGTTATGTTAAGATTAATTAAAGTTAGAATTGGCACATCTTCCACAGTGACCATCTCATCAGAAAGCAAATTGTGTAGTCTGAACCCTGCTAAAGATGTTAAGTGACATTAGCAACTAGAAAGACATCCACTTTCTTGCTTATTTAAATTAGCATGTTTTTTCAGCCAGTATAAACTGAAACCTGCTCAGTCACCACAACAACACATGTTTAAAAATGTGTGCTGGATGAGCAGTTATCGATCAAGAGAAATAAAGACTGAATGTTGTATCCTGTCTGTCCCTGGGTTTATTTAGCTCACGGCTAGGGAGAGAAGGAGAGTGCCTCTGACTGCCAATTAAGTTAGTGATGGTCAGATCATTGTCATGCTGTGCTGATGACTGACAGGCCTGACATCCGACTGAGCAGTGCTTGTAGTTCCATTAATTAATAGCCAGCGGCTGAGCTACATGTAGACGGACGGAACAAATGTGGATGGCGATGCAGAGCATGCTTTGTAGAATTTTCTTTCTTCTTTTTCTTTCTTTTTTGTTAAACAAAGACAAAGACATTAGGGCTGATTAAAGCTTTCCTTCTTGCTAACATGTTTGAGTAAAGGTTTTTCTTTCTTTGGTTCAACACAAATTCTCTCAAAGGTAGAAGTTGTTAGTTTCTGCAAATCAACTTGTCAATATAGCACTATATTTATGTGAGGACAAGCCAAAGATTAGCTTTGCTCTAGCTTAAGAAGTGAATCTCATTCATAGACTTATTGATGCATTTGAACCAATGAGTCCCAAGGCCTGCAGCCAGATTTAGTCACCAAAAGTCAACATTAGCATTTCAGAGACCTATCTGTTTTCATTAAGTCAATCTTGTAGAAGATTTCCCAAAGTATCCTGCAGCCTGAAGCAGTATCAGGCATTTGTGGACTTCGGGGTTGGGTTGCCTTTTCCGAAGCTTGTTGCATCTCAAATTTAAATGTATTTTCCTCCATAACTAAAGCTGAAATTTGAAAGACTGCTTACACTGCAGTGGTACCATTGCTGAACGCAGATGTGCTGCCTATTGGTGGCTTCCAAAAGATATTAAACACATTAATTTATATGCACACCATTTCCTGCATAAATTGTAGTTGTTTTCTTATGAGATGTAACTGCCACTGCTTTTAATTACTCCCTCATTACCAGATGTAATTCTGGTGTTCAAAGCCCCCTTCACGTATAAAAATAAGAAATGATGATATTCCTGTAATAATCTCGGTGAACCTAAGCACCGAGTATCATTCTTTATGCTATTTCCTTAATTTCCTTTGAGGGCATATTGCAATATTCTACTCGTCACTGATTTATATATTAAATAACATCCTCATTTATCAGATTTTCTAATGTTGTTGTGGTCGATGGCTTCTACCTTAGTGGTAGAAATTTAATAATTTCACTGCATAAAATATACATTTTTAAAAGGCATTCAAACTCAAATAAGCATTTTAGATTACCTGTTTACCTGCAAGATGAAGCGAGAGCAACATCTTATACTATCATAGAAACTTGAAACTTATGTGTTTACAGAGAAAACAAACAAGTCCAGTTAAATACAGTCAAATTTGCCACCGTTCAATGAAACTATAATCCAGTCAAGTCCAGATCATTGTAATTAATTTAATTCAAATCCATTCCAGCTTGTGGTAACTGTATTTGTATAATCCAAAACCATAAAATGCAGGGAAGCAAAGCACCCAGGTAATGGGCTCCTGTACCAGACAGATGGTAATTCAGATTTTTCAGAGGGAATAACAAGACCACTAAAATGGTCATTTTAATGATAAAAACATGTGGGCTAACTTATTGATAATTTGGACTGAAAAGAAGGAAACAGGTTGGCCTGTTTGGTTGTACAAATTTGGTTGGTTGTATCCCAAAATTGTGTCCTATAGCAACAAGTAATGAATTTTGGCGACCAGTGGAGTATTTTTAAAACAACTTATCAGAGGGGTTTTGGACAGAAATGTGCTATCAAGGCGACATCTGTATGACAGGATGGATTTTGGGAAAACAGAGTTTGAAAATTAATCTTTACAAGCAGAGAGGCATCTGGGCTGAAAAGTGGACATGTAGGAGTTCTTGATGGACGCTAGAGGGGATTTAATCAAGAGATTTTTTTTTATTAAAGGGGGCATTAGGGCCAACCAGAGGGATAGTATCATAAGGTAAAAGCTACTTGAGTGGCTATTGGTGAAACTAGGTCAATCATAGAGGGATTTTAAGCAACAAAAGGGGCATCTAGGGCTCATTTTTGCCTGTAATGAGAAGGAAAGGGGCTCAGTATTGGAAAATAAACATGTCCTGTTCTGAAGTAATATTATCAGGATTGGAACTTAGCAAAACAACAACAACAACAAAATACAAAAAACAAAACAAAAAACAAACAAACAAAACAACCAACTATCTTGACTTGCTTCCACTTTAAAACTGTGTGCAGGACCTCAGAGCTCCCTCAGGATGGACATTTTTTGCAGTGCAATCACAGCCTCCGACGGCACCGGAGCGCAGCGGTGCAGCAGGAGTGCCGCCTGCCCTTTGGAGCTTCTCACATCTGCGCCTATTCCTGGTCTTGTCTGCAGGCTGTGATGCATTTTCGTACATCACTTTATTTTATTCCTCCTCCTCTGTCAGCGACAGGGCGTATTCGCTTTCAAAAGAAGGTTGAGTAAAGTAAAGCTTGAGTGTAAGGGCTTCTCCGTGTTTTCGATGGGAGGAAAACAGTGAAGAGCCACGCCGCCCACTGAAAACAAGCCAAAGCGCGCAGCAACACTTTCGCCACCGCTGCTGCCCCGTTTAAACGCGCGGAGGAGCGAAGCAGATTATCCGCTGTCAGAGGGATAGACAGAGGAACCAACAAAAGGTGAGCGCTCTTTCTCCTCATCACTTGTGTTGAAGCAGTCATTTTGGTGGCGTGGGGTCAGACTCGGTAACATTGAGGAAACAAGTTATTTCCGAGGGGCGGATTGCTTCGTTTAACCGTGAAAAAGACAGGAGCCGTTTGGCTTTGTCTGCACACTTTTGCTTGGGCATTGTGTTCAGTGATTTATGCAACACCAAATTCTGGATGTTGACTTTAATTTAGGTGTAAACATTAGAAATTGAATGCTCCTAAAACCATGATTCCACAAATTATGCTTCTTTTCTGTAGAATTGAGAATCTTTTTGTTTAATGGCCATTGTTTTGTCGAGGTTATACCTTTATGTTGATGCTGTGCTGACCAGTTTTCACTTAAGTAGACTATTTGTTCTGATTAGGTTCACCTTACTTCAGCTTTCTTATGAAGAGGTTGTTTTTTTATTTCATTTTTATTTCTTTTTGTGGTTTAGGGAGACTTTTGAGGCACATTGTTGCCAATCCCTTCCTTTCCCGTTTTTTATTTTTTTTATTTTTTGTGTGTGTGTAAAATTGATTTTAAAACCATCTCAGAACTTGAAGTGGGGCTGACATGGTAATGTGCGAGAGTCTTTAGTCATGCCTCATCTCTTAATATATTCACTGGAATCACTGTAGAAGCAGTGATCTGTTGAAATATAATTACAATACATAAGACAAGCAGTTTGTAGAGTTATATATATATTTTGAAAGGACTGCACTGACAATGAGTGAAAAAAGCAGTTAATGTCCAAAGAAAAACTTTAAAAGACCTTCAGAAAGCTTGAAGAACTAATGATCGCTTTAAATGGTTAGGCAGTCTGGCTGCTCGGATGCAAAACGTACAGAAATGAAGGGTGAGTCAAGACTTTTGCTCAGCACTGTGAGTAGCCATCTTTTTCTATCCATGTTTTCAGATGATAATACCCATTCTTGTTATGCTGCCATCTATGCACCCTCTGAATCAGATCTCAGGAGCTAAAAGACTGTCCAGTAAAACTCACATACGATTTGCTAGTAATGCAAATATATTATTTTCTCCCAGTGAGCTTAGTTAAGTTTTCTTCGTGTCTAAATGTGATAAACTTTGTTATCCTCTGCTTCTTTTTTTTTTTAACCACTGCAGGGCTCCATCCAACATTTAAGATGTGTCAGCTCACACTTAATTCTCGGCCAGTGTAATTGCTTGCGGGATTAGTGTGTTCAAATAAGAGTTAGTGTCAGTCTCAGTCCTTGTACTACAAGCTGTAAACCATTACTACTTTGTGAGCACTTTCCACTAATTCCTTGGACATTTCAGTGTCTCAAAGTGAAGATGACGATCAGCAGGTCGCTGATCGTCATCTTCACTTTGAGGTTTTGTTGAGTTGTTTGGACACAAGTTATTTATAAGATTGTGGTCACTCCCAGGTCAGCTGAAAGACTTCTGGCAAAAATTCTGCCTCTGTGTTTCAATTATCTCCCTGTCTATGAGGCTTTGTTGGTAATGTGTACAGCCCTAGATTTGATGTATGTTAATTTAAGAACATAAAAATTAATGTGAAAAAATGTTCAGATCTGCTTATAAAAGAGGCATTTGAATTATCTTTGGTGGGGCTTGAGAAATATAACAAATTTTTAAAGTTTTTTTTTAAGCAATGATCCAATTGAGCCAATTTAAGCCATTAATGTATTTTGCCTAGATTAGAACAGTTTACTGGTTTACCTAGTTAAGCTTTTCTTGTCCTGACTTCATGGTTTAATTTAGCGTATTTTAAGTATAATTTAAGTATATTTGTTCTGTGATGTTTCACAGTGATGTTCTTTCCTGTCATGTGTTATAAATCCTGCACCTTGCACTCCCTAAAAAACCACATGTACCCAACTTGCCCAAACCTGAACAACCATTCAAATCAGAAAAACCATCAACCTTTGTGCCAGTCTCCAATCAAATCAAAATAGTATTGAGATTTAGAAAGGTTTTTGTTTTGATAACTGCAGATTTTCTATACATTGTACCATGTGTAAACATTTTTTTGGTTTAGTGAAACGGATGATTTAGGAAAATGTCTTTTATAATGAGGATGTTCACTTTTTCTAACTGCCCTGTTAAAGTGTGGACTGGAAAATCAGGGATTTTTACTGTCAATATGAGATTGTGCTCCAATTGCTCTTTAGTTTAATGCCAGAATGTGCACTGATCTCCCCTTTGTTTACATGCCAAATATGAACCTAGCCAAGGTAGCCCTGGTGCTAACCTTGGTGTCAGGACTTTTTCACAATAGGATCTGACACCAATGAGTACAAGTCTTGTACCAGACCTCATGCTGACATGGAAAGGTGTATATGCATGATAAATTTGGGGTATAAAAGAGGGGTAAAAAGAGGCTTTTAAATAAACCCTTGTTCATGTGTAATTAACATCCATAAGTTGTCAAACCAAGATCACACATGTACTTGCTCTCTTTTCTTTTTACTTTTAAATAGTGGATCGAAATATTAGAAAAGAAAATCAACTATTTGTTTAAATAATCATGATCTCAAGACTGACCAAAGTATTAATTAAAATTATTTGTTAAAATCATTGTTGCTGTAACTGAGCAACTGGCTATTTATTAATAAAAAAACCTAAATCCTATTACACTTTTATATAATAGAGGTAAAAAATTTCTTTTTTCCGATAAGGGAAATTTCTTTCAAATAAAATTATGCTTTTGGTTATTTATGAATTGATCATTTAATGTTAATTTCTATTTATCTAGCAGCTTCAAAACCTGGGTTATTAAAAAAGAAAAAGAAAAAAAAATTGAGGAAAAAAACAGACCAGACTGAACTACAAAAAATTTAATTCTAACCTTAACCTGTCAGAACCATCAACACTTTGCAAAGAGACTAATCTTCATCTGTTATATGAAACACCCAGGAGTGGTTGCTGGTCTGACTCCCAGAGGAAGACTGTTCTTGAAGCCGGCCTTGATTGTAAGACCTCTGGGAAGTGGTGGGGATACGAGGTGTAAAAAAATCACTCATGTATTCTTGAGCCATTTTGTTCAAGGCTTTATGGACAAGACGAGAGATTTTGAACTGAATCCTACATTTGTTTTAAAGCTTTTGTTTTATAACGAGCACAGGGGAGAGATAAGAGACGTGGGGTGTTGTTGCAGAGTTTTAGTCATATCTGTGGCAGGAACAAGTTACAACACTCTAAGCATGACAACACAAAGGCTTGAACTGCAATTTCTATGTTTTTGCAATGTTACTCAAGTAAAAGTAGCTGGACTGGACAATCCGCTTAACATGTCACATTGTATTAACCGTGCTCTTTCTATTTAGTTTAATTATAAAACCAGTTCAACTAGTGATTGCTCCAGTGATGCTTAATTGATACATTTGCTTAGTTTTACACTAGTACAGCATTACTAGTCTGGTTGTACTAGATTTTCTTTATTTAATTGATTTTTTTTGTTTGTTATAATCTCTGAACTTTACAGTAAATCTTTCAAATCTTCTATTTCATTACTTTTCAGACAGCCAATCATATAAGGTAGAAATTCTCACAATTAACTCCTTTCAACCAAAGTAGTTTCAGGTGCTAGGTCCAGTTCTGAGTTAGTTCTGTTAGGAACAAGTCAAGAACTGGAGTTAGTTCTTGTCTGGTAATGAGACTAGACCCAGAGAGAGCCACCACATTACTTCACTTGCAAATCGACGTCTAAGTATCAGCAGTCAAGTTTATAAATGCTGTTTTAAGCAACACTGTGTTGGTGAACACTTTGCAAAGTAGTTGGTTCTTCTTTAGCAACACTTTTTTTGGGCTTGGACCCAGTACTTTAACAAAATCATAAAGAACTACCTTTAGATTAGCCGCTGATTTTGAATCAGCACTAGAACTGATTTGATGAAAAAGGTCCCCAATCTGCCTTATTTTCACTAAGAACGTTGCTATGGATGAATGTTTTAGTTCTCATGAGATGTCAATATCAACAACACTGAAAATAGAGTAAATGCAGGAGTTGCAGAATCTTCCACATAACTAAATGAGCTAAATGAGATCTAAGTTTATATTTTTTGGGGCAATATTGTCATGGAAGGGTTTACATTACTGCATTTTTTTGTCTTTACTTTGTTAACAGTGGGTAATTAGAAGAGAATCCTCCAAACAAGTCACATGAACTTATAAGTTGCTTGTTTATTGGGCAAAGTTGTGGGGAGTTAGGGTTTGGCACCGAGGGACTGGTAGTCAAACAAATCTGATTACACGTTACATTTTAAGTGAAATGCGATGGATTTATCTTGGCTGTTTTATACAGTTTTAAACTAAGAAGATCTCAAGTCCAAACGGCACCACTCTCATCTGGATAAACAGAACAAAAACAACACATGTTCTATTAAACCTCATAGATTTGGGCTTTCAGTAATATTAAAGCTTCTGAGGTATTTCACAGAGACATTGCAGTCTTTGTTTTAAGCAATGAGAAACATCTGGAGCACTTGGTGATTAAATGACAAAGCTTTGTTTTATTTGTTCAGGTTGTTGGAAGAAGATAAAGTAAAAAATTAAAAACATGTTAATGTATATGAGGGGCTTTGCTGCAAATCCCACTGCTCTGATTTGTTGGCTCTGATACCCGCTGGTTTATATTTGCACAGAAAGACATAATAAATTCCAGCGAGACAAGTCACATGTGCATGGGGGTTAATTCTGGAACTATAAATCTTTGCTTGGCCTATAATGACATTAGGATTAATGATCTGATGCATCTAAAGATCAGATTACTAGTTGACCACGTATGACTGCTTTCTTTTAATAAATACAATCAGATCCCTTTAAATTCCCCTTTTTGTTGTGATTCAAATCTGACATCTGTCTTCAATAACTTTTTTTTTTCTAAATTTTTAATTAAAAATAGCCGTGTTTTTAAGGATCCACCTCAGAATTGTGCATACTCTGTTACATACAAGTTACTTGCATTGAACTACAGAAACCTCATGTAATGACTTAGCAAGTCAGTTTTTCATTCTTTTTCCTTTATTGTCTAGAAATGCAAATCCCCAAAAAACATGTCAACACAGCGAGCTTATCCTTTGCACAGATATGAGTACACAACCTCTCCAGACAATATTGTCACCAAGCTTTACCTGAACTTTGCTGAGGGATGTGCATATAATCGTTCCTGTAAAGTGAAATCTATGATAAAAGCCTTTGCCACAGCTCCATAGCAAAAGCTAAATATGTACATAGATGGGATTGGAGTAAAAAAAAGGTGCGACAGATTTACTGATTATGTCCACTTTTGCAAAGTTTAACCACCATGCTGACAGCATCCCGGTAATTCAAAGAGGATTAGGATAAGTTGCAGATTTAGATCAGGGTGAAAAGGGCTAACATTGTTCCCCATGTAACAGTTATATTTACTAGTATTCAGTTTTTTAAATGTAACATAATGTAGTTAGTTTCTTGACCTTTGTTTTTTCTTTACATTTTTTTAAAATTAATTGAACTGCATACATTTCTTTATCTGCCTGACCTTTAACAGTCAAACTTGTGTTCTGTAACTGCGTCCATAAAGAATCATTTGCATCTTTATCATGATACACATAAGAATGAGCAATATCTGGTTACTTTTAAAAGCAGGGATGTCACATATTTTTTATAGTAAAGTTTATCAAGTGAGACTTTTAATGATTTAATTCTCTATTTTGGACAATACGGCTGTTTCAGATTTTGTTGTTTTATGTTTTCCAAAAAACCATTTTTTAAGAACAATGTAACGTCCCTCCTTTGTATTCATTTCCATGCTGCCCTTGGAAATGCTCCAGATTATGGAGATCTATAGAATTCTGCACCAGTGCAACTAAATCTGTCTTCTTATATCAACTACATTTACAAATATTTACTCAGCTTTATCTCACAACTGCCTGCCTTGTGTGAGCAGTCAGAGGGTTTGAAGATAAACATTGTCTATGAGTTTGCTGAGGAGTGAAGCCTTAGATGTATTCCCAGCTTTGAAATTGCCCTGCACAGATTAACTTATCCGGTTTACTTATTCTAGCTGTGTTTTTCTTTCTCCTTCAGTAGTCAGGAGACATTTTAAATCAGATTTTGAGAGTTTGATGTCAAAGAAGGTTGCAGGTTTATTCTCCAGAAACTGATTCATGCTTCAGTTCATGCAGGTCAAAACTTTGTTTGTCGATTATGACATATTTAATTTTATTCTATTGTATTTTCATTTGTGTAAAGAACAGTATGATATTTCACTGTAAAAACTAATATAGTAACTATTTCATATATAACAGTGAGATATAACTATCTCACTGAGCATATAAAAAACTTTACCCACTGCTGTAACTGCTCTAAAAGCAAAGAAGTCAGTTTATTTAAGTTATTCATATTCATAAAGTTGGTCACAAATCTACTCTTCATGATGAGAATATTGTAGTAGTGTTTTTGTATCGATGCTCTTTCACAGCAAACTCAAGAAAGTCTGTCTTTCCTCATTTTATTAAGGTTTTATGTTTTTTTTTAAATTTTATTTTAAAGCCAAAATATGGAAATAAAAATGTGGTTAAAAATACCAAATATAATTATAATTATTGCTTTTAATAAAAAAATTCATATATTAAGTTGCATTTGCAGCTCTAAAGGAGTTTTATTTAGCTGGCTGATGGAAAAATGGCTCTCTGGATTGTAAAGGCTGCAGACCCCTGAGCTAAACACATAAACACATTTAGATGCAGTTTTTTTCTTTAAACACTAACAGTTAAAATATTTCTTAATATTTATAAAATCAAATA